>LR751827.1:66988-131580 GCA_902729485.2 Mus minutoides | reverse complement strand
AGTAGTTATATGATATAAAAGGCAAAGACAAATATATATTAAACATCAAAACCAAAATAATTCTCCTAAACAATACTTGCCATCAAATAAAGAACACTGTGTTGAAATAGAAACAAAAAACATGCTGGTTTTAGTGGTGATGGTACAGTTCTAAGCTAAAAATCCGTGTGTGTGTGTGTGTGTGTGTGTGTGTGTGTGTGTGTGTATGTATGTATCTTCCAGTCCAACCACAAACGTGTTTTCAACTGATGCTCCTACCTCGGCCCTCTGGATAAAAGGGACTACAGGTATACATCATCATTCCTGGAAAGAATAAAGATTTTATTTTATAATGGCTGGCTGTGGTGGTGCATACCTTTAATTCCAGCATTCAGGAGGTACAAGGAGGCAGATTTCTATGACTTTGAGACCAACATGGTCTACATACTGAGTTCTAGGACAACCAGAGCTACACAGTGAGACTGTACAGAGAAAGCCTGAACATCAATGTTTTTCCTTGTTTGTTTTAGGATACACAGCAAAGCATGCCTATCATCCCACCACCAGGTGGGACAGCAGGAAGATACTGGGTTTGAAGCCAGCCTGGGTTAAACGAGGTTCTAGCTTAAACAAAACAAATAAATCTCATTCTGTATTTAAGCTCTATTTTAAGTGAAATAGTAAAAACAATTAAATCTAGGTTTAAGTAAAATTATGCACCTAAAGATCACTAAATACTTACGATGGTCGGTCCTCAAGAATCAGGGCAGTAGTAGAAAGTGGCTCAAACTCAAAATTCTTACGTCTTGAAGACTGAGGTGGTACTTTACAGGTCCTCCCTGTTCGAGCTTCATACTCCTAGGGCAAATAAGGATACAATTTAGGTAGAGATTTTTCTAATTTTCATTATGTATTATTAAACTTGTGTTATTAAGGGCATTATTATGGATCTAAAATATGAAGAAAACAAATAAAATCCTTTTTATTTCCTAGGAGAGCTTAAATTATGAATTAATATTATATAAAAAGTACCAAAATGTGTCAAGAGAAAGGAGGACAGAAATACCCTATAAATGAACTGGGAACGGTCTTAGGGCCCTTTGTCTCACTGCCCTCAGTAGTATCATCTACCTATGCTCTGAATAATCTATAAGCAGATAAACTTACTTTTTATACCTTAGTTGAGTGGTGGAAATGATGAGACAGGATACAGGGAACCAAGTATACTGCTTCAAAAGAGCTCTCTAAAGAGGACAGTGAGATTCTAATATAATGCAGAAACAAACAAAAAAAGGAATTATGGCCCATAGACATTATACTCATACTTAAGAATATGGCACCTCATTTTTGAATACCTGGTTTTAAAAAATATTACCTAAGCTGAACAGAGGGCTGGCTGAGTTAAAAGCATTGGCTGCTCCCCAGAGGACCTGGGTTTGATTCTTAGCACCGGCATGGTGATTTAAATCCATCTGTAACTCCAGTTCCAGGGGATCCAACAACCTCTTCTGGCCTCCAGGGGGATGAGGCACACATGTGGTGCACAGCCATATATGCAAGCAAAACACTGCCACACATAAAATTTTAATTAAAAAAAATTACCCAAGGTGGCTGGGGAGATGGCTCATTGGTTAGGAGCACCTGCCCCCAGAGGGAGGAGCTGAGTGTGAGACAATCCTCAGCACACTAGCCAGCCGGGCACACTCAGCTCTACATAGAAAGCTGAGTGTAGCTGCGCACTAGCCAGCCGGTCACACTCAGCTCTACATAGAAAGCTGAGTGTAGCTGCGCACTAGCCGACACACTGTGCCTGCGTGCATCTTACTGCTTAGTCACTCTAAATCCAAGTGAGACATCTTTACAATTTTCAAAGAGATTTGTTTATTTATGTATGTTTGAAAAGAGCTGTCTGTATCCCAGAGTGACCTCAAACTCACTCTGTGGCCAAGGGCGACCATGGATTGTTTCCTACCTGCACTTCCTAAATTCTGAGACTATGGAAGTCATCACCACATAGAACAGGAATCTATTTTGACTTTAATACATTTTCAAGAAGTTTTATACTTAAATTACTAGTTATAATTTACTTCCTACAGGAGTAATAGCTTAAGACTCTATCCTAAAATAGCATGCAGTGTCAACTTTCTCATGGCTATACTGGTATTAACACCTTGTTTTCATTTCCTTTTTCCTTTTTCCAGTTCAGACTTAAGTATAAAATTAGAAATCAGTACAACACAGTAAAGGGTATCAAATACAGTTTTTTATTATTAATGCTTTACAGAATTCGAAGATGAAAGCTAAGGAAAACTGTTTCTAGTTAGCATTCACATAAGGTTGTAAATAATCTATTTGTATAAGAAAAAGCCACCCCCACCTTGAAAAAGAACAGTCTCAGGAAAGAGGACAGCAGGATGATTTAAACAAAGAGGCAGGGACACACAGGAGAAAGGCCATGGGAAGTAAGGGTGCTTACTGACAATCTGAGAGTCTGAGTGCAGGCTCCAGGACCCACATGAAAAGAGAAAATGGCTTCCCAAAGTTTTGGGGCTCCACACATACATGGTATTCAAGTGCATGCATATGCACACACATGAAAAATGGAAAAAAGAAAAAATACTTTAACAAACCTTCTATAGCAAGACAACTGTTTGGCCTCTTGAGGGAGAATTTGATCTAGAAAAACTACAGACAAAAGTTTCGACTGGCTGGGAGGTTTTTTCCCAACAGTCTCACTTAGCCCTCCCACCTAAGTAGCCTAGGCCAGCCTCCAACTAACGGCAAAACTAACAGCAATCTATTTGCCTTGGGCTCCTTAGTGCAAAACCACACTCAGCTAGACAAAAGTTAATCTCACAGTATGTATATATAAACACACACACACATACATACATACATACATATATACACATGCACACACAGCTTTATGACAGAAGAGGTCCTGAGCCTTTTTAGGTTAACAAAATTCTTGGTGTCTTAGTAATAATTTTCATACTCTAAAACAAATGAAATAAGAAGTAGTCCTATTAACAAATAGTCACGTTTGAAGAATTCAGTGAGACTACCTTAGTAGAGTACTGGCAATGTAGCTCAATCAGGAGGGTGCCAACCTAGGGTAACAGAGGCCCTAGGATCCTGCCCTAGGACCTCTGTCCTGCCTAAACCAGGGCAGAGGCTTAAAAGGTGTCTAATCTCAGCCAGTATGGAGACAGAACCAGGTGAAACAAGAGATCAAGTCATTCTGCATCTCAGCCAGCTCCTGGTCCACCTGGGTGGGCTTCATGAGACCTCAAAACAATAGAAGAGTTAAGGAATATCTTAACAGAGGCTCCAATAACAGCTCAGTGGTTTAAGAATACTTGCTGTTGTTTCAGAGGACCCACAGAGCAGTTCACACCCCAAGAGATCTAAGACTCTCTTTTGACTTCTGTGGGCACCAGCTATACACACATGTGCATAGAAATACATGCAGACAAAGCATATATATATATATATATATATATATATATATATATATATACAAAGTAAATAACTTTAAAATAATATCTTAATACTAAATAAGCATTAAAAATAATATACATATAGCCAGATGTGGTGGTGCATGCCTTTAATGTTAGCAACTAAAACACAAAAGCAAGCAGATCTTTGTAAGTTTGAGTCCAGCCTCATCTAAAGAGTGAGTTCCAGCCGGGTGTGGTGATGCATGCCTTTAATCCCAGCACTCGGGAGGCAGAGGCAGGCGGATTTCTGAGTTCGAGGCCAGCCTGGTCTACAAAGTGAGTTCCAGGACAGCCAGGGCTACACAGAGAAACCCTGTCTCAAAAAATAAAAAATAAATTAAAAAAAAGAGTGAGTTCTAGACTACACTCACATGTACATTGATTTCCAGTTTTGTTTTTGGTTTTTTTTTTTGGTTTTTTTTTTTAAAGATTTATTTATTATTATATATAAGTACACTGTAGCTGTCTTCAGACACACCAGAAGAGGAAGTCAGATCTCATTACAGATGGTTGTGAGCCACCATGTGGTTGCTGGGATTTGAACTTAGGACCTTCAGAAGAACAGTCAGTGCTCTCAACCGCTGAGCCATCTCTCCAGCCCATTTGCTTGTTTTTTTAAGATAACCTCAGCTGGCCTGAAACTTGAAACTCAGTATTTTCTTGTAAGACAGCCTAAAGTCCAAAACTAGAATTATAGCACGTACTATTATGTTCAGATTTTATTTAGCTTATTTTGATTTTAATTGTGTGTATCTGTGTATATCTATGTATGTCACTTGTAGGGGTGCCCTCAGAGACAAGAACTGTTAAGATTCCCTGGAGCTAAAGTCACAAGCAGTTGTGAGCCATGATGCATGTGCTGGGAATCAAACTTGGATCCTCTGGAATATTAAGATATCTCTTAACTACTAAGCCACCATGCCAGCCCCCATTGCTTTTCATATTTAATTAAGTGTGTGTGTGTGTGTGTGTGTGTGTGTGTGTGTGTGTGTGTGTGTGTGTGTGTGTGTGTGTGTGTGTGTGTGTGTGTGTGTGTGTGTGTGTATGTGTGCTATGTGAATACAAGTACAGGTGTCCACAAAGTCTAGAAGAAAGTGTTAACATCCCTGGAGCTGGAGTTACAGGTAGTTATAAATCTGATATGAGTGCTGAGAAATGAACTCAGGTACTCTCCAAAAACAGTACACACTTTTTAACTGTGCAGCTATTTTTCCAGCCTCCAGATATTATTTTCATATAATATACCACAATTGGACAAATGTCTATTGCATGCTATACAAACTCATCAAATCTTGTTTTAGGATCAGACACTATCATCCCCATTTTAAATCCAATTCTATTTCTAATATAGTACCCAGATTTTTCTCACATTAATCTGAGAAAATCCATTAACAATGATAAGGCCACTGAAAAGTATGTAGTACCACTTAATGTTAAAAACAATATCCTTGCTCACAGCTTAGACCCTGCCTGACAAATGTAGAATTCTACTGAGTTTGCATCAAAAATATAAATAACCCACATGTCTCCTCTGCACACCAAAGCAAGCAGGCATAAAGTTTGGGAATTACAGAACTCTGAAGCCCCTGCACCTATACAAACTAGTTACTATTTTAATGAAACTAATTAAATGCCTTTACTTTTTGAGACAGGTTTTTTGTTTGTGTTTTTGTTTTTGTTTTTGTTTTGGCACCAAGTGTGCTTTATTGAATCCACTGTGGACAGATAAATGAAGGTAACATTTGCATATGCATAGGGTAAAAGGTCAAGGCTCCAGCCTGGGGCAGGGAGGGGAGCAGAAGTGGACCTTGGAACACAGGGCAGCTAGAATCCAGAATGTGGTGTTCTTTGTGATAATGATTGAAAGACTACCACAGAGGTGGTAGAGAAAGTAATGATGCAGATACTGACCATAAGGATGCTGAAGATCAGGGAGCTGATGTTCAGGCACTTGGCAGTGGAGGCTACCCTAGGCCTGGGCTCCAAGCACATCGCCCACTATCTTCCTGTCCCTGGACTGCACAGAGAAGGCATAGGCAATGAAGCCCAGGCGTTGAAGAAGCAGGCGTTGAAGAAGAGTGTATTGAACGGGGACCAGACCACATGGTCAGGCACAGACACCTCTCTGGGCATGTTGATCACGGTGGTCCTCACAACTGCTGAGTTGTTGGGTTCCCCCAGCTCAGCCACCCCGTACTCCTCTTTGATTGTCTCATAGCTTGGAGCAAGTCCAGCATTGGTGGGCAAGAAGACTTGAGAATTGTGGCTCATGGTACTGACTCTGGAACAATCGCCCCATCTGGAGGATGGCTGCTGCTATCCTGGTTCTCGAGACGGGTCTTGTAGCCCAGGCTGGCCTCAAGCTATATAAAACGGAGGACTTAAAGGCATGTACCCCTGCACCCAGCTTATGCAGTACGAAGGGATCAAACCTGGCCAGGGCTTTGTACACGCATGCCAGCAAGCTCGCTACCAGCTGAGCTGCATCCCCTGACCTAACAGTGCTTTAACTTTTGTTTTGGTTTATGACATGCAGTACTGCTGATATGATCTTGCTATGTTGATTAGACTGTCCTGGATTCTCTGCAGTTCTCCCTCCTCCCTTGGCTCCAGATAGCTGAGATTTATAAGTCTATTCCACTCCATTCCTAGCCAAGTGTTCTTAAAGATCTAAAAAGCATTACCAAGATAAAATTTTAAAAAATTATTACCGGGGAAATGAAAGAAACATTATTAACTCCTTGAATAAAGTTTTCTAATATGAATAAAGATAAAAACTTTTAACTTTTTTATAGATGTTGACTATATAAAATCTGGTAAACTCCATTTAGGCAGGAAAAAACAATTTGTTTGCTTGTTTAGTATTCATGTAGAGATGAAGTATCACTATGTAGCCCTGGCTAGCCTGAGACTTGCTATGTAGATCAGACTGGCTCTGAAATCGCAGAAATCCACTTACTTCTACCTCCCAAGTATGAATGTTGAGATGAGAGGCTGCAGCCAGGCTGGAAAGCTCCTTTCAAACAACAGCTGCATTTTAGAACAGTTCGGGCTGGCCCAGGCTCACTGCTTGGCAGTCCCACCAACCTGAGCTGTGCACAAGTGAGAACGCTCACCTAAGCCTTGCGTCTCACCTGCTAGCTACTTTAAAGAATTTCCACAACCTTAGTATATAGTAGAAAACACTATAGCCTGTCTTCTAAAAAAATATTAAGACAGCTACAGTAAGTACCTATAATTCCAAAGTTTGTACCTAAAAAAATTAAAATGAAATTGTTAATTTTCAAGAAAACGATGCTGAGGGCTGTTGGTGGTTGAGAGCGCACTGAGCTCCAGAGCAGGCACCGGCTTGCTTCCCAGCCCACTGCTCACAATCATTGTTCAGGCTTGATGCTTTTCTTTTTCTTTTTACCCCTGCTGGTGGCAGCCACACACAAAGCCACACTTACATACATACAGGCAAAATATTCATACACACAAGATAAAAGTAAACCTTTAAACCATAGTTTAAAAAAATTTAAGAAAACAATGCTATATTTGTGACAGGCCCCATTATGTAGCCCATGGTGGCTTGTTTTCACTATGTACAAATTTGGGGTGACCCTGCCCCCGAGACTCTCGTAATCTTACCTGGCAAATGAGCAATGCTTTAAGAGCCCTGGGAAACTTCACAGTCATCTTAGTACTCACCTGCTGAATAATTTTGGAGGTTTTCTGAAGATTTTCTCTGGGAGGGACTTTACCAAATAATTTCCAGCCAGGAGCACTATGGACAACTGATTTGAGTTCCTTTGTCCTTTTTGGGAAAAGGTTTCTGAAACACAGAAAATTTACATGAATTATTTCCCATAAGTAGGGAACTATTAATTAATAATTTTAAAAGCATATTTATTTCTAAATCAAATTTAAAATATTTTAGATAAAAATTATCCCTAATACTTACACAAATGCCAGCCTGGTACAAAGTGAGTTCCAGGGCTACACAGAGAAACCCTGTCTCAAGGAAAAAAAAAAGACTATCTGACTTATGCAAATGTTTTAGTAGAATCATTCATATAGATTTATTTTTTTCAAGTAAAATATCTGAAACTCAGGCTGACTTCCAAATACCTACATAGCCTAGGATGACACTGAACTCCTGATCCTCCTGCCTCTACCTCCCAAGAACTAGGATTACAGATACATGCCACTATGCCTAGCCATCAACAAAAATACTGACAAGATTAACATTAAAAAAATGAGAGCCATAATTAAATATATTTACTTTAAGTCCATGATTCAGAAACTTGATTACAAAGGCCAAGAATCTGAGAGTTCAAGAGCTTAGATAATATAGTACATACTTTTAAAAAATACTTATTCTATTTCCTGTGGATGTGTTACATGCATGAATGTATCATGTGCACCATGAACATGCAGGAACCTCTGAAGGTCAGAGGGCATTGGACCTCCTGGAATTATAGCTATAGATGGTTGTGAGCCACCATACAGGTGGTGGGAATCGAACCCAGGTCCTCTGCCAGAATAAGAAAGAGCTCTTCATTACTTAGCCATCCCTCCAGTCTCAGGTAATATAATATTTTCAAAATTATTATTTAGTTACTTTTAGTAATATTTTTATATATTTGCAATAAAAGTTTATCTTTTGCTGTTCCACCGTTATTAACTGCTTTTCCTAAAACAACTATATAACAAAGTTTACTGCAGAAAGGCTAGCATATAATCACAGAAAAAAGTTCTCTCACTGAAGCTCTAAGAAAAAAGATGCAAGGGGAAAGAAAGGGAGGGAAAGATAAGCAATTTCAAACCACAGAACATGGTCTATTATTACATTTATTGATTGAATTTTTTTTTTCAGAGACAGGGTCTCTCTGTGTAGCCTTGGCTGTCCTGGAACTCACTCTGTAGACCAGGTTGGCCTTGAACTCAGAAATCCACCTGCCTCTGCCTCCCAAGTGCTGAGATTAAAGGCGTGGGCCACCACTGCCTGGCTATTGATTGGTTTTTATTGTGTGTATGTATGTATGCATGCTTGTGGCACTGCATGCGTGAGTGGAAGTCAGAAGCTACCTGTGGAAGCTGCTTCTCTAGTCATTCTGTGGGTTCTGGGGATGGAATTCAGGTTGTCAAGCTTGGTAGCAAGTGCTTTTCCCCACTAAGGCATCTCACTTGCCCAGTGATTGACTAATTTAAATGTTTGATATATGGACACACTTTATTAACTATGCTTCACAGCTCACACTCATCTTCCAAAATATGTCCTGTAGTAATAGGAATCTTTCAGTATTTCTTTTTTTAAAATGAACTTTTGTTCAGCTTTCTCAGTAGAGCGCACCTGGAGGACAATGGTGGCTGAGGAAGGGGCCTCCCTGTGGTGTCTAGCTACTGCACAATGGGCAATGATATGGCCATGGTACATCCAGGGGGCATACATATGCCCAGACTTTGTAGTCCCTCACAGAACTGACAGGCTCAGCCTGTAGATGGCATCCCTGCATCTCTCTGCACCTGGAAACTGACTGCACCAAAGACCTATCAACACCAGGGTGCCAGTTCTCAATCCAGTTCCCACAGTCACCTGTGCCTTGGCCCCAGGCAACTTTGCTGGGCTCTCTTCCCCTATTACGTTCCTTTCATTCCAAACGTCCTCCTTCTGTCCACATTAATAAACAGAAGGAAACTTCTGTTGTCATAGTTTATGTAAAGAACTGTTGGAAGTGACACCAAGAGCAAAATTTGTAATGTAAAAATGATTCTGAGCTGAACCTTATCAAATTTAAATATCTGCACTTCAAAACACATCACTACCACAAAGTGGACAGCATGTGAAATTTAGGTCATCTCTTCCACCAAAGTAGAACTAAACATGCAATAACTGGAAATAACAAACTTCATCAGCTATTTTTAATAACCAGATAGAGAAGATGACTGATCTTTTTAAACATGAGAAATATACACAAACCAATTACCACACCCCATTCACTAGAGCAGCCCCTTCTACTCCTTGTGACAATGGAGCAGTTGGCCAGTACTAGGAAGAATGGATGGCAGCCTTCAAATCATGGCCCTGAGGACAGTGTTGGGAGCACCCTGGGCCCTGGCACAGACATGAGCTAGTCAAAGTCAAAACGGGATCGTCGTCAAACACACCGATAGATAGTTTAGTGATTTACTCCTTCCTTAGAAACGTTAGGATGAAAACTTCGGTCTTCACATTCTTTTTTGTAACACAATGATCGTCTGGTGTCTTATTTTTGCACATCGGTATAATTTTTTATGTGAAACGTTTTTTATCGAACATTTTTATTTACGAAGGTTTCATCAAACAAAACCCAGCAAGTGCTAAGAAGTGGAAAGACAAATGTAACAGAGTCTCTAGAATGCCTACAATTCTTAACAACAACAAGTTATGAAAACATCTAGAGAAACATTCCAGAAAACACCTATGAAAAAGCCTAAACAATAAAGTTATTTTTTTTTAAAGATTTATTTTACTTATTATATGTAAGTACACTGTTGCTGTCTTCAGACACTCCAGAAGAGGGCGCCAGATCTCGTTATGGATGGTTGTGAGCCACCATGTGGATGCTGGGATTTGAACTTATCACCTTCGGAAGAGCAGTCGGGTGCTCTTACCCGCTGAGCCATCTCACCAGCCCCAACAATAAGGTTATTAATGCATGATGTTATATCAATCTAACCACTCTAGAAAATACTGGAAGCCACTGAGAGCTAAAGGTTATCAGGGGAAATGCAGGAGCAAAATGAAAATATTAACACATGGACAGAATTTTTCCTGCATCAAGGACACTTTCAAAAGTTTAGAAAGAGGAGCTAGAGAGATGGTTTAGTAGTTGAAGAAGCATATACTGGTCTTCCAGAGGACCTGAGTTCAATTCCCAGCACCCAACAACTGCCTGTAACTCCAGCTCCAGGGAATCCAACACCCTCCTTGGGCGTCCTCTAACACTGAACTCATGTAACTCCAGCTCCAGGGAATCCAACACCCTCCTTGGCCGTCCTCTAACACTGAACTCATGTGCACAAAATACTTTTTCATTTTGTGAAATTTATTTATTTATTTACTTATTTATTTATTTATTTGAGACGGGTTCTCTCTGTCTCTCCTGGAATTCACTATGTTGAATTCTTAAAAAATAATTTTATTTGGGGAACTTGAGAATTGGTTCAGTGGTTAAGTGCACTTGTTACTGGGTTTGATTCCCAGCCTCCCACATGATATCTTACAACCATCCATAACTCCAGTTCCAGTGGAGTTATCACCCTCTTCTGGCCTCTGCTGGGATCAGGCACACATGTGGTACATAGTCAGGCATGTAGGCAAAATACTCATGCACATAAAATAAAAGTAAATACACTTTTACTTTATCCATACCCCACTCCCAAAAAGATAGAATAAAGGAAGAATATACCTGACATTGACTACTGGCATCTGCACACATGAGCATAAACACACACACAGTCAAACTTTGACTACACATTTTACCCAAATTAGATTAAAACTATTAAGTAGCCAGGTAGTGATGGCTCATGCCTCTAATCCCAGCACCTGGGAAGACAGAGACAAGTTAGAAGCCAACCTGGTCTACAGAGCTAGTTAAGACAGCCAAGGCTATACAATAAAACTCTGTCTCAAGAAGAAAAGAAGACTATTTTTTTTTTAATTTTTATTTTTATTAGATATTTTCTTAATTTACATTTCAACTGCTATCCCGAAAATCCCCTCCCCTCTTCCCCCTCCCTGCTCCCCTGCCCACCCACTCCCACTTCTTGGACCTTCTTCCCCTGTATTGGGGCATATAAAGTTTGCAGTACCAAGGGGCCTCTCCTCCCAATGATGGCGGACTAGGCCATCTTCTGCTACATATGGAGCTAGAGACACAAGTTCTGGGGGTTCTGATTAGTTCATATTGTTATTCCTCTTCTAGGGTTGCAGACCCCTTCAGCTCCTGGTGTTCTATCTCTAGCTTCTCCAATGTGGGCCCCGTGCTCCCTCTTATGGATGACTGTGAGCATCCACTTCTGTGGGAGTTGGCTATATCAGGGTCCCTTCAGTAAACACTTGCTGTCCTATGCAATAGTGTCTGAGTTTAGTGACTGATTATGGGATGGATCCCCTGTGGTGGGTTAGTCTCTGTATGGTCCATCCTTTCATCTTAGCTCTAAACTTTGTCTCTGTAACTCCTTTCATGGGTATTTTGTTTCCTATCCAAAGGAGGAATGAAGTATCCACACGCTGGTCTTCCTTCTTGATTTTCTTGTGTTTTGCAGATTGTATCTTGGGTATACTATGTTTCTGGGCTAATATCCATTTATCAGTGAGCGCATGCCCAATGACTTCTTTTGTGATTGGGTTACCTCACTAAGGATTATGTCCTCCAGATTCATCCATTTGCCCAAGAATTTCATAAATTCATTTTTTTAATAGCAGAAGAGTACTCCATTGTGTAAATGTACCACATTTTCTGTATCCATTCCTCTGTTGAGGGACATCTGGGTTCTTTCCAACTTCTGGCTATTATAAATAAGGCTGCTATGAACATAGTGGAACATGCGTCCTTTTTACCAGTTGGAACATTGTCTGGGTATATGCCCAGGAGAGGAATTGCAGGATCTTTCGGTAGTACTATGTCCAATTTTCTGAGAAAACGCCAGACTGACTTCCAGAGTGGGTGTACAAGCTTGCAATCCCACCAGCAATGGAGGAGTGTTCCTCTTTCTCCACATCCTCGCCAGCATCTGCTGTCACCTGAATTTTTGATCTTAGCCATTCTGACTGGTGTGAGGTGGAATCTCAGGGTTGTTTTGATTTGCATTTCCCTGATGATTAAAGATGTTGAACATTTTTTCAGATGTTTCTCAGCCATTTGGAATTCCTCAGTTGAGAATTCTTTGTTTAGCTCTATACCCCATTTTTTAATGGGGATATTCGTTTTTCTGGAGTCCAGCTTCTTTAGCTCTTTGTAGATGTTGGATATTAGTCCCCTATCAGATTTAGGATTGGTAAAAATCCTTTCCCAATCTGTTGGTGGCCTTTTTGTCTTGCTGCTGGTGTCTTTTGCCTTACAGAAGCTTTGCAATTTTATAAGGTCCCATTTGTCTATTCTTAATCTGACTGAACAGGCCATTGCTGTTCTGTTTAGGAATCTTTCCCCTGTGCCCACATCTTCGAGGGTTTTCCCCACTTTCTCCTCTATAAATTTCAGTGTCTCTGGTTTTATGTGGAGGTCTTTGATCCACTTAGACTTAAGCTTTGTACAAGGAGATAAGAATGGGTCAATTCCCATTCTTCTACATGATAACTGCCAGTTGTGCCAGCACCATTTGTTGAAAATGCTGTCCTTTTCCACTGGATGGTTTTCGCTCCCTTGTCAAAGATCAAAAGACCATAGGTGTGTGGATTCATTTCTGGGTCTTCCATTCTATTCCATTGATCTATCTGTCTGTTGCTGTACCAGTACCATGCAGTTTTTATCATAATTGCTCTGTAGTACAGCTTAATGTCAGGCATGGTGATTCCCCCCGAGGTTCTTTTATTGTTGAGAATAGTTTTTGCTATCCTAGGTTTTTTTTATTCCAGATGAATTTGCCAACTGCCCTTTCTATCTCAGTGAAGAATTGAGTTGGGATTTTGATGGGGATTGCGTTGAATCTGTAGATTGCTTTCGGCAGGATAGCCATTTTGACTATATTAATCCTGCCAATCCATGAGCATGGGAGATCTTTCCATCTTCTGAGATCTTCTTCAATTTCTTTCTTCAGAGACTTGAAGTTCTTGTCATACAGATCTTATACTTCCTTAGAGTCACACCAAGGTATTTTATAGTATTTGAGACTATTGTGAAGGGTGTTGTTTCCCTAATTTCTTTCTCAGCCCTCTTATCCTTTGTGTAGTGAAAGGCCATTGATTTGTTTGAATTAATTTTATATCCAGCCACTGCACTGAAGCTGTTTATCAGGTTTAGGAGTTCTTTGGTGGAATTTTTGGGGTCCTGAATATATACTATCATATCATCTGCAAACAGTGATATTTTAACTTCTTCATTTCCAATTTGTATCCCCTTGACCTCCTTTTGCTCTGGCTAGGACTTCAAGTACTATATTGAATAGGTAGGGAGAAAGTGGGCAGCCTTGTCTAGTCCCTGATTTTAATGGGATTGCTTCCAGCTTCTCTCCATTCAGTTTGATGTTGGCTACTGGTTTGCTGTATATTGCTTTTATTATGTTTAGATATGGGCCTTGAATTCCTGATCTTTCCAAGACTTTTATCATGAAAGGGTGTTGGATTTTGTAAAATGCTTTCTCAGCATCTAAGGAGATGATCATGTGGTCTTTGTCCTTGAGTTTGTTTATATAGTGGATTACTTTGATGGATTTCCATATATTAAACCATCCCTGCATTCCTGGGATGAAGCCTACTTGGTTATGATGGATGATCGTTTTGATGTGTTCTTGGATGCGGTTTGCGAAGATTTTATTGAGTATTTTTGCATCGATATTCATGAGGGAAATTGGTCTGAAGTTCTCTTTCTTTGCTGGATCTTTGTGTGGTTTAGGTATCAGAGTAATTGTGGCTTCATAGAATGAATTGGGTAGAGTACCTTCTGTCTCTATTTTGTGGAATAGTTTGAGGAGAGGTGGAATTAGGTCTTCTTTGTTCCAGACTATCTTGAGACGTGATTTGGGTAGACCAAGACCCGAAAAAAACCAACCCTCTGATAACTACTGACGAAGATAAAGAAATCCCCTTTACCCGTACAAATCTAACAATTATACTAGGACCGAATTGAAACCATGGACCATAGACAGATCCTTGAACAGGTAAAGGAGGTCCAAAAGATCGAAACAACTCATATTCCTTTTGTAGTAGGATCCGATGATGTTTTGGATTTCCTCAGGTTCTGTTGTTATGTCTCCTTTTTCATTTCTGATTTTGTTAATTAAGATACTGTCCCTGTGCCCTCTAGTGAGTATGGCTAAGGGTTTATCTATCTTGTTGATTTTCTCAAAGAACCAGCTCCTGGTTTGGTTAATTCTTTGAATAGTTCTTTTTGTTTCTACTTGGTTGATTTCTGCACTGAGTTTGATTATTTCCTGCCGTCTACTCCTCTTGGGTGAATTTGCTTCCTTTCGTTCTAGAGCTTCTAGGTGTGCTGTCAAGTTACTAGTGTATGCTCTCTTTAGTTTCTTTTTGGAGGCACTCAGGGCTATGAGTTTTCCTCTTAGGACTGCCTTCATAGTGTCCCATAAGTTTGGATACATTGTGGCTTCATTTTCATTAAATTCTAGAAAGTCTTTAATTTCTTTCTTTATTTCATCCTTGACTAAGGAATCATTGAGTAGAGTGTTGTTCAGTTTTCATGGGAATGTTCGCTTTCTATTATTTATGTTGTTATTGAAGATCAGCCTTAGTCCATGGTGGTCAGATAGGATGCATGGGATAATTTCAATATTTTTGTATCTGTGGAAGCCTGTTTTGTGATCAATTATATGGTCAATGTTGGAAGAGGTACCATGTGGCGCTGAGAAGAAAGTATATCCTTTTGTTTTAGGGTAAAATGTTCTGTAGATATCTGTTAGATCCATTTGTTTCATGACTTCTGTTAGTGTCCATGTGTCTCTGTTTAGTTTCTGTTTCCAGCATCTGTCCATTGGTGAGAGTGGGGAGNCTTGTATTCGGGGCATAGATATTCAGAATTGAAAGTTCATCTTGGTTGATTTTACCTTTGATGAGTATGAAGTGCCCCTCCTTGTCTTTTTTTATAACTTTGGGTTGAAAGTCAATTTTATCTGATATTAGAATGGCTACTCCAGGGGCTGGTGAGATGGCTCAGTGGTTAAGAGCGCCGACTGCTCTTCCAAAGGTCCCGAGTTCAAATCCCAGCAACCACATGGTGGCTCACAACCATCCGTAATGAAATCTGATGCCCTCTTCTGGAGTGTCTGAAGACAGCTACAGTGTACTTACATATAAAAAAAAAAAAAACCTTAAAAAAAAAAAAAAAAAAAAAGAATGGCTACTCCAACTTTTTTCTTCAGACCATTTGCTTGGAAAACTGTTTTCCAGCCTTTCACCCTAAGGTAGTATCTGTCTTTTTCCCTAAGGTGCGTTTCCTGTAAGCAGCAAAATGTTGGGTCCTGTTTGTATAGCCAGTCTATTAGTCTATGTCTTTTTATTGGGGAATTGAGTCCATTGATGTTAAGAGAAATTAAAGAAAAGTAGTTGTTGCTTCCTGTTATTTTTGTTGTTAAGGTTAGGATTCTGTTCTTGTGGCCGTCTTCTTTTAGGATTGTTGAAGGATTACTTTTTAGTTTTTTCTAGGGTGTAGTTTCCGTCCTTGTTTTGGTGGTTTCCCTTTATTATCCTTTATAAGGGCTGGATTCCTGGAAAGATATTGTGTGAATTTCATTGTTTCATGGAATACTTTGATTTCTCCATCTATGGTAATTGAGAGTTTTGCTGGATATAGTAACCTGAGTTGGCATTTGTGTTCTCTTAGGGTCTGAATAACATCTGTCCAGGATCTTTTGGTTTTCATAGTCTTAGGTGAGAAGTCTGGTGTAATTCTGATAGGCCTGCCTTTATATGTTACTTGACCATTTTCCCTTACTGCTTTTAATATTCTATCTTTATTTAGTACATTTGTTGTTTTGATAATTATGTGTCGGGAGGAATTTCTTTTCTGGTCCAGTGTATTTGGTGTTCTGTAGGCTTCTTGTATGTTCATGGGCATCTCTTTCTTTAGGTTTGGGAAGTTTTCTTCTATTATTTTGTTGAAGATATTTGCTGGCCCTTTAAGTTGAAAATCTTCTTTTTCATCTACTCCTATTATCTGTAGGTTTGGTCTTCTCATTGTGTCCTGGATTTCCTGGGTGTTTTGAGTTAGGGTCTTTATGCATTTTGCCTTTTCTTTGAATGTTGTGCCCATGTTCTCTATGGAATATTCTGCACCTGAGATTCTCTCTTCCATCTCTTGTATTCTGTTGCTGATGCTCACATCTATGGTTCCTGATTTCTTTCCTAATGTTTCTATCTCCAAAGTTGTCTCACTTTGGGTTTTCTTTATTGTTTCTATTTCCCTTTTTAGGTCCTGGATGGTTTTGTTTAATTCCATTACCTGTTTGGTTGTGTTTTCCTGTAGTTCTTTAAAGGATTTTAGTGTTTCCTCTTTCAGGACTTTTACCTCTTTAGCATTGTTCTCCTGTATTTCTTTAAGTGAGTTATTCATGTCCTTCTTAATGTCCTCCTTCATGTCCTCTACCAGCACCATGACTTATGATTTTAAATCCGAGTCTTGTTTTTCGGGTGTGTTGGGGTATCCTGGACTGGCTGAAGTGGGAGTGCTGGGTTCTGAAGAAGGTGAGTGGTCTTGGTTTCTGTTATTAAGATTCTTATGTCTGCCTTTCGCCATCTGGTAATCTCTGGAGTTGGTTGTTATAGTTGTCTCTGGTTGGATCTTGTTCCTCCTGTGATTCTGTTGGCCTCTGTCAGCAGACCTGGGAGCCTAGCTCTCTCCTGAATCTCAGTGGTCAGAGTAGTCTCAGCAGGTGAGCTCTCCTTTTGCAGGGAAGGTGCACGGAGTTTTGGTGTTCAGACCTGCCTCTTAGGTAAAGTTGAAGACCCTATATAGGGCCTCTCCTAGAAGACGTGTTGCCTCTGTGGTCTGCACACTCACCTGCACAGACTGGTCTCTGTGGGAGCCTTTGTAGTCTGTGAGCTGACCTGAACAGACTGGTCTCTGAGCGACCTGGGACCTAATAAGGCTCTCTCACACGTTCGGGCAGGGAAAGCCCTCCCAGGCTGAGAACTTTCCTCAGGCGGAGGAAAAGAAGACTATTAAGCTACATGTAAAGATGTTTGATACCATTAAGGAATAGGAAAATGTAAATTAAGACTACAGTGAGTAGCTAGAGAGATGGATCAGTGCTTAAAAACATTGTCTGCCTTCCAGAGGACTCAGTTTCAGTTGCCAGCACTCACATGGCAGCTCCCAACTTTCTCTCTTTTTTTTTCAATGATTTATTATTTATTTTTATTTTATGTACATTGGTGTTTTGCCTGCAAACACTTCCAGAAGGTTGTATCCTTTAAGATTTCCATTAGCAATATATAAGGGCTCTTATTTTTCTCATATTTATCATTGTGAGAATTACAATTTTTAGAATTACAGTTCTTATCAAGGATGTGATGTTTGTAGGATTTAAATTCAATTTAATTATTTGTCAGAAACCATTTAAGAGACAAGAAAAGTTAACATGATTTTCTGAAGATGGCCCATCATTTTGCATGGCTGTGATGGATAAACTCTAAAATTGCAAGGCTCGTAGAGAATTCATCTCAGAACTGATTCTTGTTACTGTGTCTTTCCTGTTATTGTTAAATAGCCTAATGATCCTTGGGCATTAGCCCATTCTATTGAACAGATTTTCTGCAGATCAATGAAGATGTGCTCTCTTGCAGTAAGGCTTTGTAGACAAATAGATGATTTTTTAATTCCTAATAACGATTCTATAGAATTCCTAAATTTGTATAAGTGATTTTGAGCCCTCTATAGAAGGGCTGCAATTAGGGCTCTGTGAACCTTTAGGTGTCACTAGCTGATTGCTCTAGCATAGAAAGCAGGCTTGAAACATATTTACAACCAGGGAAAACTTCCTTCTAGGCAGCTGAGAAACCATTATCTGATAACTAAGGTCATAAACTGGGAATGGACAGCTTACTGTAGGTACAAGGACAAAGAATAAAACATTGTCTAGGTTATCTATACAAAACCTTGAAACTAATGAGACACTAGGCAGATGATTTGCCTCTAGACAAAACCATGCAAAGACATAAGAATGATTGTTTTAGGCTCTTAATGACCTGTGGAGCTAGAGGTAGATAATGAATGTTGGATTAGATAACTGGTCTTCATGGAAACACATGTAAACATCTCTGCTGTAAGTTCTTATTCAATTTATGATTTGAATTTATGTTAAATTCGTGAACTTTTGAAAAAAGATGCTTGGAATACCATGTGACCAAGTATCCTGAGAAAGTGTGACTGAGAACGAGGATAGTCAGGTTTTCCTCAATGGCATTAGAACATGGTTCCCTTTTCCTTTCTCCTAGAAATAGATTAGAGTCTGTTTTCAAAGTGAGTGATTCTCTCTGCGAGTGTAGCTTTCTCTACCTGACAAGGTGCTAGAGAACTCTCAGCCTCAGGTGGGGCTGAGAAGGACTTGGGGCTTAACAATTGGCTAACAATTGGCCTGGGGCTTCCAGCCTCAGAATAACTTAGTCAAGAAAGGTGGACGATAGTACTAGTAAGCATCTTTTACTTTTGCAAAACCAAGTTTTGCCCCCTCAAGGCTCCGCCCCCCAATACATCCCCCTTGATGCTTTCCAGAGAGAATTGGTGCTAGGGCAAGATCCCAGCAATTGTAATTTTTATTTTATGTGTATGTGTGTTTTGCCTGCATGTAAATCAGTGTACCTCAGTACACAGAGATGTTCACAGAAGACAAAAAGGGGCATGAGATTCCCTAGAACTTTGAGTTATAGAAAACTGTGAGCTGGGGCTGGAGAGGTAGTTCAGAAGCTGAGCACTGGCTGCTCTTCCAGAGGATCCAGGTTCAACACAGCACCCATAAGGCAGCTCAGACAGTCTGTTTACCCGAGCTCCAGGAGATTCAACATACAGGCATACAGGCATGGATGGCTTGGTGGTAAGAGCACGTACTGCTTTTCTAGAGGCCCTGGATTCAATTCCCAGTACCTAAATGTCATCAATAATTGAATACATAAACAGAATGTGATGTGGTAGTACATATAAGGGAATAATATACATCAGGAAAATGACTGTTATAGGATAAACTAAAAACACACAAAAAAAATCTAGATCAAAGAAGCTAAATATTTAAGAGCACATATTGTATAATCAACTTGTGTAAATTATCCAGGAAAAGTAAATCTGTAGAGTGAGATGCTACATCAGGAGCTGCCTTAGCAGTTAGGACTGAAGAAACGTGAGCACAAGGAATTTCTTTGGTGTGATAAAAATATCTAAAACACTGTGATGACTGCACAACTATAAATGTACTAATAACCACTGAATCCCATGTTTAAAATGGGTAGAGCATACGGATAGTATACACGCTATATTAACATAGTTCCAGACACTTAGCCTAACAAGTCGAATACACACTGGTCTTCTGTCAGGGTTAAAAAAGACACAATTCCAATGTAATTTATCAGAAATAAAAAGGCAGAGATAAAGGAATAAAAGCCAAAAAAGATAAAACAAAAAGTTTCAAAATAATATTATAATAAATATCTGCTAATAATTTACAACATTGGCAAAATATAGAACACTAGAAATTAGTAGATCCAAAAGATAAGAAATAACTGTCAGTGGTCCCATTTTAATAAAAAGTTAAAATTACCTCTTGAAAATTATCAGGCAAAAGGGGTTATGTGATAGTTCTACCAAATTCTCAAAACATAGAATATTTGTACCAAAATACTATTTTTCAAGGTTTTCTTTTATTTTTAATTACATGTGTGCCCATGAACCTGGGCAAGGGTATCTGTGTGTGTAGTCTCCATGGAAGCCAGAAGAAGGCACTGGAGCTTGAGTTACATTACAGGAAGTTGTGAGCTCCTGGGGGCTAGAACCAAACTCAAGTCCTCAACAAGGGCAATACCTACTGCTACCTCCTGGGCCACCCATCTATCCAGCACCCTATTTATATCAATATTTTACAAACTACTCTAAAGAACAAGGAGAGCAATGCTGTCAAATCTGTAAGGCCAACACAGGTGTGGAGCTATCAAATGGAATGCTAGTATTCAAGAGACTGACTAAGGCTATAGGACAGCTGAGCTCCAGGCCAGTATGGACTAGACTTGAAGTTCACCTAGTCTATATAACAGCAGTTCTCAACCTGTGGGTCACAACCCCTTTGAGAGCTGAACGACTCTTTCAGAGGGATCATCTAAGACCATCAAAACCTTTTATATCACAATTCACAATAGTAGTAAAATTACAATTATGAAATAGCAACTAAAATTGGTTTTGGGGTTTGTTTGTTTGTTTTTTTGGTTTTTGGTTTTTCGAGACAGGGTTTCTCTGTGTAGCCCTGGCTGTCCTGGAACTCACTTTGTAGACCAGGCTGGCCTCAAACTCAGAAATCTACCTGCCTCTGCCTCAGGGTTTCTCTGTGTAGCCCTGGCTGTCCTGGAACTCACTTTGTAGACCAGGCTGGCCTCAAACTCAGAAATCTACCTGCCTCTGCCTCCCGAGTGCTGGGACTAAAGGCGTGCGCCACTGGTTGTGGTCACCACAACATGAGGAACTGTATTAAAGGGTCACAACTTTATTAAAAAGTTTAATAACTTTATTTATTAAAGGGTCAACTTTAAGAAGGCTGAGAACCACTGCTATATAATAAACTTAGTAGAAAAAGAAGCAGCAGCCAGGCGGTGGTGACACACTCCTTTAATCCCAATGCTTGGGAGGCAGAGGCAGGCGGATTTCTGAGTTCGAGGCCAGCCTGGTCTACAGAGTGAGTTCCAGGACAGCCAGGGCTACACAGAGAAAACCTGTCTCGAAAAACCAAAAAGAAAGAAAAGAAAAAGAAGCAGCATGTTACCAATCTAATTCTATTTTAATAAAGATGAAAAATACTAAATATGCAAAATAAATATGCAAGAATAGTAAAATATTAAGCTATTAACATTTAAAAATATTTTTTAGTAAATTAATACATAAAATGTTATTTAACACATTTGCAGAAAAATTGTATGATCATCTCAGTAACAGCAAAAGACCTGAAGCAAACTTATTTATTTTGGCAGGCAGTTACTAAAAGAAAAACTTATAGTTTTGTGGTTATTTTTGCTTTTGTTTTGTTTTGGGCTTGATTTTGATTTTTGAGACAGGGTCTCTCCATATAGCTCTCATTGTTCTGGAACTTACTATGCAGACCAAGCTGGCCTTGAACTCACAGAGCTCTGCCTGTGTATGTTTGGATGTTTTTTTTATATGTAGCATGCATGTGTATGCACCACATTTGAACAGTGCCCACAGAGCCTAGACTTGAATCTCTGTGCCTAGAGTTATAGATGGTTGGAAGCTGCCATGTGGGTGCTGGGACTCAAACCTGGGCTATCTGGAAGAGGAGTCAATACTCTCAACTGCTGAGCCATCTCTCCAGCCCTTATTATAGGTTATTCTTGATAAAATGTCAAAACCAAACTATTTTGAAATCAGAAACAAGACAAGAATCTATAATATCTACTTCTATCCATTATATTGAAGGTTCTTATTAGTAAATAAGGCAAGAAAAAGAAATAAATGGTAGAAAGATTGGAAAGGAAGAAGCAAAAGTCATAATAACAAATAAAACAAAAATCAGCTTTTGATTCTGCATCCATCGACAGCAGCTAGAAATGTAAAATTTAGCAAGGTACAACAACAAAGAAAAAATACAAATAACTTAACTTGGAATGAATCTAACAAAATTTTATAAAAACTTATTTGCGTCAGGTGTAGTGGTGCAGGCACTCACTCATGAGGCAGAAGCAGACAAGGCCAGCCTTATGAACAGTCTCTCTACCATGCCATCCAGGGCTAGGTAGAGAAATCCTACCTCAAAAAGCAAACAAACATATCTTAATGGAGGAAATTAAATGACCATACTGAAAAACATTAAGGCTCTAGAAAGAGGGCCAGAGAGACCGCTTGGCATGTAAAAGCGCTATAGATCCTACAGCAGAAAGATCACAAGTCTGAAGCAAGTCTAGACTACATACAGTGAGTTAGGGTGGGCAGCCTAGTGGGCAGACAGTGAAACCAAGGAAGAGAAGTCAGAACAGCCACTGTCGTTCAGGGGTAAACACAGCTGTTGGCTAGTCAATGGCTGTGCTTCAACTGAGTGGGCACAAGAGATTTCTAAGGCTGGACAAAGGGTTCATCCGTGCATACTGTATATAGTGATAATTCATATATTACCTAGTAAATGGTTTAAAAAATGTATTTACTTATGTGCATGTATATGTGTAAAGTTTGCATGAATGGAGGCTGGAACATTGTTCCTTCCATCCATCAACTATGCATATGTGTGTGTATGTGTAAGATTAGTGTGAGTGAGGGTTGGAATACTGCTCCTTCCACCCATCAAATATGTATATAGTTGTAAAGCTTGTCTGGGTGTGTGTTGGAGCTTGCTCCATCACCAATTGTGTGGATAGATGTGTGCATGCGTATGTATAAAATGTTTGGAGCTTGCTTGTTGGAGCTTTGCTCTAAACATTCTATATGTGAATGTGTATGCCTGTCTGTAGTTCTGTATGTATGTATGTGTGCATGTATGTAAGTATATATTTGTGTATATGAAGTTACAGGACTCTGCCTTTTGTTTCATCCACTCGTGTGCATGTTTGTGTGAATTTTCTCTTTACTTCTCTTTCTTGCCAGCCCCAAGTATTTAAAGAGGTCATAGTTTTTCTGCTGGCCACAGGGAGTACCAGCCCCAGTAAATTAAGCTTTGTTTGATAAGTAACTTCTCTAATCACTGGCTGCCATTGACAGACGCCACTGTAGGTAGCTGGATCCACCTCCCCCACCCCCAACAGCTGCCTGTCTCAGTCTATCCACCACATGGATGCCAAAGCCAGCCATTGGCACTATAGCGCTCGGGTCACTCTTTTTCTGCCTCCTACTTTAGGCATAAATATCTGAGCCAAGATTGATAAACACCTCATGATTTTATAAACCCCTCATAGGGTTATTTTGCATCTATATTAACATTTATCTCACACATCACATTCAGGTACTCACTTGTCCAGGGGTCAAGGGAACACAGGTTTAAAAGATAAGAAGTCATGGCCAGTTGTGGGGGCACATACCTTTAATCCCAGCATGCTGGAAGCAGAGGCCTGCCTGGTCTGACACAGTGAGTCTCAAGCCAGACAGAGAGACCCTACCTCAAACAACAACAAAAATCAGAAATCATAACTTCATCTTCAAGTTTGTTCCAGAAGAAGCTGATCTGCTAAGAATACATCAACTTCCTGAACTTTGTTCCTTAATTTCCCTGAAAAAGGCCCAAACGAATGTGTTAGAGAAACGACATAACTGATTCCCAGAAGCCTGAAGTACTGTCTCTTTAAAGTCCACTACAATGGCTATCCTGCAGTATTTTGGATTAAAAATATAGCACAAAAATTGCTTACATTCTTTCCAAGGCTCAATTATTTTTCATTTGAAAAATACATTCAGTGGACTACACACACACAAAAAGAACTTTTCTGCAAGAAACTTTAAAAAAAATTCTAATGTTTTTTTTCTTTTTCAGGCTGTTTCTAGATCTTTGACACTATTACAAATTTGAAAAAATAAAAAAGAATAAAGAATTTTGGTTTTTCGAGACAGGGTTTCTCTGTATAGCCCTGGCTGTCCTGGAACTCACTTTGTAGACCAGGCTGGCCTTGAACTCAGAAATCCACCTGCCTCTGCCTCCCGAGTGCTGGGATAAAAGGTGTGTGCCACCACGCCCGGCTAAGAACTTTTTAATACATAGTACTTAACCACAGAAAGTATGTTCAGAGATCAGAAGCATTAAAAAAGAAGAAAAAGTCATCCCTTATTCTTTGTCAAAGAACAGAAATTACAGTCAGACATGACAGCACACACCTATATTCCAAGCATGAGGGAAATGGAGGCAGGAGGATGCCGATTTTAAGATCATCCCCTTCCACAGAGGAAATGAGGGGCAAGCCTGGTTACGTGGAACACTTGAGAACCTGTGTCAAGACACAACCAACCACTGACAGTGAAAACTGCCACCTTCCTGGACGCTGAAAGCTGGTGTGAGGGCTCCTGCTTGTGGCCTGATCACTTGGGAAGCTGATAAGGGTGATCCTTGTGAGTCTGAAGCTCCTCGGCTAAATAATGAGCTTCAGGACAGTCTAGGTTATAAGGTCAGGTTCTAGTTGTTTTGTTTTGTTTTAAGAATTTTAGCTGGACATGGCAGTGCACACCTTTAGTCCTACCGCTCAGGAGGCAGACAGATAAATCTCCGAGTTCAAGGCCAGCAAGTTTTGAAAAAGCAAAAACAAAAACAAAAACAGTAAGCACTGCAGAGACCTTATACTGTAGCCAAGGCAAAGGTTACTCATAATAGAACTGGAAAGATGACTCAAGAGTTTGACAGTGCTTCCCGCTCTTCCAGAAGACTCAAATTCTCAGCTCACATTGGGCAGCTTACAACTGCCTCTAACTCCAACTCCATTGTATCTGTTCTGGTCTTCTCCAGTATACAAAGACACACAAATAGACATAAAGTCTTTCCTTAAGACTGAATGAAGGGAAAGGATACAGAGGAGAAGATAAAATAACACTACAGTGTCTTTATGACACCCACCACTATGTACAGTGAATAAATACAGGTAAGATACTTCCATAGTCAATGTGCTTACACGAATGTGGAAGGCCACAAGCCTTCTCAAGTGAAATGCAGACTTTGAAGCAATGGTGCACTTGTAAGCATCTTTCTCAGGCAGCTAACTGCAATTTCCTGTAAGTCTCATACTCAATGACCTCACCACTTTCCAGAGACACTGATGACTCTGATTCTGTCACTTGCCATGATCACACCTAATAAGCATTTGTGAAAGTTTGTTTCAAATTACACTAATCTTGTTCCTGTGCTCCATCCAACTATCAAGATGCTAGACACTGACTTCATTCCTCATTTTTTTCCATCCTATGCATTGCTAAAATGCCCTCCTTAAACATTTCAAAAGAGTCAGAGTGATGGTTGCAAACACTTTTATTTAATGCCAGCACTTGGAAAGTAGAGGCAGGTGGACCTCAAAGCCAGCCTGGTCTCCAGAGCAAGTTTCAGGACAGACGGGGTGATACAGAGTAACCCTATCTGGAAAAAGCAAAAACAAAAACAGTTCAAAAGAAAAGATTATTTTCTTCACTTTCTAGAATAAAGCTCAGTTGTATTCACATTAGGAAGTCACCTTTAACATATGTTTTTTCTCTCAAAAAATTTTTTTTGTAATGTGCATAGGTGTTTTGTCTACATGTGTGACTGTACACCATATTTGTACCTGAAACCCAGTGAGGCCAGAAGAGTGTATCAGCTCTCATGGAACTGGAGCTATAGTTGTGAGGGGCTAAGTGGATACTAGGAATAGAATCTTAGTTCCCTGGAAGAAAAGCCAATGCTCTTACTTGCTGGCCATCTCTCTAGGGTGGGATGGGGAACAGACAGACATACATTGACACTGTTAGGGTTATCATTGTTGCAATGAAACACCACAACCAAAGCAATGTAAGCAAGAAGGGTTTATTTCTCTTACACTTGCACATCTCTCTGCATCATCAATGAAGTCAGGGTCAGAACGCAGAGCAAGAACCAGGAGGCACAGCTGATGCAGAAGTTACAGAAGAGTTCTGCTTACTGGCTCCATGTCTTGCTTTCTCTGTGCCTTACTCTCTATGGCTTGTTCAGCCTGCTTTCTTATAGAACCTAGGACCACCAGCCCAGGGTAGTACCACCCACAAAGGTCTTAGGCTGCCAACACTAATCACTAATTAATAAAATGCCCTATAAACTTGCCTGCAGCCCAATCTTAGGGAGCCATTTTCTCAATTGAGGATCCCATCTCTCAAATGACTCTTGCTGTGTCAGGATGGCATAAACCTAGCCAGTACAGAGACAGAGAAACAAAGAGACAGTGAGACAGATATAGAGACCAAGAGCGACTGATTTATTTAATGTGTATGGATGTTTTGCCTGCATGTATGTCTATGTCTGTGCACCATGCTGAGTATCTGGTGCTCACAAAGGCCAGAAGAAGGCATTAAATCATCTGGAATTAGAGCTACAGATGCTTTTGAGACGCCTGTGGGAGTTGAGAACAAAAAACAACAGACCTCAAGCTTGGTCCCCTACAAGAGCAGTAAGCAAGCACACTTAACTGTTGAGCTACCTCTTCTGATCCCCACAGCTTAAAAGTTTTTAACTCAATAGTCCATGTCTATGTATAGAGGAAAAAATTTAAAAGACACAGTTCTTTTTTGTTTTGTTTTGTTTTGTTTGTTTTTTGAGACAGGGTTTCTCTGTGTAGCCCTGGCTGTCCTGGAACTCACTCTGTAGACCAGGCTGGCCTCAAACTCAGAAATCTGCCTGCCTCTGCCTCCCGAGTGCTGGGATTAAAGGCGTGCACCACCACTGCTCAGAAAAGATACAGTTCTTAATTTCAGTCAGTTTAGAACTCAACAGAGACATATATACAAGTAATTGTGTTTGTAAATCTCAACACTGACTTTATCTCATGAATTCTTAAAATTGGTTAACTGTTGTAACTTCCACAATCTAGCTACAAAGCAGCACAGAAGGGACACACAGACGGACAGACAACTCTGCACCCTTGGCATTTCACATCCTTGTTTCCTTTCCCATCCACAGCAACCCACCTAACGGCTCTCTGACTCTTCCTTAACCCAAGGAATTCCTGACAAAATACAGTAAAGGTCTAAGTTTCCACACAAGTAGTTTCATGTCATTTCACTTTCCTCAAAAGGAAAGTTGGGTCTCAAAATTTACCTTTACAACGTTTCATTAAAGTCCAATGACATAAATGTATAACCTACTTTATTGGCTATCCTATCTAACAAAAACTGAAAGTCTGACTTATTATTACTTACATTAACCTATACTACACTTTAGTAATGCCAACAAGCACTTCTCCCTACTATAGCTGACTCTAGTCCTTGGATTCTCAAGTTCCAAAATATCTGCCACACTGCTACAAGTTACTATTCTGAAGCACAATCCTAAGCATGTTTAGCTTTTGCTTGTTTTGTTGTTGTTTTTAAAGAAGAGGCTCCTAAGCCTCTGGCTCAGTTGGTAGACTGCTTGCATGAAGCTCAGAAGCACATGAAACCAACATGGCAGTACACATCTGTATTCTTGGGTCTAAGGAAGACACCACAAAAGATCAAGATGTCCTCAGCTCCAAGATGAAGTCAGCTGAGCTATCTGAGACCCCTTCTTCCCAACTCAAAATGATTAACCACTAATAAAAGAACCTTTGTTCACTGGAGAGTGGAGGCACAGCCTAGTAGTCCAGGCCTGTAATTACAGAAACTCGGGAGGTAAGGAAGGAGGACTGATGGGTTCAGAGCTAGTCTGGACAAATTACTGAGAACCTACCTTACAATAAATGAAGGTTAGAAATGCATTTTAGTTGTGAGAACCTTTGCCTAGCATGTATGAGAGTCTGAACCAATCCCCAAGGCTGAGGAAAAGCTGATCAATGTACTACAGACATCCTCATGGAACAGACTCAACTAACTTGGTCATATAAATTTAGTACCCACCTGCGTGGTTCTGATTTGCACGTTACTTCATGTACGTCAGGGCCAATCATACTGACGAGTATTGTGCTGTACAAAACAAAAGCTTTGTACTGTTGCCTGTGTAATTCTGGACATGCTGCTAAGTGTCTGTAGCACTGAGAGCTTCATTCCAAGTCCTCATCCTCTAGTGAAAGTCAAGTTTGCTTTTAGTAAAGAATTTCTTCATTTTGTACTCCAAAGTTAAGCTCTTGCTTTGAAGCTGCTATGGCCTCTTTTATAACACTAAGTGAGGAATATTTTAAATACTGATTTTATAGGATATCGATATCTTGTTGTTATGGTGTGTGTTATGTAAAAAAAAGAGACTGATGCTGGATTTCCTCCTCAGTCACTCTCCACATTATTTTTGAGACAGGGTCTCTTAGAGGCTGCACTTGGAGCTCACCAATTCCACTAGGCTGGCTAGTGGAGAGAATTCCAGGGATCTATCCATGTCTGCCTCCCACAGTAGTGAGATTATGTATTGGTGCTGGCTATCAGAAATCAGCATGTTGAGTAGCAAGCACTTTACCAACTGAGCCATCTCCCCAGCCCTACCCTTAAGTATTTATTCATTGTTTTTTGAGACCAGGTTTGTGTAGTTCTGGCTGTCCTGGAACTTGCCCTGTAGACCAGGCTACCCTTGAACTCACAGAGTTCTGCCTACCTCTGCTTCCTAGTGATGAGACTAAAAGAAAGTATGTATCACCATGGCCCTGCCCTTAAGTTTTTAAATAAAATGTTTTATCTATTTTCCTAATGCACAGTGTATATAATAGACCCCAATAAAACTGTTGAACAAATAAAGAATTGCACACTAGCTAGTAAGAACTATGCATGTTGGTTAGGCATATCTAAAATCTCAGTACTCAAGTGGTGGAAGTTCTAAGCTAGCCTGGACTATTTGGCTAGATCCCATTTCATCCAAAGTCCTATGAAGAACTGACTTATTTCTTGTGGTTCTAGAAGGCATAGCGAAACTATGATATTGTGCTTCAACATGAAGAACACTGTACTGATACCTTTAGCAGGCTGCCTTGAGAAAGTGAACTCAGGTTGAAACAATTCAAATGGGGTAAGTAACAGTTATCAGTAAACCCTCAAATATGCCCCCAAGCTCTGCTCTTCTTGGTAATGCTGGGTTTTGTAGATATTTTGCTAATGTGTGAAATTCCAACTATAACCAAAGATATCTTGTATTTCCTATATAGTGGTATGATTCTACAAAATGAACAACTAAATTGCTGGACAGTGTTTTAATGATCTTAATAAGAACAAAAGAGTCTCAGCTCCTTGCTGAAGTGAGTGACTGGCTAACATTTGACCCTAAGCATGTTATAATTGCTACCCTTCACACAGGACAGTTCTTAGTTACTGGAGCTACAAGGCAGTACTGGCTTTACTTTTTGCTTTTTGGGGGGTTATTCTGTTTGAGATGAGCGCTTACTGTGTGTCCTTATGGCCAATTTAGAGATCTTCCTGCCTCAGCTTCCCAAACAGATGGCACTAAAGGTACCACTACCATACCCAGATGTGCCAGTTTTGAAAACTAATCCCTATCTAGTATTCCTAACCATATCTTTGTGCTTTGGGAATTACATTACAAAGACAGGCACCATCCTCCAAGTGTATGTTTAATTATCATGCTGATTATCTTGTACAATAATGACAAAAATCTCATTCATCTTTAGATAGAAACCCCATAGGAAAAAGAACAGTGTCAACCAACCAGACACTCCAGAGCTCCCAGGGACTAAACCACCAACCAAAGAGTACACATGGAGCGACCCATGGCTCCAGCCACATATGTAGCAGAAGATGGCCTTGTTGGGCATCAATAGGAGGAGAGGCCCTTGGTCCTATGAAGGCTTGATGTAGGGTAATGCCAGGTTGGGGAGGCAGAAGTGGGTGGGTGAGTTGGGGAGCATGCTCATAGAAGCAGGGCAGGGGATGGGATAGAGGGTTTGCGGAGGGGAAAGAGTGAAAGGGGATAACATTTGAAATGTAAATAAAGAAAATATCCACTAAGGAAAAAAAAAAAAGAAAATTTTTGGAATTAATACCCAGTTCTGAATAACAAATCCCTTATTTTCCAACATTAGCTGTCTCTTTAATTCTCAGTAATAGTGATAGAGTAAAAAGTCAATTGGGGTCAGGTGTTCTGGTGCAGGCCCTTAAACCTAACACTGGCAGGCAGAGGCAAATGGATCTCTGTGAGTTAGAGAACTTGTCTAAAAACAAAACAAAACAAAACAAAACAAAACAAAACAAGACAAAAGTCACTTTGTGGGGTAAGAGCGCATACTACCAAGCCTGATGACGTTAGCTTCATCTGCAGGCCCAGACGATGGAGTGAGAACTGATGTGCCCAAGTGTCCTCCGACCTCCACATATACTTTATGGCCTTCTAGAGTTCATGCACACAAACACGAAGTTTTAACAGTCAAATAGAGGTAGGAAGTCAGTGAACCACAAAAGTAAAAAAAGCAACTAAAATTTAATTCTTCAGTGGAATTCTCTATTGATACTATTTTAAAAAGTCACAGCCGGGCGTGGTGGCGCATGCCTTTAATCCCAGCACTCGGGAGGCAGAGGCAGGCGGATTTCTGAGTTTGAGGCCAGCCTGGTCTACAGAGTGAGTTCCAGGACAGCCAGAGCTAGACAGAGAAACCCTGTCTTGAAAAACCAAAAAAAAAAAAAAAAAAAAAAAAAGTTACTACAGTGAAAAACAGAATATAGAAACTGTTAAGATGTTAAGGTTGGTTGGTTGGTTGGTTGGTTGGTTGGTTGGTTGGTTTTTTGGTTTTTGGTTTTTGTTTTTGAGACAGAGTTTCTCTGTGTAGCCCTGGCTGTCCTGGAACTCACTCTATAGACCAGGCTGGCCTCAAACTCAGAAATCCACCTGCCTCTGCCTTCCAAGTGCTGGGATTAAAGGGGTGTGCCACCACTGCCCGGCATGTTTGAAAGTTTTATAACTACTTTGGAATTAAATTTCTCCACAGCATGTTTTTGATCATAACAATGAATTTTTTACTCATGAGTAAGAGAGGTTTAAATACCTTTGATAGAGTTACAGTTAGTAAGAGAAATGCTCCCTTTTTAGCTCTGGAACTCAAGTAAGAATATGTTGTATAAAACTCTATTACATTTATCTTTCTTGTGTTTGCTTGCTTTGGAGACAGGGTGGCCTGTGTCACTAGTGTCACTAGCTGGCTTTGAACCTGCTATGCAGCTAAAGTTGACCTTGAACCATTGGTCCTCCTGCTTCCCTCTAAGTGAGAGACTACAGATGTGTGCGTCACATCTGGTTATCTTACTTTTTCTATTAGTTTTTCAAATACGTACTTTTTAATTTAAACCTTTATTTATGTATTTATTTTATAATTTATTTTAAATGTAGGAGTGCTCTGTCTGCATGTACACCTTCATGCCAGAAGATGGCATAAGATCCCTTTATAGATGGTCATGAGCTATCATTTGGTTTCTGGGAATTGAACTTAGAACCTGAGCAGTGGTTTTAATCTCTGAGCCATCTCACCAGCCCTCTGTGTATGAGTGTTTTGCCTGCATGTACATATGTACAACATGTATATGCTTAGTGCCTCCAGGGGCCAGAATAAAGTCTGAAATCCCCTGAAACTGAGGTTACAAAGGGTTGTGAGCCACCACATGGGTACTGGGAACCAAATCCAAGTCCTTTGCAGAAACAGCAAATAGCTCTTACCTGGTGAGCCATCTCCCTAGCCCCTCACACATGTACATTTTAATCCACAGATTTATCCAAACCAGCCTGTAGAGCCTAAATCAAAATTACAATGCTGCACACTGTTGGCCCCAGCACTCAGGAGGCAGAGGCAGGAGGATCTCTGAGTTCCTGGCCAGCCTGGTCTACAAAGCAAGTACCAGGATAGACAGGGCTACACAAGAAAATCCTATCTTGGGATGGGGTTGGGGTTGGGGTGGGGGATAGAAAAAGAAAGGAAGGGAGGGGGAAGGAAGGGAGGGGAATAACTTGATTTAAAAACTATCATGCTCATTCAGATCCCTCAACAACTGGAGTGGGGGCTGTCCCTGACTTTGTTATTTGCCTGTGGATCCTGTTCCCCCAACTGGGATCCTGGTCTGGCCTCAGTGAGAGAGAGAGAGAGAGAGAGAGAGAGAGAGAGAGAGAGAGAGAGAGAGAGAGATGTGCCTAGTCCTGCAGTGCCTGACTGTGGGGCTGTGGGGAGTGCTGGAAGAAGAATGGGGGTGGGAGTGATATGGGGGCTCCTCCTCAGATGAGAAGGCCTTGGAGGGGGAGTGGGGAAAGGAGCTGCAAGAGAAGGAGACTGGGAGGAGAGGGGGGGCTGATATTATGATGTAAAGTGAATAAATAAATTAATTTTAAAAACTATCATGCTCAGTTCCAAATATTTTAATCTATGTGGGGTTAGGGAAAGACAGAAATATTTTTTAACACAAAAAATACACAACATGAAATTCAAATTAAAAAGGAATTAAAAAGCCAAATTCAGGGGTAAGTTAAACACATGATTATCAAGTTCACCCTAAAGTGGCCAGCTTGGTTTCCTAAGGTAAACTTCTCTTAATTGCAGGAAAGAGTTTGCTGAAAAACCAGACAGTCACATGGGTTTCCCCCTCTTAGCCACAAAAATGAGTTCAAGAAAGGCTGAAGCAGCAAATTTCCGTGGGCTATGAGCCATGGACTGTGCAGAACTTCAGAAGGGAGGGAAATTAACATGCTTCTTGATACTCTGTAGAAACAGTACAAAATGCTGCTGCAGCAGGGAACCCAGGAAGATTTTACAAGCTAAAAGCTTTCCTTAAAGCAGACAAGCACAGTTTAAGCAGCATAAATAACAGACTCTTCCCATTAATTAAAAGAAAGCTGAGATTAAGTATGCAGACAGGAATTTTCAAGCTTGTAAAATGCTACATTTTTGATTTCTTCGTCTGTTCTCTATTGTTCTCTGTTTATAACAATAAGTAGATCTGACCAAGCTTTAAATCAAAGAAGTACCATGAGCTATAAATCTGTGTGCTGTGTTTTCATTCAGTTACCACCTAGGGAGACCAGTCTGTCAGTCAGCTAGGTGAAGCGCTAGCTTTCCAGTGATTACTGTCTAAGAACCGTCATCAGAATAGTGGGTTACCAGCTTCAGAGTCCGGGGAGATTCCTTCTACTCTCTCCTGAATCCAGAAATCTTCACTTAGAAACAAAACAATTCACTCTTGATAACTCTCCCTCCAAGTAACTGTCATACTTAAATTTAAGAACCTGCAAAGCTGAGATGACTCAGTCTCAAAAGCTATCCTTTGACCTCCACACTCGCTCCACGGCATGTACATAAACACATACACAAAATAAATAGCTTGGTTTTGGTGGTTTGTTTTGTTTTGTTTTTAGAGATAGGGTTTCTCTGTGTAGCCCTGGCTGTATTGGAACTCACTCTATAGACAAGGCTGGCCTCGAACTCAGAAATCAGCCTGCCCCAAATGCTGGGATTAAAGGCGTGCGCCACGACTGCCCAGCTTTGTTTTTGTTTTTGTTTTTTTTTAAGTTAGTCAGTGGTGACAGTCAATGAACTATGCCCAAACATAGAACCTGAGTTCAGATTCCCAACCCCCTAGAGATGGGCCTAGTGAGCAGAGCTAGACTATGACTCTCTGTCCATCCAGCCTACCCAAGAGTGACCCTGAGAGACCCTGTCTTAAACAAACAAAGAAACAAAACAATAATGATGATGATGAAGATGTGGAGAATGAGAGAAGAAGACATCTGATACCAATCGCCTGGCCACCACAAGCAAGAGCATTAGCAAATGGATTCTCACACACACACACACACACACACAAATAAATAAAATAAAATAAAGAAATCTCAGCAGTAAGCCCCAAGCAACGCTCCAATAGCAGCACCTGGGATGGCTTTTATCTCATGGAGCTGACGGAGTTGCCGTTGCAGAGGACCTGGGAGGAAAGGCAGCCTTGGGAAAGACTTCTCTTTGCCTTTCTGAATACATTAGAGATGGAAACAGATGCACTGCCTCAAAGTTTCCAAATGTTTCTGCTCTTTCTAAAAACCTCCCATGACAACACAGTACCAAGAGTGTAAGTAAGCCAAGTTAAAATTTTAGTTTAATTTTATAATTAAGCTAAAAATTTGGCTTTACCTCTCTATATTAGTATGTTCCCTAAAAAAAAAAAAAAGATAAAAATACTTTAATCTTTCTCAACATTCCTTTTTAGTTCCTTCTTCAATTTTTTTTTTTAATCTACCCTTCATTTCACTGTATAAGAATCCAGCTCGCCAGGCGTGGTGGCACAAGCCTTTAATCCCAGCAATCAGGAGGCAGAGGCAGGCGGATTTCTGAGTTCGAGACCAGCCTGGTCTACAGAGTGAGTTCCAGGACAGCCAGGACTACACAGAGAAACCCTGTCTCGAAAAACAAAACAAAACAAAAAACAAAAACAAAAACAAACAAACAAAAAAAGAATCCAGTTCAACATCCACCTAATCACACATGTAAGTACATTCACACCAACTGTAATGCTTCCCTCGGAGATACACAAACACTACCCCAGTCTTTTCCATTAAGTTGGTTAGGTTTCAGAGTTACTATTTCTCTATAACATACACATCCTCCGAAGAAATTATAGTAGAAAAGAACATATCTAAAGCAAGAAGGCAGCAAATGTCTATAATTCCAACACGGGAGCAGATCTGCAGTTTGAGGCCAGCTTAGGCTACACAGTAGATGCTGGTTTATTCTGTCTACATCTAAGAAACAGAACAAGAGATAGCTGGTGTTTAACATGATTATGCTAAGGTAGACATTACAAAACAAAAACAATCCTCACATCTTCATCAGAGATTTTACAGCCAAGGGGAGTGGTTCTTGTCATATCTCTGGCAACCTTCTTATTTTAAAGATAGAAAAAAACCAAAAAAACAAAACCAAGCTGGACAGTGATAATGCATGAGTTTATTGCCAGCACTCGAGGGCAGAGGCAAGTGGATCTCTGTGAGTTCGAGGCCAGCCTGGTCTACAGACTAAGTTCCAAGACAGCCAGGGCTACAGAGAGAAACCCTGTCTAGAAAAAACAAAAACAAAAACAAAAACAAAAACAGAATTTTTCAGATCCTTTTTAATTCAGTTCACATCTATAATATTTAGTAGATATTTGAGGTCTATTACTGTATATGCAAAATAAAGCCATTTGTGTTTGAAAGTAAGAAAGCATTTGTTTGAAAGACCCACAAAAAATAGCTTAAAGTTATTTGATTTTTAAGAAACAGAAAATGGGCACCAAAGAGAGCAGTTTGAGCACATGATGGCTTTGTTTCTGTTTTTTGGGTTGTTTTTTTTAATGCACATAAGTGTTACACCTACATGTATAGATGTGCATCATGAACCATAGTTATGCTTGGTGCCTGCAGAGGCTAGAGGAGACTTTTGGATCCCCTGAAATTGGACATAATTGTGAGCCATCATGTGGGTGCTAGGAATTGTGGATGAACCTAGATCCTCTAGAAGGTCGGTCAGCCAGTGCTTTTAACCACTGAACCATTTCTCTAGCTCCAAGAATTCTTGCAGTAGACTCAGGTTCAGTTCCCAGAACCCACATGATGGCTTCACAACTAACTATGACTCTAATTCCACGGGGTCAGCCATTCACTGTCTTCTGACTTCGACAGACACAAGGCACCCAGGTGGCACACACACTGCTATGCAGGCAAAACACTCATACACATAAAACAAAGTAAATAAACTTTTTTTTTGTTTTGTTTTGTTTGCTTTTTTTTTTTTTTTTTTTTTTTTTGGTTTTTCGAGACAGGGTTTCTCTGTATAGCCCTGGCTGTCCTGGAACTCACTTTGTAGACCAGGCTGGCCTCGAATTCAGAAATCCGCCTGCCTCTGCCTCCCGAGTGCTGGGATTAAAGGTGTGCGCCACCACGCCCGGCTTGTTTGCTTTTTTTTGTTTGTTTGTTTTTCGAGACAGGGGGCACAGATTCTTGAGATCTCTGAAGAACAAAGCCCAGCTGACTCTAAACAAGGTTTTCAATCCTTTAAGATTGTCACTGTGGCTCATGTCTATAATCTCAGTAATTTGGGAGGCTGAAACAGGAGGATTACCTTTGATTTCAAGGCCAGCCTTGGCTATATACTGAGTTCTAGTACACTATGAACTACAGAGTGAGACCCTGCAATATACAGATGGATGGATGCATGGATGGATACGGGGTGTAAGTAGTTAGACAATAACAGACAAACACTGAATCTGGTGGTATAGCCACGTAGGAAGTAGAAGTAAGGGAACCAGGTATTGGAGGTTGATGCTATGTATACAAAAGTTAAATTCTGAACCCCAAAATCTGGTTGCCCATAGACAAAAGAATTCTCATGTACACTGGCCTTTGTTGTGTAAACTTTGCTCCCTAATTCAAAGTTAATTGGTTAATAAAAGATTAGAGCCTGTGATTGGGCAGTAGAAAGAGAAAGGCAGAACCTAAGGAACAAGTGAGGAATCTCAGGAGAGACCAGGGGGAGAAGACAGGAGACAGAGAGGAGGCCAGGACCAGAGGAGATGGACCATACACATCATAGCCATGGCCAGGTAAAGCGCATCCTGAGGACAAGCTGAGAGAACAAAAGGCGCCCAGACAAGACTCAAGCAGCAAGTATCAAGGGACACATGGCTGGATGTAAATTAGAATAGCTTAAAACCTGCCCACTCTAGGCTTATGGCTTGAAAGTAAAATACCAAGACCTGTGTCTTTCTTTTTTTTTCTTCCAATTTTTATTAAATATTTTCTTTATTTACATTTCAAATGCTATCCCGAAAATCCCCTATACCCTCCCCCATCCCCTGCCCTACTCCCCTACCCACCCACTCCCACATCTTGGCCCTGGCGTTCCCCTGTACTGGGGCATATAAGGTTTGCAAGACCAAGGGCCCTCTCTTCCCAATGATGGCCAACTAGGCCATCTTCTGCAACATACGCAGCTAGAGACATGAGCTCTGGGGGTACTGGTTAGTTCATATTGTTGTTCCACGTATAGGGTTGGAGACCCCTTCAGCTCCCTGGGTACTTTCCTCTAGCTCCTCCATTGGGAACCCTATGCTCCATCCAATGGCTGACTGTGAGCATCCACTTCTGTGTTTGCCAGGTACTGGTATAGCCTCACATGAGACAGCTATATCAGGGTTCTGTCAGCAATATCTTGCTGGCATATGCAATAGTGTCTGGGTTTGGTGACTGATTATGGGATGGATCCCCAGCTGCAGCAGTCACTGGTTGGTCCATCCTTTTGTCTCAACTCCACACTTGATCTCTGTAACTCCTTCAATTTGTGTTTTATTCCTAATTCTAAGAAGGGGAGAAGTGTCCACACTTTGATCTTTATTCTTCTGACCTGTGTCTTTCATACAGGCTAGCTAGAATAAATAATTCACTTTACAGAATTAAAATTATTTGAGGCCATCCTCATTTACACAGAAATTTCCAAGGCAGCCTAAGACCCTATATCAAAATTATTTTTAAAATGAAAAAAAATTTTTTTTAATTTTTACTTCTCCCTGCTGAGTTGGTATACATAGAGTAGTACTAGCTAATATACAAATTGCCATAAAATTCTTCCCACCATTGAATAAAAACAATAAAGCTTTTTTTGTTTGTTTTGTTTTGTTTTGTTTGAGTCAAGGCCTCTGTCTGTATCAAGTTGACCTCTAATTCACAGCAATCCTCCTGCCTCAGTTTCCCCAATACAGGGAAAACTGGCATGCCGACCATGAAGATACTTTCGAAACATTTGTTATAGACTTTTGTCCAGTTAAGGGGAAAAAGTGGTAAAAGGTAAAAAAGAGAAACAAAGAGGATGAAGAGTGTCTTAGGGGTTGAGACACCGTGACCAAGGCAACTCGTATAAATTGGGGCTGGCTTACAGACTCAGGGGTTCAGTCAATTATTAACAAGGCAGGAAGCACAGCACCATCCAGGCAGACATGATGCTGGAGGAGCTGAGAGTTCTACAATCTTGTTCCAAGGCAGTCAGGAAAAGACTGACATTAGGCAGCTAGGAGGAGGGTCTCAAAGCTGACCTCTCCAGAGACCAGTGGACACACTTTCTCCTACAAGGCCACACCTACTGATTATGCCACTCCCTGGGCCAAGTATATTCAAACCACCATGAATAGGTAGGCCAGAACAATATTAAACAAGTAGCAACTCGATGCAAAGAGAGACTGGCAATCAAGAATCTAGATCTCTAACCCTAGTTACAGCCTTCTAACAGCCTTCTTTAAATACTGAGCTTCTTCATCTAGAGAACGAAGTAGGTGCAAGGTATTCCAAAGAATAAGAATCCATGTAAAAACAAGATGATTCCAAAGGTAACCCTCAGCAGGAACTACCGTTGACGACTGTACACAGACAATAATAATAACAATAATAATAACAATAAATAATGTTTGAGTTGCTAGGACTATGGGTACTTACTGATTATTTTAAGGATTGAAAATTTGGTCACAATCACACACTTCAGAGAACAGTGAAGAAGAGACATGGAAATGGCCAATGTAACCCAATCTGAATGGGCTATTCATGCCAGAGTTAGACGCTGCACACTCGGAGAGGAACGCCACAGTGCCTGCCTTAAGATGGCCAAAATGCAGCTTAGGTTTTGGCTAAATACCAAGGGAAAAATGTTCCTCATTCTGCTCTATCCAAAACAAAGGAAGGCCCGGTTTCTAGAACCTCGACATGCATCTTGACAAGTACACACCCACATGTGCCCTCACTCACGCAATTCATTCATGTAAAACCTTCAGAAACTTAAAAACAGAAAGCAGCTTTCAAGCACCTACATTTGGGGGACTTGTTTGTTAATATTTAAACCCAGTTATTTGGGACAGGAAGATGGCTCATCCAGGAAAGTACTTCCCATCAGTGTGAGGACGTGAGTTCATATCCCAGGTACACACATAAAGGCTGGATAGGTGTGGTAGCCTGCCTGTAGTCCCCACAGTTGGGAAGCTGAGATAGGAAACCCCAGGTCAGGCTAGCTAGTCAGACTAGCCATGTGAGTGAACTCTGGGCTCAACTAAGAGACCTTGCCTCAATATATTAAGGTAAAGAGTGATGGAGAAAGACAATCCACACACATGTGAACATACAAAGGCACAAACATGCATACCAGGCACAAACATGCATACCACACACATACATACAGAGCTGAAAAGAAAAACCCAGTTCTCTGATATATGAATAATGTAGTCATAGGAACAAAATCTAGCTATATGAAAGGTTAAAGAAAGTTCAAAATTTGATGAAAACTTCTGCCTGTAGCTAATAGAATGAAAGTTCCTAAAACAGATTTGTTCACAAATTTCACTAAAGATCTATGTATCTGTTTTCCTCTACTAGACAAGTCAGAGACAATATAGTCTCAACCTTGTCTATTCTCAGTGCTTGGCACCGGGCAAGCACTCAGGGTACACTGGCTGGACTGGTGATCTCCAAAGCCCTTTCAGGTCTAAAGCCACCTGACACCTGACCAAGATCTAGTTCAACAAAATGCTACAAGGTGTCAAAACACATGTACTTAAGTCACTCTGAAGCCTTGTGTAATACTATCACTGAAGGATTTAAAAATACTTCTGTAAGTAGCTCATACCCGTAATCCTAGTATTTAAGAGACCAAGGCAGGAAAATCAAAAGTTTGAGACCTGCCTGAGTCACCTAGTGAGTCCCAGGCCAGCCTGGGCTATACTGATAACCATCTCAGAACATCAGCAACTAAAGTAAAAGAGCAGCAGCAATATAACAAAATATATATTTGCAAATATAGACACAAATACAGATCTCATTTCTATTTATTTAACCCCATAATCTAATATAAAATTAGGATTTTTCTGTTCTTGATTTAAGAAACTTTATATTTATAAATTTATACAAGTAGGAAATACTAAAATAGAAAGACAAATAAGACCTACTACAGGCTGGAGAGATGGCTCAGTAGTTAAGAGCATTGACTGCTCTTCCAGAGGTCCTGAGTTCAAATCCCAGCAACCACATGGTGGCTCACAACCATCCGTAACAAGATCTGACAGCCTCTTCTAGAGTGTCTCAAAACAGCTTCAGTGTATTTATAATAAATAAATAAATAAATAAATAAATAAATAAATCTGAAAGAAAGAAAGAAAGAAAGAAAGAAAGAAAGAAAGAAAGAAAGAAAGAAAGAAAGAAAGACCTACTACAATATAAAATGTACCTCATTGTGTACAAATACGCACACAACTAAGCCGGGTGTAGTGGCGCACACCTTTAATCCCAGCAGATTTCTGAGTTCGAGGCCAGCCTGGTCTACAAAGTGAGTTCCAGGACAGCCAGGGCTACACAGAGAAACCATGTCTCGAAAAACCACACACACACAAGGCACACAACTATGTAACTTTCTAAACCAGAAATGCTGGGGATGGCTGGAGCTGGGACTGTGGCTCAGCTTCGTGTGCATGAGGCTCTGGGTTTGACTCCCAGACTTGTTTGTCAACACCGACTTGTTTTGTCAAAGTCTCCAATACTAGAGAGTGGTGATAGAAAGGTCAAGGTCCATCTTGGTCAGCTACTTGAGCAAGTCAAGGCACACCTGGGCTACAATGATGCTATATTAGAAGAAAGCGTTCCTATTACTTCAGGTTGTAGTTTAAAATCTCTGAAATGAATAAAAACAGGAAAAACTGTGAAAGATAAGATTTTACAAGTTGGAGATATTTGATTTGCCACGCAATAAACCACCACCACCACCAATGACCCAGAGTCAAAAATCTGCCTGACAAGATACTTCCTTTTCAGGAATGTGCAGTGTTCTGCCACGACTTCCCTATCCCTATTAAGCTAGAAGAGCCCCCATCTGGAATCTGCAAAATCCAGCATCATAATTTAACTTTCAAGAATGTTAAATCACACGCCTTTAATCCCAGCACTCGGGAGGCAGAGGCAGGCGGATTTCTGAGTTCGAGGCCAGCCTGGTCTACAGAGTGAGTTCCAAGACAGCCAGGGCTATACAGAGAAACCCTGTCTCAAAAAAAAAAACAAAAAAACAAAACAAAAACAAAAAAACAAAAAAAGAATGTTAAATTACAGATAAAACATCACTAAAAATTAAAATTACCCCAGCAATGTAGAGGGGCTGAGGAAAATCCCAACTGAGGTAGGGTGGGAGGGGGTTGTAAGGCCAGCCTCAACTAACTACATAGCAGGCCCTTCTTGATGGGATATGAGGGAGAATGAAATCTCTCCAGATAATTACAGTGTTCCAGCAATCCATACCCATAAAATACATGCTCCCAAACATAAAAACTCACATAAAAGTTAGTCAAATCTCACCCCCAACACACACACACACACATTCCACAGGAAATTACTGAGGATGTAACTCCAGTAGGCTACTTGCCTTGTGTCCCTGGGTTCAATTAACAACAGGGGTTGGGGGTAGGGAAGTTCATGAAGAGTGATAAAGCCTATCTAAGTAGAAGAGGATTTCCTAATTTCCTAGAGTGCTATAGTAATCTGAGCTAAAAGGCTGGGACCTGATTCTAAGCACTAAACTGCCAATTTCGTTTTGTTTTGCTTTGTTTAGAAACAAGATCATGCTATGTAACTCTGGCTGATCTACTAGTAGATCTACTAATAGCTACGTAGTCCAGGCTACTCCTGAACTCATGGCACTCTTCCTGCCTCATCTTTCTATAGCAGTACTGGCATTAAAAGTGTGTACTCCAGACAAGGAATGAGCTTTAGTAAAAGCAACTGAAACAAATACTATGAATAAATAATCATTTCTGAGCCCAGCATGGTGGCATATACCTTTAATGTCAGCACTTGGGAGACAGAAACAAGTGGATCTCTGTGAGTTCGAGATCAGCCCACAAAAATCAAAAAAGGAAAAGAAAAAATCATTTCTGAATTTAAGAATTCTCAAACTAAGCCCGCAAAATAGCTCAATGAGTAAAGACATTTTCCGCTAGACTTGAGTTGAATGCTCCGTATCCACAGAATGGGAGAGGAAGAGCCCAAAGATTGTTTGATCTCTAAGCAAGAATACATTGGGGGGGGGGGTGCACACACATCAGCACAAAATAAGTGTGCAGTTAAATTATTTTTTAAAAAATCTCGAATCCCCAAACTAATGGAACGGGCTTAGGCTCCAAGCAAATAAACTTCACAGACTTCTACACCACACACTGCCGCCCACCCAGTCCAAATCCTGGTAATACAATTACAAAAAAATAATAGGGCAGTGGTTATCTGATGTTCCAGATGAAGAAACTGAATGTATAGTATTAGGGGTCTGGTCAGACCTGGAAGCACAACGCTTCCTGGGGACGGAGTAACACCAAGCCTGGCTCCAGGCCCGGAGCTCACAAAGCCATCCGGTCCCCCTTCCCTAGCGACAGATCAAAGCTGAGTCTCGACGTTCCCGNAAAAAATAATAGGGCAGTGGTTATCTGATGTTCCAGATGAAGAAACTGAATGTATAGTATTAGGGGTCTGGTCAGACCTGGAAGCACAACGCTTCCTGGGGACGGAGTAACACCAAGCCTGGCTCCAGGCCCGGAGCTCACAAAGCCATCCGGTCCCCCTTCCCTAGCGACAGATCAAAGCTGAGTCTCGACGTTCCCGATCCGGTACGCTGGAAGGCAGCCCGTACCCGGCCCCGCCCAAGCCCCTCGCGCGGCCAGTGCGATACCTGGCGAAGAAATCCGCGAAGCCACCGCTCCGTCGAGCCCGAGCCGTGGTGCCCCCGGGACCCTGCTCTGCCGCTGGCAAGGGTGCGGACGGCCCCGCCGAGGGCAGGAGGTCGCCGGCGCTCTGACGGCGGCTCACCTCGAACGTGTTCCGAGAGCCGAAGCGGGCGTCGGGGAGGCCGAGACTGGGCTCCGCGTTCCCGACGGCCCTCCCGGCAGGGGTGGCGGCTGTGGGGTCCGGGTCGTCCAGGTCGTCCGTGTCCGCGGCCGCCAGGCAGCAGCTCCGCAGCGGGTCCTCGAGCGGCGCGGCCCAGTCGTCCAGGCCACCCGCACCGTCCACGCCCTCGTCCGCGGGCTCCAGCAGGCAGGGACGGCCGCAGGTTCGGCGGCGACGGTCTTGGCGCAGCAAAAAGCCCGAGTCTCCGTTGGTCATGCCTGAGCCGCGCGCCGCGGGGACTGCTGCCGCCTCCGCCTCGCCGAGCCCGGGCTTCAGCGGGCCCGCGGCCGCCGCGAGGTACCGCTGCAGGAGCTGCCGCGGCGGCGGCGGCGCCTCCTCCTCTCCAGCCTCCTCCGGCGGCTCCGCGGCGACAGCGCCTCCGCTAAAGCCGCCAGTGGCCGGGACGGTCTTCCCGTCCTGACCCAGGGGCCCCGGGACTGGGAGCAGCTCGGCGTTCCTTCCCGAGCAGGCTCCGGCATCCTCGGGACCCATCATCTGAGGCGGCGGAGGAGGACTGCCCTGCGTGCAGGGTTCGCGGCCACGGCCGCCGCGACGTCCCCGGACCCACCCCTCCCACCCGGCGGCCCGGGCAGTTGCCGGAGGCCGGGCACGCGCTGGGATCGCGCACGCGCACCAGCGGGGCCGGGCCTGCCCGCGACCCGGCGCGTCCCCGAACCATAGAGACGGCAGCTAGAGAGACCTAGGAGGACAATCTGAGATCCTCCACCCGGTGACAGTGCTTAGCTTAAGGACGGGCAAGGCTCACTTCGCATAAACCATATCACTTGACGGCGATTTGTTTGTGAGAGCAAACTAAGGAAATTAGTTTAAGTGCTCCTGTCTTGACAGTTTTTACCTTCTCTAACAGTAGTGAATAACTCCTGGAACCGTTCAGGACTTCGTTGTCCGCATGACAGCCCCTTACCTACCTTTCCCACTTAGTCTTCCATGTTTACCAAAGTCTTATCTCCCAACACTTTTTAACACGTTGGTTGTTGGTTGTCGTGTCACCTGGGTACGGAAATACCAAAGTCTTATCTCCCAACACTTTTTAACACGTCGGTTGTTGGTTGTCGTGTCTGTCACCTGGGTACGGAAATGAAATGGAGTCAGGGCAAGAAGGACTATTAATAACTGCAGCAACCTGTGGTAATAGATTAAGATATAATGATGACCGTTTAGTGGAAATAAAATGTATTTAATGTGAGAATCACAAGACATAATAACTAGCCACAGGAGTGATAGGAGAGCTACCAGGAATAAGAAGGCTATGAGATTGGTGTGGTGTGAAGAAACAGGAAACTGGATTGGGGAAAGATACTGCAATTAACTAACATAAACTTGGGTTAAAGTTCTGGTTTGGTGGAGGGGCCATTTATGTAAGCCACAAAGGGGGTGGGGAAGAATATCAAGTGACCCTACCTCCATAGAAGAATGAGCATGGGGCAGAGACCCAATAGTGTTGGTATTTCAGAAAAGATGAGGTTGTAGTAAAAGGCCTAAATAGACATTGTTGTAGTAGGATAAAGCAGTAGGATAACCATTCATTCTACAAATGCCTCGGAAAGCAAGTATAGAAATAGAATGGAGTGCTTAGCAAGACAGTACTGTCAGATATATACATGAAATATATACATGAAATATATAGATGAATAAATTTGAGTGAATATTAACTATTTGTCTAGTGATAAAATATGAACTTATGTACCTACCATTCAGATTAAGAACTATCAAGTATCTTTTGGTTGGTTGGTTGGTTGGTTGGTTGGTTGGTTGGTTTTTCAAGACAGGGTTTCTCTGTGTAGCCCAGGCTGTCCTGGAACTCACTCTGTAGACCAGGCTGGCCTCGAACTCAGAAATCCGCCTGCCTCTGCCTCCCAGGTGCTGGGATTAAAAGCGCGCGCCACCATGCCCGGCTTTCAAGTGTCTTTTGTAATGAGCTTTTCTGTAGGCCAAAGCAGTAAAGGCGTTTATTATCAAGATCTTTTGAAAGGTGGGAAGATAGCTCAGTTGGTCATGTTGTCATGCAAGCATGAGGACCTTTCCTGTATGGCAGCACTCACATAAAAAGCCACGGTGTAGAATGCCCTTGTAAGGCAGATGCTCTCCAATCCCTGGGATGCTCTGGTAACCGGCCTAGCTAAGACAGCTGGCCTTAGATCTTAAGAGGTCATGTCTCAGACAATCAGATGGGCAATACCAAAGGAATAACAGCTGAATTGAACTCTCACCTCCCTAAGTATGAGTATATACTTACTTACTTACCTCATACATAGGAACATACATACCTGCACATACATACACAAAAATCTTTCAAAAGGAAAAAAAACCAAAGAATGTGTATGAACCATAGATAGATAGATAGATAGATAGATAGATAGATAGATAGATAGACAGATATATTAGATAGATCCTGTATTAGTTACAGGGACAGTACACAGAATACTTACAGAAATAAGCCAATGTGGTAGAAAGCATTTGTAATTACAGAACTCTCTAAGATGAAGCAAAAGAGGATCTCAAGTTCAAGACCAGCCTGGGCTATATAGCAATCTTGAGGATAGCATGAGTCACACAGCAAACTTTTATCTCAAGAAAAAAAATCATAATTCAATATTTTAAAAGACAACTTGACTAGGTGGTGGTAGTGCACAACTTTAATGTCAACACTCAGGTGGTATAGGCAAGTTTCTGATATCAAGGCCAGCCTCATTTACACAATGAGTTCCAGGACAGCCAGGGCTACACAGAGAAACCCTGTCGCAAAAAACTAAAAACATCAGTTAATCAATCATTCAATCAATCAATCAACCAATCAAAAGACAACCCAATTTTAAAATGATCTCACCTATAATCAGAGCATTAGGTAGGCCAAGATAGGAAGCTTGTTTTTAACACATAGTGAGTTCCAGTGAGTCATTCTGTTCAAAAACAGGAAACAAAGAGTGTAAAAAATTCAATATATATGTTTTTCTTGAGATGATATGTTAAATGGAATAGCAATAAGCATATAAGTTATTTGGGAGTAACAAATCAAAATTATGAGATAGCTCTTTTCACTCACTAATAAAAAAAAGAGAAAGGAAGGGAGGAGGATGGGAAGGGGGGGTGACAAATGTGTCACCTACAATTCCAGCAGTCTAGAGGCTTCTGCAGGAGAATCAGAATTCCAGCCTGCTCTGGGCTACACAGCAAAACTCTGATTCAAAATAACTAAACTTTCAAAAAACTTTCTGCCTTATCTGGTAAGTAGCATTTTATCCAGTTTAACAAAGAAATGCCTCCTTATAAGATATATTATATCCTTTGTGCCTTTGTGTGGTCCCTCTTAACTTGATTTTTTTGCTGTGCCTGCAGTCAAGAAGAGTATAAGCCGGGTGTGGTGGCACAAGCATTTAATCCCAGCACTCTGGAGGCAGAGGCAGGCAGATTTCTGAGTTTGAGACCAGCCTGGTCTACAAAGTGAGTTCCAGGACAGCCAGAGCTATACAGAGAAACCTTGTCTCGAAAAAAAACAGAACAAAACAAAAAAAAGAGTATAAAGGCCTCAAAATCTTTACACCCTTCTTTAACATGTATTGTTATTAGTAGTATTGTTAATTACTATTGTTTTGATGGTCTGTAATGAAGCTTGAACAGGTGGTCCTTTCTTTTACCTACTGAAACATCTTATGGACTCTTCATACATTTTCTTGATAGTTCTGGAGCTATACTGGATTTCAAAAGAGCAGCTTAAGTATGAGCATCTACAGACCCTTAGAGCAATGTTCTGGAGCTATACTGGATTTCAAAAGAGCAGCTTAAGTATGAGCATCTACAGACCCTTAGAGCAATGTTCTGGAGCTATACTGGATTTCAAAAGAGCAGCTTAAGTATGAGCATCTACAGACCCTTAGAGCAATGTTTCTTAAACATTTAGGATTAAACACACACACACACACACACACACACACACACACACACACGGGGGTGGGGGTGGCAGGTCAGGCCAACTAACTATGCAACTATCTTTGATGATGAATAAAATGTGTTAGCATGTCTCTTTGGAAACTGATTGATAGGCTAAACAATAAATTTAATATCAAAATTTAAAAGTAAGCTCTGTAATGTAGTAGAAATATATGATCTTGCAAAGCTACACAATTGAGCTTGCTACTAAAATCGTCTTCAACTTCTGCAAATAATTTAAATTCCATACATTTCTGGCAAAACCCCATCTGGTATAAAGGGTGACTGGGATCAAGGTTGTGAATTATAACAAAACAATAACTATTTCAAAGATGTATATAGCAAATTGACTTAGCAGGGTGAGATATGAGTGGGAAATAAATAGTATAAAGATCATAGAACAGCTGCCATTTGGTAAGCCACAATGGGACAAACCACAAACCAAGAGATAAAGGAAATGCTTTAAAAATACACAATGATCCTTTGATGGAGCAGTGCATGCCACATATTAGGAAGTATTGTAATCCTACCCCTGGGGGAATCTGTCATAAGGAAACCATTCCAAAGAAAAGATAACAGCTGTGCAGAGATGTTTACAGCTAAATGCTTTACAGCCAAAAATTCTAATTTACCTAAGAGAAATATGGGAAGTGCAGGAAAAACTAGTTATATCAAAGACAAGTGGCAGAAATGCAAAAATACAGAGAAATCTAACAAAAATAAGGATGCATGCCAAGCATAGTGGTGCATGCCTTCAGTCCCAGAAGTTGGGAGTAGAGGTGGGTAGATCTCTGAGTTTGAGGCATACCTGGTGTACAAAGCAAGTTCCAGGACAGCCAGCACTACACAGAGAAACACAGATTTAGAAAGATAACAATAATAAAGATGTGTAATCAAATGCTACAATTACAATTATGTGTAAAATTATATATCTATAATGGTCAAGAAGGTTTTCCATGAAAAGAGAAAGGGTGGAAACCTATGTTGTACTTTTTGTTGACATTATTTGGGGTTTTGTTTGTTTTTTCGAGACAGAGTCTCCTGCAGCCCTGGCTGGCTTCAAACTCAGTATGGCTGAGGGTGGCCTCTTGTCTTCATCTTCCAAGGATTGAGGTTATAGATTCTAGGTATGCCTCTATGCCCAGTTTATACTTCTTTCATAACAGTTTTAAAGTATATTTATTTTATATGAATGTATGCCTGTGTGTACATATAAGCACTATCTGCTTTCAAGATCCCTCTGTGGTCAGAAGAGGCTCAGTTTCTGAGAACTGGAGTTACAGATGGTTGTGAGCTGACATTTAAATGTTGGGAACCAAACCTGGATCCTCTGCAAAACCAGTAAATGCTCCTAACCACTGAGCTATCTTTCCAGCCCCTATATAATTTTACATTGATTAAATGTTAACTCTTTAACCCCGAAGTATGTTTCTAAATGTATGTTATAGCTACAGATTGTAAAGTAATTCAAATAAATTTTGTGTTGCAACAGGACATTAAACTGCATTTGAAAAGAAAAGCAACTATAAGGCTATGTTTAAAAGCTCTAGAGGGCTAGCACAATGGCTCAGTTGGTAAAGGGCTGATTGTTAGGCCAACCCTAACAATCAGAGCTTGATCCCTAAGACACTCATGGTGGAAGGAGGGTACCAACTCCTGCAAATTGTTCTCTGACCTTCATATTACAGGCACGCACATAAGTAAATGTAATTTTCAAGTAACTCTGTGAATTTGAGGCCAGCCTGTTTCTACAAGGTAAAGCCCTGTCATAATTTTTTTTTTAAGTTTCTAAAAACAATGATAGGGGCTGGGTTTGTAACTCAGATTATAGAGTGCTAGGCTGGTTTATACAAAGTCCTAGGTTTGGTTCCCAGCACCATATAAACTAAACATGGTGGTACAAGAGCATAATACAAAGGCACAGGAGGTAATGCAAACTTCAAGGTTACCTATCATCATCTACTAGCAAGCTTATGGCTAGCCTGGGCTACATGAGACTTTCCCTGAAATAAGCAAAACAAATGAAAATTAAAATATAACAAATGAAAGTAGAAGATAGTTGCCACGATTCAATGACATTTTTTACATAAAAGTATGAGAAAACTGGCTAAGTGTTTCTATTTTCAGTAACAGCTGGAGCTGGTTCCAGATTTCAGTCATTTTTTTCAATGACACCATTTTAAATCTACAGTTTAAAGCTAGGAGAGGTGGCCCATGTCTTATTCCTTGACCTCTGGAAGCATAAGTAGGCAGATCTCTTTTGAGTTCCAGGCCAGAAATATGGCCACACAGCAAGTTCCAGGCTCTTTTTAAAAATATTAATTACTGCAAAAGTCAGGATGTCCTCATTCTTAATAGCTGAGTTGTATTCCATTATGTAAATGAATGACATTTTCTGTATCAATTCTTCTGTCGTGGGACATCTAGGCTATTTCCAGCTTCTGGCTATAACAAATAAGGCTGCTATGAACATAGTGGAACAGGTGTCCCTGTGGCGTGGTGGGGCATGTTTCGGGTATATTCCCAAGAGTGGTAAATCTGGGTCTTCAGGTAGATCTATTTCCAATTTTCTAAGGAACCTCCAGATTGATTTCCAGAGTGGTTGTACCAGTTTGCAATACCATCAGCAATGGAGGAGTGTTCCTCTTTCTCAACATCCTTTCCAACATGTGTTGTCACCTAAGGTTTTGATCTTAGCCATTCTGACTGGTGTAAGGTGGAATGTCAGGTTCATTTTGATTTGTATTTCTCTGATCACTGAGAACTTTGAACATTTCTTTAGGTGCTTCTCAGCCATTTGAGATTCCTAAGTTGTGAAATCTTGGTTTAATTCTATACCCCATTTTTTGATTGGGTTGTTTGGTTTTTTGGTGATTAACTTCTTGAGGTCTTTATATATTTTGGATATTAGCCCTCTATCAAATGTGGGGTTAGTGAAGATTTTTTCCAAATCAGTAGGTTGCTGAGTTGTCTTATCGACTATGTCCTTTGCCTTACAGAAGCTTTCCATTTTATGAGGCCCCATTTATCAATTCTTGATCTTAGAGCATAAGCCACTGGAGTTCTGTTTAGGAAATTTCTCCCCTGTGCCAATGAGTTCAAGTCTCTTTCCCACTTTTGCAGGCAAATGGATGGAACTAGAAAATATCATCCTGAGTAAGGTAACTCAGACCCAAAAGAACATGCATGGTATGTACTCACTAATAAGTGGATATTAGCCAAAAGAAAAAAGAAAAAAAGAAGAAAAGGAAAGAAAGGAAAGGAAAGGAAAGGAAAGAAAAGGAAAGAAAAGAAAAGGAAAAAACCCATACAGAATACACAAGATACAGTCCACAAAATTCAAAAGGCCCAATAAGCTGAAGTGCCCAAGTGAGGATTCCTCAGTCCCACTTGGGAGAGAGAAGAAAGCAATCACAAATGGGGAGGGAAGGAGGAACTTGGGAGAGAATGTAGACGGGTTGGGGGGGGCAGTGGGAGGTAGAGGGGAACCTGATCTGATATGGGGTGAGGGAAAAGGACTGAAAAGCCAGCAGAAAGAATGTAAACAGGCAACCTCAGGAAATAAGTGGTTGGGGGACACCCCCCCCCCCAGAATGTACCAGAGACCTGGGAGGTGAGAGACTCCCAGGACTCATAGGGAGGGAGGGACCTTTGATAAAATGCCCAACAGTAGGGAGAGGGAACTTATAGAGCCCACCTCCAGCAGGAAGACAGGACATCAAGTGAGGGATAGGGTTGCCATCCCACAATCACATCTCTGACCCATAATTGTTTTTGTCTGAGAAAAATACAGGGATGGAAATGGAGAGGAGCCCACGGAAAAGAAGGTCCAGTGACAGGCCTAAAGTAGGATCCAGATCAAGGGGAGGTCCCAAGGCCTGACACTATTACTGAGGCTATGTAATGCTCACAAAAAGGGATCTAGCATGACTGACCTCTGAAAGACCCTACAAGCAGCTGAAAAAGTCAGATGCAATTATTTGCACCCAACCAATGGACAAAAGCAGCTGAGCCCTGCTGTTGAATTAGGGAAGGCTGAAAGAAGCTGAAGAGAAGGGCGATTCTGTAGGAGGACCAGGAGTCTTAATCTGAATCCCTAAGATCTTTCAAACACTGGACCACCAAACAGACAGCATACACCAGCTGATACGAGGTCCCCAACACACATACAGTAGAGGACTTCCAGGTCTGTGATCATTCAGAGATGATGCACCTAACCCTCAAGAGACTGTAGGCCCCAGGGAGTTTAGAGGTCAGATGGGGTGGAGTGGGACGGAGATGTGGGATGTGGAGCAGTCAGAAGGTGGATGGGGAGGAGCAGGGGAATGGAATATGGAGTGTAAAAAAATAAATTACAAATAAAACTAAATTAAAAATATTAATTACTTAAAGTAAAAATAAATAAATAAAATGCCTTTTTTATACAATAGAATGCTAAACAAAATATCCCACCAAGCTTCAAAACACAAATATAACTATTGTCCATTACTCAAATATAGTCAGTTAATATTAATTATTAAGATGAAAGTATAGCTCATTGGTACATTATATGCTTAGCAATTACAAGGCCCTGGGTTCAGTCAACTTCTAGTCTCTCATAGTGACAGAGCACGCTATGAAGTGTTTGGAAACATACAGGTTAAATGGGGAGACTGAGAAGGCATACCAAGTGTGGACTAAAAAGTAATTGTCTTAGTTAGGGCTGCTTTTGCTGTGATAAATCACAGTGGGTTTATTTTATCTTATAACTCAAACCACTGTCTAGCACTGAGGGAAGTCATGGCAGGGACCTGGAAGCAGGAACTGAAGCTGAGACCAAAGGCCTGCCCTCAGTGAGGCAGGGTGGAGGGTGTAGGTAATAGTTCTTGTATAAGATGTCTGAACAGGTTTCGGTCAGACCACCTCCGTAAAAGAATCGACTCCAAAGAAGAAGGGTTTACTGAGGTCGGATACAATTCAACCGTGTCTTGATCGTGCCATTAGAACATACATCACAAAATTTACAAATCCCTTTTTGATGGTTTTGGAGGTGTTATTTTACCAGATTATCTTTAAAATATAATTTTATAGTATCAATTCCTACAGGGATTTGATCTACTGCGCCCCTTACCTGTGGCTCTGTTTTGTTTTTTGTTTGTTTTCATAAACAATGGAGAATGTAAGGACTGAGGATAAAAAGAGGGTAACAGGACAGTGGCTAAACTGAAAAAGAATATTAAATAGTACTTTGAACATAAAACACAAAGTACATCTGTAGGAATAGCTCTCCTTGGGATGAAAGTGGGCTAGACTAATATTCAGTAGTGTAATTTTGAGATTCAAAATCTCACACTCAAACGCCATTAAAGATGATAAAGCTGAGATGTTTCTGGAAAGAAGTATTTTTTAATTATTTACTTATTTTATGTATATGAGTACACTTTCACTGTCTTCAGACATAGCAGAAGAGGGCATTGGATCAAATTACAGATGGTTGTGAGCCACCATGTGGTTTCTGGGAATTGAACTCAGGACATCTGGAGGAGCATTAACCACTGAGCCATGGAATTATATTCTAAGACAGAAGAACCTGAACAAATACAGAGTCATATTCATAAGTGAGAAAGCCCACTGACATGAAGATGTGACTTCTCCACATAGTTATGTATAAGAAGAAAATGGTAAATGAAGTTCATTTAAACTCTTCATGGATTTTAATAAAAACTTTTCAAAATGAATATTGAAGTATATATGTCTAAGAATAGTTGTTAGTTTTTATCCTTATTTTAATTATTCAAATCTATATAGTGAAATTTGGCAAATTTACACAGCATAAATTGATCAAAGAGATTAAGTGTTGTATAGATACATATGTGTTATTATGTGCGTTTGTTTGTGTCTGTGTATAAAATAAACTGTCATTCAACTGTGAAAAGAAGATAACAAAGCTGGTAGATCTTAGACAACAGGGAATAACATGGCTCATGGGAAAGTATAGAGTATAGTATATAACTCGTTTGAAAGCATTAAAAATCAGTTTCAAATGTCACAGACATAAAAAAAAAATCTGCTGGTATAGTTTGACCCATGGTCCCCTAGTCTGTATCCCCTAGTCCTTTAAATTCTAGGGGAAAGAGCTGATCATGTTTTAAAAAGGGGGGGGCCTGGTGAGATGGCTCAGTGGGTAAGAGCACCCGACTGCTCTTCCGAAGGTGATAAGTTCAAATCCCAGCATCCACATGGTGGCTCACAACCATCCATAATGAGATCTGGCACCCTCTTCTGGAGTGTCTGAAGACAGCTACAGTGTACTTACATATAATAAATAAAATAAATCTTTAAAAAAAAAAAGGGGGGGGGGACACCTAGCAGGGCATGGCAGCATAGGCCTTCAATCCCAGCACTCCAGACACAGAGGCATGAGGATCTCTGTGAGTGTGAGGCCCGCCTGATCTAGATCTGAGCAGTAGGACAGCAGGTTGCAAAGACAACCAGTCCAAAAAGGGGAAGGGCAAAACAAAAGTACCCGGAGCAGCCATAGTACTTGAAACCGACAAGAAATATTTGTTAATTTTTTTCTAGGTACTAAAGACTGACCTATCTGTTGGGGATAATAAATTACTATCTCTATTCAGGTCCTATTAAATCTTTTTTTTTTTTTTTAGACAGGGTTTCTCTGTGTAGCCCTGGCTGTCCTGGAACTCACTCTGTAGACCAGGCTGGCCTCGAATTCAGAAGTCCGCCTGCCTCTGCCTCCAAGTGCTGGGATTAAAGGCATGCGCCACCACTGCCTGTGGTCCTATTAAATCTTATGAATGCACAGTCACATTGCGGTACAAAATAACTTGTTTCTCCTGCTGGGCTGAAAACTACTTCCTAACTCAGCCCATGATTTAAATTCCAGCCTCTTGTCCTTTTATTTGTAAAACTACGATAGCCCTATAATATCTTTATTCTAACACTGGAGCGAGAAGCCGTTGCAGGGAGGATCAACACAAGTTTGAGCCAGCCTGGTCTACAAAGCAAAGTATACTATATAACAAGAAACTTTTAAATACACAAACAAAAAAGGCAGCTAGATGGATCAGCACTGCTGCCAAGCCTGATGTGTTTGATCCCAGGAACCTCCACATGGCAGAAAGAGGAAACCAACTCCCCCAAGTTGTTATCTGACCATCTCCATGTGCTAAATAAATAAAGATTTAAAGTGATGTTTTTCAAATTTAAAAATTAAATTCACTCATCTTCCTACACAAAACCTCTATTTCTCAAGTGGGGTGTGGTGGTGCTCACATGTAATTCTATCATTTGGGCTGAGGTAGGAGTATTGTAAGCTCAAATCCTCCCCACCTCCCCACAGTGTACTCTGCAGTAAGTAAGTCTGCACTTCTGACACTGAGAATGGCAAAATGACACCCACAGCTGGGTCTAAAAATTTGAATGCCTCCTCCTTTTCCTCCTCCTCCTCCTCTTCCTCCTCCTCCTCCTCCTCCTCCTCTTCTTCCTCCTCCTCCTCCTCTCCTGGACAAAGACAGCAGGAGAAGTCAGCTGCTCTGTCATGAAGACATTCAAAAAAGAAACTGAAGCTTTCGCTACAGCCATAAAAGTCAGAATGGTAGCTAATCTTTGTGCCCCACTCACTAAAGTCTTCAAGTGACCACAGCTTTGAGAGGGATCTAGATTGCAATCTCTGTAACCAGAACACGCCGCTGAGCCACTCTTAAAGTTGGAACCCACAGAAACAGTGTGAAATACAAACATCTGTTAGTATTTTAAAGTGATGATTTAATACATAATTTACTTACCAGAACTGACACACTAAATCATGATGTGAATTTTAAGATGTAACTGTTCTGTGGGCTCTTATTTGTCTCTTTCCCTTCCTCCACTTCACATATAAATCTTAACGCTTTATTTATAGTTTATGTTTGTGTGCATGTTTTGCCTGCATGTATGTATGTGTGCCACGTGTATGCCTAGTGCCCATGGAAAACAGAAGAGACTTCAGATCCCCTGGAACAGAGGTTGGCTGTTTGTGGGTGCTGGAAACTGAACCTGGGTCCCTGGAGAGTAACAAGTGCTCTTAACCACTGAATCATCTCTCCAGTGTCCCACCTTTCATATTTTGCCTCTTTCCAAGACTGCCAAATCCCTTTTATTTTGGAAGTTATGAAGTCTTAAATAGGTTCAAGATGGCTCAGTGGGGAAAAATGTGTTTGCTGCCAAGTCCAACAACCTGAGTTCAAATCTCTGGGATCCACATGGTAGAAGACTGACAATCACAAGTTGTGATCTGAACTCCTCTACACACCGGTCTCTCTCTCTCTCTCTCTCTCTCTCTCTCTCTCTCTCTCTCTCTCACACACACACACACACACACACACACACACACACTACTTCTCCCTCCTCTTTCTTTTCTATGGGTTAAAGGAACTCTTCAGCTGTGTCTTTTCTTTCTGTTTGACATATTGTAGAGATGTCTGTTTTATTTATATATCTATTTATTTGCTAAAGTGAATTTTAAATGCAATTAATAGCATGAGCTTAGAAAATGAAGGAAAACAAAACCATAAATTCCAGCCAAGCTGATCTTCAGAATACCCTCGGCTAAGCGTGTGAGCAGGCCAGTTTCTTAATTTGTAACCAGAGCAAGGACTTCTCTTTGATGATAGGTATACGGGAGGGTGCATTAGAAGAAGCAGGGGTTGACTGTGGGATTTGTGAGAAAGATGCTGACACCTTAGATGTTAGTTTTACTCTATAGTGTCTTCTTGGATCAACTATACTTACCAGCAACATTAGAGTGAAGACTTGCTGACAATACATCCTTGTTTGAAAGACATTCTTTCACAGACAGTAACTAGCAGAGTCTGGTGCAAAGGGAAGGGTAAAGAGGTTGTGTTGCCCCAGGGTTGTTCAGAAACTGCTCATGACTTTGTGCATGGAACAACCTTCTCTTCCCTAGGGATTTTGAAAACCAATGAAAAGAGAGTGGCTCTGAGCTGCCCATGCAAGTATGCGATGAGGAAATGTCGAGGTTTCGTTTATCAACACAAATCTTAAATGAGAAAGAACAAATATCATGACCCTAGGAAAATCTCAACCTAATTTTTCCCTTGCCTACATTACTGCAGATTGAGAAAGGCATTTGATCCCCTTTTGCTGAAAACCTACTCTAATGTGACTGGCACATTTCCCAGTGAATTTGTAATTCAGAATAATACCCAATGTTCCGATTCTTAACTAAAAGTTAATTAGTGTGCTATGGTGACTCCTACCTAGAATTCCAGCACTCAAGAGACCAAGGAAGGAAAATTGTAACAGGTTCAAAGCTAGCCAGGGGTACATAGAAAAAAATTAATTCAGTGGAACTAATGTTTCTCTCATAAGATTTTTGACAATAAGAGAAAATAAGTTACAGTTAATTTTGGAAACATTAAGTGCTTAAATAATTAAGTGGAAGTATGCAAGCTGTCCTAGGTTTAACTCTGAATTCAATTTTCACAGCTTGATATTCATGAACTCACATTAGCTGTAGGTACCTGTCCCATGACCAGCCCTATCAAGGAAAGGAGCGGGCTCACAGGGCTCACCTTTTACTTCAGAGCACATGGCTCTCAAAGATTCTGGAAAAGGTTAGATCATTGTCTTTCGTTGGCTACTCTCTGCTGAACCCACCAGGTTCCAGCAGAGAGCCACAAACTCTTGAGCACAAAGATGGCCCAGGTTGATCTTGGTAGATCACAAAAGGAACAGTCATGAATGTGTGAGACAGATCTGTGGGGAAAGTGGAGGGTTCAGGGATGGTAGGAAGGTCCGTATGCAAGACAGATATATGAGAAATCATAAAAGTGTTCTTAGTTATAGGATGAAATGTCCTCCCTCTCACAGAGAGGACACAGCAGTTTACCCTCATCTGTAGTTTTTCCTCCCACTTCAGAGATGACACTCATATAATTTTTATGACAGCATATTGTTATACTTGTTCTAGTATATTATTAGTTATTCTGTTATTTTCCTTGTGTGCTCAACTAATAATCCTTATGTCTTCATAGGGAAAACCTACTTAGGGCTCAATAATATCTTTGATTTCTGGTTTTGAAACACATTCTCTGCAGGTAAGGGGAGAATAACACTAGATGTTAACAATTCTAAATGGATGTACCTAAAAACGTAACCTTTCTTAGAAATAGGGCTTTTGCTGAGATAACCTATTTAATTTCAGGTCATTAGGTTGTGCCCTTAATCCAATTAAGTGTTATAAGAGAAGACAGCCATGTGAAGGCACAGAGACAAAGGGAAAATGTTAAATAAAGATGGAGGCAGAGCCTGGAGTATCCACAAGCCAAAAGCTGCCAAGGGTTGCTAACTGTTACAGAATGTTCGAAGTGTCAGAAATGAGAACAGAGGTCCCTAAGAAGGAACCATCTATGCCAATGCCTTGATTTTAGACTTATAGCCTGAGTAATACTGAAAGAATACAGCATTTGACCGGGCGGTGGTAGCACACGCCTTTAATCCCAGCACTTGGGAGGCAGAGGCAGGTGGATTTAGAGTTCGAGGTCAGCCTGGTCTACAGAGTGAGTTCCAGGACAGCCAGGGCTATACAGAGAAACCCGGTCTCAAAAAAACAAACAAATATATATATATATATATATATATATATATATATAAAATATAAAAGCGAGACCAGAAAGAGAACGACCCCGATAGTGTGATTGTGCGTGGGCTGTTTGTGATTGTGAGTGGGCTGTTTGTAGATTGAGCTCAATCGTTTCATGAACCTTCGCGTGATGAAGTATTGTCTTATTACTCTTCCTTGGATGCTCTAACAAATTACCTCAAACTTGGTGACTTAAAGCAACAGAAAGTAATTCTCTCATAGTTTCAGAGACCAGAACTCTGCAACCAGCATCACTGGAGGGAGTTTTGGTTTCTGATTTCTGCCCTCCTTGGTGGATGCTGGAATTTCTACCTCATTTTTTTTTTTATTAAGGTACATGATTTACACAAAATGATCAGCTTCATTCTGACATTTCATAGATAAATAAAGCACATTTTAGTATTATTTACTCCTTTAACCTTTCCATCCCTCCTGTCTTAGTCAGGGTTTCTATTCCTGCACAAACATCATGACCAAGAAGCAAGTTGGGGAGGAAAGGGTTTATTTGGCTTACACTTCCAAACAGCTGTTCATCACCAAGGAAGTCAGGACTGGAACTCAAGCAGGTCAGGAAGCAGGAGCTGATGCAGAGGCCATGGAGGGATGTTCTTTACTGGCTTGCTTCCCCTGGCTTGCTCAGTCTGCTCTCTTATAGAACCCAGGACTGCCAGCCCAGAGATGGTCCCACCCACAAGGAGCCCTTGATCATTAATTGAGAAAATGCCTCACAGCTAGATCTCATGGAGGCATTTCCCCAACTGAAGCTCCTTTCTCTGTGATAACTCCAGCTGTGTCAAGTTGACACAAAAACTAGCCAGTACACCTCCCAACTAATCTTAATTCTACTTTAATGCCTTAAAACTCAAGATTCCAAATATGTGAAAAAATGATATTTTTCTGAGTACACCTAATTTTAATATGATCTCCAGTTCCAACCATTTTACTACAAATAATATAATTTCATTCCTTCAATTTTTTAAGTATTTCTTTTTATTTTATGTGTATGTGTCTTAGATCCTCTAAAACAGGAATTAGAGACAGATGGGAGCTCCGATGTAGGTGCTGAAAACTGAACCCTGGTCCTCTGGGCTCTTATCTATTGAGCCATCTCTCCAGGCCCATAATTTCATTCTTCATACCTGAACACTGTTCCATATACATTTTGTTTTTTTCCTTTACTCTTTCTCTTCCTTCCTTTCTTTCTTCTTCTTTTTTCTTCCTTCATTTCTTTCTTCTTTCTCTTTCTTTCTTTCTTTCTTTGGGGTGTGTGTGTGTGTGTGTGTGTGTGTGTGTGTGTGATTATTAAGCCTATGGCCTTACATGTGCTAGGCAAGCACTGTTCCACTAAGTTATATATCCAATATTCTTTTTACTTTAAGATTCTTTTGAGACTGGAGGATGGCTTAGGGGTAAGAGCGCTTGTTGCTCTTCCATAGGGATAGAATTCAGTTCTCAGTGCCCATGTCTGGTGGCTCAAAATCACCTGTAACTCCATCTCCAGGGAATCTGACTCTCTCTTCTGGACCCCAGGGGCACCAACAGACATGAGGCATATACACATATGTACATACATTTAATAAACAAACATTTTGGAGAAGTTTCATTAAGTTGCCAAGGCTGTCCTTGAACTTGTGACAATCCTGCCTGATCTTCTTGAGTAGCTGGGGGTAACAGATCTGTGCCACTAGCCTCAGTTATATTTTCTTTGTCCAGTAATTCAATGATTAGATGGGCTGATTTCATAATTTGGCTATTATGAATAGTGCTGCAAAGAATATCTCCTACATTGAAGAAGCTTGAGAGAGAATAGAAGATCCTGAGGAAGAAATGGCTGGGAGAGCCAAGGGCATCCACATTCTAATGCAGAGGGGTTGTGGGGGGAGGTGGAGAAAGAGAAGACAGAAGAAAAAGTAGCCTTAAATGTAGCCAAGTAACAGAGAGAGGCTAAAGAGGGAAACACTGTATACACTTAGGAGAAAACTACAATTTGGAGCTTCTAGGTTATCTTCCTAAGACCAGCTTCAATGGACTATCACAGGAAGATTCAGATGGGTGAACCTATCTCCCCAAAGGACTCCCGGGAATCTTCCAGTACAACTCTTTCAGTGCTGTTTGGCATAGCCCATTGATCCCCGCTAACCTGTGTTCAGAAAAGCTTAGAGTAAGCCAAGAAGACAAGCAAGCATAAATTAGGCTTAACAGTGGGTTAGCTAAATTGGCGGTAAACTGGAGTGCACAGGATCAAGCTGTCTGATTTCAAGACAGGAGACTGTGTGGCAACAAGCTGTTTTAAAATGACCCAAAGATTTTACTTGATTATAAACTTAAATATAAAATAGGCAAAGAATAAAGGATGAAGTTCCTTTAAAGAAAAAAAAAACTAGCATACGGGGCTGGAGAAATAGCTCAGTGGTTTAGAGTACTTGTTGCTTTTGCAGAGAACTAGGGTTCAATTCCCAGAAACCATCTGGTTGCTCACAACCATCCATAACAACAGTTCTAAGGGATTTGACACCCTCCTTTAAGCTGTACGAGGTGAATTTGGTGCACATGCATACATGTAGGCAAACACTCATACATAAAAGGCTAGCACAGGGTTGGTTATAACAGAGAAGAGGAAGTGGAAACACAATGATGATTTTCCTTGGAAGGAGAAAGTCAGAACAAGAATTCAAAGGAGAAAACATTGGAAAAAAATAGTGAAAAACTCTATGGGGATAGGCTAACTGGGAAGGAAATATTAAGGAAAGATAGAGGGCAAGATGGTTGACCGAAGAGTAAGAAACATGGGAGTTAGTTTTGAATAGAAATGGGGATACCTCATCCTTGGAACAACCAGATGCAAGCTGAAGAAGTGGGAGTAACTGTTGATATGTTTGGGGAGGAATTCAGCCACAGGCTTTGTAAGAAAGAGCACAGGCTGATGTTTTCAATTAGTGTGATGAAGTAATCTAACAGTGAGACAGGGCTCTGCTGTTTCCAAGACAGGGTGTGGAAGGAGAGAGAACAGGGAGAAAGTTAGAAGAGAGGTGGAAAGACGATGCCAGATAGAAGGCATTTTTCTCTGAGGTGAGAAGCAGAAAGGACTAGTTCTCTTAGTGTCTGTAAGAACACCACTGTTCATGATGTCAGTGTCCTCTGGGTTTCTTCTGGCTTATCTCACCAGCTCAGGACTGTGAGGCCAACAATGTCAGGGTTATGCTCAAGAACGATATACTTAACCCTGGGCATGGTGACTCTATAATTAGCACTTGGGAAACTAAGACAAGAGCATATTGAGTTGGGGGTCAGTCAAATAACAACGACGTCTTTTTTTCTTTTCTTTTCTTTTCTTTCTTTAAACCTTTAATAGTCTCAAGTTCATCTTTGTGATGAACTTTTTATTTTTTTAAATTTATTTTTATTTGTATATATGTGTGGGTGAGTGCCTGTCTGAGGAGGTCAGAAGAGGTCGTCAGAGATGGATGTGCTGGGAATAGAATCCGGGACTTCCTGGAGGAGCAGCAAACACTCTTAAACACTGAACCACTTCTCTTGCCCAGTGTTTTATTTTTATTTTTTTTAATTTAGGAAAAGGTCTTTGGGAGACAAGTACTTGAAATACACATTCTTGCAATGCTTAAATGCTCCCTGTAAGGGTCAACGATTCAGTCAGATAGTATCTTTATCAAAAGGTAACAGAATCCTAATTCTGCAAGTCTCCCCAATATAGTACTTTATCATATAATGGTTAAACCCAAAGAAAAAACGATTCCACAGTAAAACCATAGGCTTTTTCTCTAGACAGGGTCTACATTGGGTAGACTAGGCTCTGTAGACCAGGCCTTGAACTCACAGTGATCCACCTGCCTCTACCTCCCAGTGCTGGGATTAAAGACGTGCTCCACCACGCCTAAACTAGGTGTGGACTTTTGGTTGGTGGGAGGTGGTGAGAGATCTTTCATCATTCGGTACAAAGCCCCAGTGCCTGTGGAGGGATGGCTTTCAATAAAGAAGCTGCGGTCGTCCTCCAGGAGATCCAGAAGACGAAGAACCCGCAACGGTCGGATCCACAAGATGCGGGCGAACAAAACCGCCAAGCCCTCGCCTTTTGTCTCCTCCAGGACTGAAAAGGAATCCGGGCGGAAACCTGCTTGAGTCCTTCAGCTGGGTCGCCCGCCTGCTCTCTTGTCTCCAGCCTCAGCGAGTCTCACAAGGGTCAGGCCGTGAGCGACTGAGCCCGGGAACAGAGCCACCAGAGGGCGCACGCGCCGCCGCCCGAAGAGGAAGTCCCGCCTCCCGTTTCCGGCGGCAGAAAGTGGGAGAGGCTGAAAGCGTCTTCCGGTTTGGGAAAGGGTACGCTTAGTGCACGTGTGTCTTTTCCACCCGGCTCCTGCGAGTCTCTCTGTCCCGGTGATCTTGACTGTGGTATTCCTCGCAGGCCTAAGGATGAAGGCGGTAAGTGCTCTCGGAACTCCGGTCCCCGTGAGTTGTGGTTGCTTGGGTTGACAGGGTCTCCCTCTTGCCTGGCTTATCTTTCCCTTGGGTTTTGACTCTGGTGTAGGGACGGGGGTGGGGTGGTGGTTTATGCTGGTGCTCCCTGCCTAGCCTTGAATGACCGTTTGGTATAAGAGAAGAGATTCATAGTGTTTTTCCTTTCAGATTGCACAGGTGAGAGACTAGATTCAGATCACAGGGAAATCCCGTATTGAGTAACTGATGCTCTGGTATCATTCTGTAGGATTGCTTACTGCCGTGCATTGGCTTTTAGTTCTTAAACAGGATGTTGTGGTTGTGAGACATTTGTGAAATTGGTCTTAATTTTAAATTTAAAATGTTTTCCTTCACCTGGTTTTAAAAATAATCGGAATTTCTTAGTTTTAGTGTTTCTTCTGTTGTTTTCTAGAGAAGAAATAAAAAGCAGGTCCCAAGCTTTCGTAAGTTGATAAAAACTAGTAAAGTGAAACTTGAAAACAAACTGAAAAATAAGCAGTTTAAACAGCAAAGTACCATCAAGAAGTACCGAAAAGAGCAGAGGAAACTAAGGCAAGCTGTAAAAGATGCTGTGTCTAAAAAACCCATTCCGTTGGAGGACCCAAAGAGCAAACGACCAGGTAACGAAAACGTTCACTTACCCTGGTTCTCATTAGTTATTCTGAAATACTCGTGTTTTCTGGTGTCCACTTGTCCTGTGTTCGGATCCTTTTAGGTCTAGGTAAGGTCTTTTGTGCTTTACCACGGTCAGTATGAGGAAACAGTATAAGATCATATGTACTGTGAGAAAACTAGCTTCTCCTTTTAGTTGGTATAGACAGCAGATCTGAAAAGGTACTTGAGAGACGCTCAGAGCAGCTGTGTAAATTTCAGGTCACACATCAGGGCTGCTGGCTTCCCGTTCACTGAGAGTTAGCCGAGGTTAGGCAGGGCTTCCCATCCACTGAGAGTTAGCCTTGGTTAGCATGCTTGGTTTTGCTCCATTCTTCACCATGCTGCCAATAGGTATTTCTTTCTCTAAACTTGTGGCTTTCTTTCTACTTGTTGTACACTTGGGGTGAAATTCAGCTGTAATAGTTTCTGTTGTTTTGTAGAACTATATAAGGACCCCAGATCCTCAAAACAGGAGAAAAATATGACCATTTTAAAGTCAGGAAATTTCTCAAGCTTATGTAACTATTCATTGTTCTATAGCCATCTCCTTCTCTTAACCTTGATGCAGTCTGATCCAGATGCAACATTATTGTGATGGGTAATGATCATTTAATTGGGAATCAGGGATAAAAATCTTCTCTTGATTTTTGTTGCTAGCCATGTAGTCTTGGTTGGTCACTCAATCTCCTAACAAGGGACCATGAGTTAGATGATTAGATACTTTCAGAGATCTCTTCTAAGTTTTACAATCTGAAAAGTATAATATGCTAATAGTTCCTTAATAAAAGAAAAGCAAAAGATTTCTTTATTTTTGCAACTTAGTATCTAAGTGAAGTTGCCAGAGAGGAAGGAATATAAGAAAAAGGCAGGTGCAAACATTGTTGAATCTGATATGAAAACATTGAAGGACTTTTTTCTACTAAAGTAGGAGGCCAGGTCCTTGGATGACGGAGAGAGGAGGCAGGTGAGGGAGTTAGAAGTATAATGACGGAGAAAAAGGGATTCCATGGAAGAGGAAAAGCTGATCAACAAACACACCAATTTCTGGTTTGAGGAATGGACTATTAGTTTAGAGTAGAGAGGAGTTTTATTCTGTGCGGTGTTTATCAGTCTTAGTGCTATGAGGAAGGTGGAGCTTTCTTAGGGAAGAGAGTAAGATTGCTTTGTTCACAGTTGACTCTCCTGCACTCAAAAGGGCTTGGGACACTTAGTTGTTACTGTTTTTTATTATATAATTATGTGTATTTATGTAAAAATAAAGAGTTGAGTAAAGAGGAACAGGGACCATGAGCAGATAGAGAAGTTCGAATGATGTGAGTGAGGCTGGGGTTTTGATAGACATGAGTGCCTTAAATGTAGATGAAAAAGTTGCTGAGTGTGTTAGCAGGAGGCTGGGTGAGGTGTCACCATGCAGTCTGAGTGTGTTAGCAGGAGGCTGGGTGAGGTGTTACCATGCAGTCTAAGTGAGGGAGTAAAAGGAGAGCACACTGTCGTATAGGATAACAAGTGGTTGAAGGAATAAAGCTCTATATCCGTAGTCAGTAAGACAGTGCACTGGAAGTAACTGAATGATACTGGAAGGACAGACAGACTCTTGCTGTCACAGAGTGAGCCTCAAGGCTTGGGACCTGGCCTTTGGAGACAGCAGATGAAATGGAGCTAAAGTCATTGGAGGTGAGAAGGTGCTAGTGGACTCAGCCATTGGTTCTCAGATGCCCAGAGATACAGTTCAGAATACATGGAAACATTTACTTTTAGATTTCAGGAATCAGAGATACAAAGATGCTAGGTCCTTGTCACCCAGCCTTCATTGGGAGTACTGGGGGGAGGGCAGGTAATAGATAGAGTAGGAAAATGCACAGTTCTAATGCTTCTGTTTTTCTTTTTGGTGGAACAGTTAAAAGGATGGAGAGGGAAGAGGAAGAGGAGGAGGAAGCCCTTCCTTTAGATATGATGGATGAGGATGACTTGCAGTTAATGAAAGATTTAGGACAAAAGGCATCCTT
>LR751827.1:0-66888 GCA_902729485.2 Mus minutoides | reverse complement strand
TTTTTTTTTTTTTTTTTTTTAAGATTTATTTTATTTATTATATGTAAGTACACTGTAGCTGTCTTCAGGCATTCCAGAAGAGGGTGCCAGATCTCATTAAGGATGGTTGTGAGCCACCATGTGGTTGCTGGGATTTGAACTTATCACCTTCGGAAGAGCAGTCGGGTGCTCTTACCCGCTGAGCCATCTCACCAGCCCTACAGCAGACTTTCTAAATGATAAAGTCATCTGAAAGGAGAGAAGAGACAATGTCAGATTGTCTTACAGCAGTGACTCCTGTTTTTTTTTTTTTTTGTTTGTTTGTTTTTTTGAGGCAGGGTTTCTCTGTGTAGCCCTGGCTGTCCTGGAACTCACTTTGTAGACCAGGCTGGCCTTGAACTCAGAAATCCGCCTGCCTCTGCCTCCCGAGTGCTGGGATTAAAGGCGTGCGCCACCCCCCCCACCCCCACCCCCCTCCCGTGTTGTAGCATTGACTCTTAACCTTCCTCATGCGGTTCTGTAATACAGTTCCTCATGCTGTGGTGACTCCCAACCATAAAATCACTTTGTTACTTCATAACTAACTTTGCTAGTGTTATAAATCATAATGTAAATACTTTTGGACATGGAGGTTTGTCAAGAGGGTTGAGAACCCCACTCCCTTACAGGTAAGCCTGGGGTACATTTTCTTGATTGAAGTTTGATGTGAGAGGGCCCAGCCCACGGTGGGCAGTGTCATCCTTGGCACCTGACCCTGGGCATTGTAAGAAACACTGAGCAAGCTAGTAAGCACTGCTCCTCCACAGCTTCTGCTTCAGTTCCTTCCTTGAGTCCCTGCCCTTCAGGATGGGCAATTGTAAGATGAAATAAACCCTTGGTTTCTGATGCTTCTTACCGCAGTAGAGACCCAGCTAGAACAGTACCCTTTAAAACGGAAACTGGCCTTTTTTCTGTAGTGAACCAGTTCATATCAAGAAACGAAAGCATGAGAGTGTGATAGAGAAATATGAAAAAGTGCCAAGAACTCTGCAAACTGCACCGGAGAAGGAGTTGATTCACCTGCTTCCTATCAAGGATAAGAGTGGTGTAATCCCTCAGACTCGGGAGAAGCCGGGTGAGTCTCATGCCTGACTTAGTTGTTACACCTAGTTTTCACTAATAGAGCACAGTTGTTTTTGTTTTTGTTTTGTTTTGTTTTTTATTCAAAGTTTAACTATATTTTAGCTGTTAGTCATACTTACAGAATAAGAGTAGCTGCCATTAGCGTATAGCAGACTCGGCGGTGCTGGCCGGGGTCACACAGTTCTTTCAGATATCTGTTGCATTAGGACTGCAACTCGAGCTACAAGATTTGGGTGATTATCTCTTCAAAGAGGGAAGGGGATGGGACAGAGGTAGAGAAAGAAGGAGAAAACATTTTTGTGAAACAAAACAGAAAAAGGCAAAAATCAAAGACAAAGTTATAGGGATTTATAGCAAAGCATGTACTCACGACACTCCATCAAGGCAAAACCCGAAACCCGCCAGCCGCCTTGGGGGGGCTTTGTTGGTGCTTCCTCCCTCGGTCACTCGATGATGGGGTGTCCTGAGATCTGTGGTAACCACCGCTCAGCTCATGTTTTGTTTTACCACTTAATGTTGTCATGGCTTTAATATGTAAATCTGTCCAATAGTCGCTGACGTGCCGCAAGAAGAGGAGGAGGCTGAGGAAGAGCTGGAAGTCGAGGAAGGTAATGGGACGCGCCTTTGTGTCTGACTGATGGTTAGCTCGGATTGCTCTCAGGCATGATGAGTGGAGTTAATGCTAGTTAGGCAGTGTACCTAGAGTGGGCGCCTTAGAGCACTGCTCCAGAGCCCGTTTCCTGTGTTTGAAAGGCTCACCTTGTGGGATATGATAGGCTTTTTTAAATTAATGAATTAATTTATTTGCTTCACATCAATATACTTTTTTTTTTTTTCGAAACAGGGTTTCTCTGTATAGCCCTGGTTGTCCTGGAACTCACTTTGTAGACCAGGCTGGCCTTGAACTCAGAAATCCGCCTGCCTCTGCCTCCCGAGTGCTGGGATCGATATACTTTTTATTTTGGAAAAGTGTGAACAGTTTTTTCAGTGGTAAGGCAAACATGAAGAATTGTAATTGCTACTGTTTGAATCCTTTTAATTATAAGAGAAGGACTTAAACTATTTTTTTAAGATAGAAAAATTGAATTTTTTGATGCGAAATTTCTTTTTAAGTACAATTGTGCTAGTATATGTCTTTCTCAGATACTGAAATGTGGGTTTTTAAATATTTAAAACATTTTTGCTGCTTATTTAAGTCTTTTAAATGATATATTTATTTATTGTGCACAGGTGGTTGTGAGGTCAGAGTCTTGGCAGTGGGCTCCTTTTGCTCGCTGAGCAGTTTCACTCAGGTTTGCTCAGGTTCACCTTTTTTCCTTCAGACTAGCTCTCATACTGTAGCTTGGCTCATCTGGAACTTACTCCATAACCCAAGATGGCCTCAAACTCATGGCAGTCCTGAGTCAGCCTACCGAATGCTGGGATTACAGGTGTGAGGCACCATGTCCAGTAGAATAGTTTTAACTAATCAAAGTTAACCTGAAAGTACATCTTACTTGAAACCATTAGTTTAGAATGTATGACAGCAAGCTGGTTAAATTTTACTTTTAACTTGGCAGACCTCATTAAAAAGGAATATGAAATTACAAATCAACTGTTGTATTAAACTGGTTGCAGTCATACAGATTATACTTATATGTTTATTACCTAGTTTCTCTCTTTTTTTTTTTTTTGAGACAGGGTTTCTCTTTATAGCCCTGGCTGTCCTGGAACTCACTTTGTAGTCCAGTTTGGCCTCAAACTCAGAAATCCGCCTGCCTCTGCCTCCCAAGTGCTGGGATTAAAGGCGTGTGCCACCACGCCCGGCACCTAGTTTCATTCTTAAGGTATCAGTCAAAGCACTACAGAGTTGAAAACAAAGGAAAACTGTTTTGTACTTTAAGGAAAGACTGAGTTAGAGCTGGGCTGTAGGGGTTGTAGTGGTGCACACCTTTAATCCCAGCACTTGGGAGGGAGTCAGAGGCAGGAGGATCTCAGTTCGAGGCCAGCCCAGTGAACAAAGTGACTTCCAGGACAGCCGGGGCTACGCAAAGTTTCTTTAGCTATTGAAATTGTGGGCTTATTAGCATAGTAGTTAAGAGTTTGAGCTTAGGCTTTGGGTCCATTTCTGCCAGATTTTGAAACTGAAGTTAGTCAAGCTCCTTTGTTTTCTTATCCATGAAATGACACATGTGTGTACTAGTAAGAATAGTAGTACCTGCCCTACATGATTGTTGAGAGGCTGAGACACCGCAATAAACATTCTTCATTATCTTCATTAATGTTAATTATGAATTTAGTATGAATTTATTAGCTCTCTGTGAATAAAGGAATATTTAAGGAGGAAAGCCCCATTTCTTTCAGAAGTCATTGAAGACCCCAGGCAAGAGCTGACCATAGAAGAGCATGTGATTGAGAGAAAGAAGAAACTACAGGACAAGAAAATACAGATTGCAGCCTTAGCATCTGCTATTCTGTCAGATCCAGAAAGTCATGTGAGTGGTTTTAATTACGTGTAAACCACAGTGTGTTACAGAGCTCTGGTTTCCTAGAATCACACACAACTGGAAAGAATGAACTAAACATAGGTTTGAGTTGAGTGAAGAGCAGATGGGATCTTAGTTTCATCCTGTGTCTCAGCCTAGTTTCTTTCATGAGCTTAGAACAGCCATTTAGATGCTGAGATTTATTTTCTTCATTTGTAAACAAAGATATAGGGGTTATCTTAGTAACTCTGAAGATAGTGTATAAAACATTACTTTATTAGGAAAAAAGAATCTTCCTACAGATTTGCCTGACTGGTTTATAGAGGGTGTGTGCCTGTGTGCCTGTGTGTGTATGTATATATGTATATATGTATATATGTATATAATGTATGTGCGTGCGCATCACGTATGATGAAACCCAGGGCCTCAAGCATGCTAGGAAATTTGCCATATCACTGAGCTACCAGGCTGACCTCGAACTCAGAAATCCGCCTGCCTCTGCTTCCCGAGTGCTGGGATTAAAGGCGTGCGCCACCACACCCGGCTCCTAACCTACTTTTAATAAAGTTTGTACTTGCCTATATAACTAACATATGGTTTCCATCTAACTCTTGTGATGTGTCCACTGGAGTTTAATGTAGCCTGGGTCTGAGTCACTAGGTGAATTCCACTTCTGATGTCAGATATTAGGCTGCTGTCTTTTGCTTTGAAATGTTTTGTCACGATTTCTGTAATCTTACAAGTGATTGCCTTAACAGATTAAAAAACTGAAAGAGTTGCGTTCCATGCTGATGGAGCAGGACCCTGATGTGGCTGTCACTGTCCGAAAGTTGGTTATCATCTCACTGATGGAGCTGTTTAAGGACATCACTCCCTCGTATAAAATCCGGCCCCTAACTGAAGCAGAAAAATCTAACAAGGTGATGCTAGGGAATATTACTGCATAAGATAAGCCAAGAATTTTGGAGTGCTAGAGGTGGGAAAGTAGGGGTCATTGCTGTTTGATCTGTGCTCCTGCCCCACCTTGCCCCAAGTGTAAGGCACTTGTTTTATGCTAGTTTTTGAATTTAATGCTCGGATACTTGTTTTATAAAATTATTTTGATCTTTCCAGATTCGTAAAGAAACCCAGAAGTTAAGAGAATTTGAAGAAGGCCTGGTTAGCCAATACAAATTTTATTTGGAAAATCTGGAGCAAATAGTTAAAGGTAGATTAAACTTTTTTTTTTTTTTTTTAAAATGTAACCCTAGCTGTGTTGAAACTTAGTACCTAGACCAGGCAGGCCTCAAGCTCACAGAGATCTGCCTGCCTCTGCCTCCTGGGGGCTGGGGTTAAAAACTTGTACCATCATGCCCAACAATTAAGCATATCTTAAAAGTACATACATACCTAACCTGCTTTCTGTGAGAGGCAGTCTAAAATCAGACTTCCTGGGTACGGAGCTGTAGTTCATTTGGAAGAGTTCTTACCAGGCACTCATGATGGTTCCTGTCTCTGGCACTGAATAAACCAGGTGTATGTGGTGGTACACTCCTGTAATCTCTGCACAGGGGGTTTGAGTCTACTGTATGCCAGAGAGGAGACCCTGTTTCAAAGTACAGAAAGACTTCCAGAGTTCAGCCTTTCTCCACTATTTACATAATAAATTATATGCCTTCTTTTCTATCAGTAAATTATAGTAATATCACTTAAATTGTATGATTTATGAGAGGCAGTTGATGTATAGACATGCAGTGTTTAGGTATTTTATTGACTGTAAATATTAGCCTCCTTGTTTCTGTAGTTTCTGTAGTTTGGTTTTCCTTTTGTGGTGCTGGGGATTGACTTCAGGACCACAGGCACACTAGGCAAGCACACTGCAACTGAGCTGTGCACCCAGCACGCTGCAGTCCTTTATAGGTAGCCATGCGTTTGTTGAATTTATGAACAGTTGAGATCTCTTTTTTCTTTTTTTAAATTTTAAAACTCTAGAAAAAAAGGTTGTACTTTGAAATAGATGTTTATACCTTTAAAATAAACTTAAAAACTTAGGATGATAAACACTTTCCACACATTTTGGGAAAATGGGAGTGTGGTGAAAATTTGGTGGATGGAGAAGAAATGTAGCTGCCAAGGTGAGATGCTTTCCTGAGTGCTGGGACCGAGGACTGCCTAGTTACCAGCTGAAGCAGTGCCGCTGGGTCTCCGGGTGGCCCGAGTAGACAGGGAAGTGGTAGCGTAGACATACAGTAGAGCTGGGATGCTGAAACCCTTGGATTGATCTTGTCTGGCCATTGTCAAGCCCCAGGACAGGATCAGTCAGTACAGACCTTGTCTCAACAAATAATGTGGAGAGCCTGGAGAGATGTCTCAGGAGACCTCAGTTTGGTTCCCAGGACTTAAGTCAGGCTGCTTACAACTGCCTATAAAGCCAGCTCTAGTGAATCCAGTGACTCTTCTGGACCATGTGGATATCTGCATTCACATGTTCACATACATACATACATATATACATTAAAAAAATGGTTGAAAGGTGACACAAAAAGACATCTGGTTTTGACCTCTAGCTTTGGCATGGATATGGAAGTGGGCACAGAATTATACACAGTGCATACATATAATGGAATATAATGTAACTATACTAAGAATGAAATTAAGCTTAATATCAAGTTTTATATATGGACATTACTACACATACACAGACACATGTAAAATTTACGGGTATACGTGTAGATGTACATGTGGCATAAGGGAATGTAAGTGTCTGGTAGGCAGTTTAAAGGAGTCAGTTCTCTCCTTCCATCCTGTGGATTCTAGGGGTTGAACTCAGGTCCATTACTCATTAAGCCAATGTACTGGCCCCACATTACCATCTGGTCATGTAACTACTTTGAAAGATTAATAAGATGATTTATGTTTTTTCTTCTCTTCTGGTCCCAATATGAAACTCCAGTGATTAGCTGCATTTGTGTTTTAATTAGACTGGAAGCAAAGGAAGCTGAAGAAGAGCAACGTGGTGTCCCTAAAGGCCTACAAAGGGCTGGCTGAAGTGGCAGTGAAGAGCCTGTGTGAACTGTTGGTGGCCCTGCCCCATTTTAACTTTCACAACAACATCATTGTACTGATTGTCCCTCTGATGAACGATGGGTCAAAACCGGTGGGTTGCTCTAAGAACTTTATTGCTCTTGTCTTTATGGAAAGATTACACACTGTATTCCGTCTTACCCCTACATTCTTTATAAACTGTCAGTGGTAACTTAGTATCAGTTTATTATTCATTGTCTCTTAGAGAATTATTTGAGCATTAGCTTAGTGAGCGCTTCTCCATGAAGGCTCTAACATCTTAGGATGCAGAGGACAGCCCCCAGCAGCAGGGTTGCAGGATCCAGTGCAGCACTGCTTTATTGTAACGCTTTCTCCTCCAGGTATCTGAAATGTGTTGCGAAGCAGTAAAGAAGCTCTTTAAGCAAGATAAATTAGGCCAAGCATCTCTGGGTGTAATTAAAGTCATCTCTGGTTTTGTAAAGGGCAGAAATTACGAAGTTAGGCCAGAGGTAAGCCTTTCTTTTTTACTTTGATTTTTTTTTTTTTAATTTCAAAATGATTTTTATTGTTTCAAGAAATGTATTTACAGATGTATTTATATAAGGTGAAAAGTTAAATGTATCCATTCACTGAGTCTTGCTGACAGCCTTCTAGGTGGACTTTTACAGAAATATATGCATTCTTGTTTCAAAACTTAAAAAAATAGGCTTCTAGTAGGAACCGTTGTCTACAGGAGTGTGCCAGGATGTGTGGTAGACCTGAGTATCCCACCCAGGCACATGCAGCCCTGCTTGGTAGATGTGAGTTGTCTCAAGAGTTTTTGGGAGAGCTCACTGTCTCTATCGGTTTTTTACATTGTATTTACGAATTAGATTTCTTTGTATTATGAGTATTATGATTTCTTGAGTAGAGTTAGTGGATCCAGTAGTAATTATTTTAAAATGGTCTTCTAACAATATTGTGTCACTCAGGCTGTCATTACTGACCTGAGTCATTTCCCAAGTNCCTGGATCTCACTCTGTAGACCAGGTTGGCCTCAAACTCAGTGTACCTGCCTCTGTCTACTGAGCGCTGGGATTAAAAGTGTGGGCCACTACTGCCAGCAATAACAGTCTTCCTAAGAGAAAAGATAATCACTTAATATGGCTTGAATATGAAACTCAGCTAAAGAGAGATCCTTTTAACTTTAGTGATGCTAGAATAAAAGCTACATTCCCCGACCCCCTACAAACTATACCCTTTAATTTAGGGTTGTTTTTCATTGGCTAGTAATATTTTATGATCACGCAGAATGCCTACAAAATATTTGGAATTTATCTTTCTAATACCGAGAATGACTTTAGATTTATAATCATTTTTATCCCATACTTTTAGCCCTGTTATCTGAAATATCCACCTTCCCTTCTAGATGTGCATGTTGGGACATTGAAAGAGTCAGAACCTATGGTTAGCAAGTTTGCCCCATGTAAGCTGCTGTGACTGAGAGTTCAGTGAGGGGGTTTCTTCAGGAGGCAGTGCAGGGGCTCAGTCTTTGTACTAGTTTGTATTGTGAGGACCATGAGTACTGGCACTGTTAATTGCAAAACTGGGTAGAGTGAAGATAGTTTAGAAATGTCTTGATTGGTCTTTTTCCATACCATTCCAAATCTCTTTCTGGCCATTTGCTCTGTGCCGTCTTGTCTCCCATTATCAGACAAGGGTAGAACTCTGTACTGATGTGGTAAGACATTCTACACACTTAGAATAAGTTCTTCTCTACAGAGTCTTTGGGTGTAGTAAGCTGTGTGTTGGTTGTTTTTTTTCACTATTAGATGTTAAAAACATTTTTATGCCTGCGGATCAAGGAAGTAGAAGTGAAAAAAGATACAGAGGACATTAACAAGCCCAAGAGGTTCATGACTTTCAAGGAAAAGAGAAAATCTCTATCAAGAATGCAAAGAAAGGTTTGGTTTATTTTCTTTTTCATTTTATTATGTATTCTGCTTTGATGGATCTTGCATTATAATCAAAGTATAAATAGATAAGTCTTGTATATGTTTTAATGTATTCTGATTACCCTCTCCTACTGTTTTCTCAAATCTCCCTGCCATCTCTATCAGTCCCTCCACTCCCAAAGATACACACGTCAGCCCACTGCAGTTTAAGCAGGGCTACCTGTGACTATTTGAATTATCAGTTGGAGCCTGGTGGGGTTAACTGTGGCTACAAAAATGGAAGGTCATTTCCCCTCTCGTAATCCCTCAGTAGCAGCAAATAGTTTGGAGTTAGCACTAGGCCCGCCTGAGCTTCCTCCCACCGTGCCTAGTACAGGCATCCATAGCTGTGATGAATTCATGATTACAGTGGTTGTGTCTTCTCAGAAGATGACATTTCCTGGACTTCTCCTCCCTATTTTCCCACTTACAGTCCTTCCTCCCCTTTCCCTCAGTGTTCCCTGAGCCTTGGATAGGATGATGAAATGGTTTTCTCAGGCTGAGCACTCACTGTCATTTATTCTTACATCATGGCATGCTGTTGTGAGTCTCTGGATTCACTACTGTTCACAGGAAAGAGGCTTGTATGATTAAGACTGAAAGCATATATCTGTGTATATAAGCATAAATACTTAAAAGGCAGCTTAAAGCTATGTCAATTAGCTAATTAATGGTATTCAGTTCTCTCCTACAGCTAGTGATCGCTCCATCACGGTTTTTGGTTTACAATACCAAGTGTATATTCTGTCCTCTGAGATAAGTCTCAAATTCAGCAGAGAGCAGTTAGCTACCCCAGAAAAGTAGGCTTCTGTTGCAAAAGTAGGGGAATCTTGCTTGGCTGCTCTGTCAGGATCATAGCATTCACAGCTAGGTAAGACCATTGCTGCTTTTTCTGCACCAGCAGCTGTATAGCACCTTTAGGGACTCTGAAAGTTAGCTAGCAGGGAGGACTGTTCCAGATAAATTCCAGCTTGATTTCTTTATATCGTGAATGCAGATATGTGGTCTCTTCAGTAATAGTGTCTTATTGCTTAGCTCTAGTGGGCTACAAAGAGGAATGGCAAGAACCTATATTGGTTTAGGGGACTTCTGGGGCCTCTGACCCCACATAGTTCATGAGGAGCTGTCCACTCCCAGCCCTGAGGTTTTGTTTAAAAACTGGCAGCTTCTGGAATCAGCCTTGCAGGTTTATCTCCCTTCAAACTTTTCCTTTTAAAAAAAATCATTTTAAAATTTTATTACAAGATAGGCTTTTTCATATGGCTTTTTTATAGGCCTTGGGTTTGGTTAGATCTCCCTTCCCACCATGTTTTCCCTGCTTATATCTTTATAACCCCAGTATTCCTCCTCTCTACTTTTGTATTATACATCCTGCTACCCCCTCCTTTCAGGCATCTTCCTCCCAACACCTTGAGCTTTCCTAGTCCTGGCTATTCTGGAACTCACTGTGTAGACCAGGCAGGCCTCCTCCTGCCTCTGCCTCTGCTTCTGCCTCCTGTGTGCTGGGACACCACCCCTGCCCTTACAGGCAACCTTGAAGGCACAGACTATTGAGTTTGGAAGCTAGAATCTTCATATGAGAGTGAACATGTGACATTCTTCTGTGCCTGGTTCCATTACCTTATTCAGTATACTTGTCTGTACTTCCATCCAGTTGCCTACAAATTTTGTGATTTAATTTTCTTTAGAGCAAAATAAAATTGTATTGTGTATGGTCTACATTTATTTTTTCTTTCTTTCTTTCTTTTTTTTTTTTTTTTTCAAAACAGGTTTTCTCTGTGTAGCCCTGGCTGTCCTGGAACTCACTCTGTGGACCAGGCTGGCCTCGAACTCAGAAATCCGCCTGCCTCTGCCTCCCAAGTGCTGGGATTAAAGGCGTGCGCCACCACGCCCGGTTATGGTCTACATTTCTATTATCCATTCATTAGTTGATGGACGTCTAGGCTGTTTCAATTCCTAGCTGTTGGGAATGGAGCAGCAGTGAACTTGGATGAGCAAATGCCTCTATAGTAGAATCTATGTCCAGGAGTAGACTACCTGGCTCACATGGCAGTTGGGCCTGTGGCTTTCTTAATCTCCACACTGATTTTCATAGTGTCTGTCAGCTGACACTTCCATCAAGAATGAACAAGAGTTGTTCTTGACTCTCCTCCCCTTCAGTATTTGTTAATGATTTTTGTTTTGGGTGTTGTTGTAGTTGTTGTATTCAAGGCAGGGTTTCTCTGTGTAGCCCTGGGTGTCCTGGAACTCACTCTGTAGATAGGGCTGGCCCTCAGACTCAGATCCACCTGCCTCTGCCTCCTGAGTCCTGCATGTGCCATTACCACCTGACTGAGGTTGTTATATTCTTGATGTTTTGAAATTTGATTTTTTTCTTCATTTTTAATTTTTTAATTAATTAATTTGTATTTATAACACTGTTCCTCCCAGTTCCTTCACAGAGTCTGTCCCCACCTCTTTTCCCTTCTCCTCTGAGAGGGTGGGCCCCCTGGGTATCCTCCAGTCCTGGCACATCAAATCTGTGCTGGGTTAGGCGAATCCTGTCCCACTGCAGCCAGACAAGGCAGTCCTATGTGCTGCGGACCAGTCCAGTCTGTGTATGTTCTTTGGTTGGTTGCTTAGTGTCTGGGAGATTAGATTAGTTGACTCTGTTGGTCTTCCTGTGGAGTTCTTATCCCCTTCAGGGCCTTCAGTCTTTCCGCCAACTTTTCCGTAAGAGTTTCCAAGCTCCATCCAATGTTTGGCTGTGGGTATCTGCATCTGTTTCAGTCAGCTGCTGGGAAGAGCCTCTCCTAGGGCAGCTATGCTAGGCTCCTGTCTGCAAGCATAATGGAGTGTCATTAATACTGTCAGGGGTTGGTGCTTGCCCATGGGCCAGTTATTATTTGGCCATTCCCTGTCTCTGCTCCATTTTTGTCCCTGCATTGTTTTTAGAGAGGACAAATTTTTGGTCGAGTTTTGTGGAGGGGTTGGTGTCCTTATCCACTGGGGTTCCTGCCTGGCTACAGGAGGTAGCCTTTTCTGGCTTTATGTCCTCATTGTTAGGCTTCTTGGCTAAGGTCACTCTCATTGACTCCTGGGAGCCTCTCCCATCCCAGGTCTATGGGACTTCCTAGAGATTCCCCTACCACTCCCAACCCCTGGCAGCTGCAGATTTCCATTCATTCTCCTGTCCCTCTGGCTCTCTCTCCTGTCTCCCCACACCTGATCCTGACCGCCCCCCAATCCCCTTCCCACCTAGTTCCCTTCCTCCCTCTGCTTCTTTTGACTATAGGATGTGCCATCACCACCTTGCTAAAGTAGCTGTGTTCTTGATGTTTTGAATATTAATTCTTTATGTGTTCTAGATAACAGTTCTCTGCTGGATACTTACCTGGCAAAAAATCCCTCCCGTTCTGTAGGCTTCACACGACTATGCTTGTCTGTACAGGGCTTTTTAGTTTCACAAGGTCCCATTGGCTAGTTGCTGGCCTTATTTCTTGTTTCTGTTTATAACAGTGTCTGTGCCGTAGAGGTCTCTCTACGTTCTCTTCTAATAGTTGCAGGGTTCAGGTCTCACAGTGAGTTAATTTTTATGCAGGGCAAGAGATGATGGGGGTCTAATTTCCTTCTCCTTGTTTACATCCCATCCGAATTTCCCAGCATTTGCCAATGATGCTGGCAAGAAAGGTCCCGCAATTGTAGCCTAGGCTAGCCTTGGAGTTTTCTGCCTTTAGCTCCAAAATGCTGGGGTTGTAGGCCTGTTTCACCATGCCCAGTTTTACATCAGAGTTAAGTCATAAAAATACTGAAATCTGGGCTGGGGGGGTTATTTATATATTTTTCTAGATATTTTTGAGAGGTTGAGGCGGGATGATTGCTTGAGTCCAATTTGTAACTAGCATCTGGAAATTAACAAAATTTTTTGCTTAAAAAAGGAAATAAGCAAGTTTAAAATCTAAACTATTTAGAGAATTTTGTTTTCCCCAATTTTTAAAAAAAAAATGCCTTTCTTAAATCAACTTGGATTGACAACTGTCAGCAGAGAGCAATAGGTGAATTTTCTTTTCTTTTTTCCCCACCGTGCAGACTTACCCTTAGGTTGGTTAGAGCTTTAAGTTTTTAAATTACTTTTTGTGTATGTGTACATTTGTGCACATGTGACTGGTGTGTGTGTTTAGGGGACAAGAGACAGTTTGCTGAAGTTCTACCGTGCGGGTTCGAGGGATTACTCTCAAGTCAGCAGACTTGGCAGGAAGGCTGTCCCCACAGCCACCTCCTTCCAGCTTAAAAAAAGGTTTTCTACATTTAGTTATTTTTTTGCACATGTCTACGAAAAGCTGTTTGAGTCATGAAATACAGATTTCCTCTTCTTGACAGTAAGGGTACACTCACTTGAGTTTTAATTGTTTAGTCATTTTATTGGTTAAAGTTCTAATCTCTTAGATCTGAGTTGAAATCATTCACTTTTCATTTACTGGCATTTCTGAAGGTTAATTTAGAAGGTCAAAGTATCTACCCTTAAGTTTAGATGAGATGACACATGTACATAAACAGTAGTTGTTAGCACCGTTATATAAGTTTCCATTCTTCCACCTTTTTCCAAGGGACAACCAGTGTGACTGGTTAAGTCAGCTTACAGATCTTACCCGTGCTTCTCTCTCTTTGCTCGTGTCATATTCATAGACAGTATATGGTCTAACCGTGTTTTATAGTATTCACACTGCCTCTATATTGCTTTTGCTGCTATGTATGCATGTGTGTCTGTGTGTGTGTATGCATACTAGTACATGTATGTAAGTATGTAGGTGTATACATATTTATATACATGTATACACACACACATATAAATAATGTTTTTCCTATTTTCTCTTTTCAGTGGAAGAAAGCAGAAGAGAAACTGGAGCGGGAACTACGGGAGGCAGAAGCTTCGGAGAGCACTGAGAAAAAGCTGAAACTGGTGGGCAGTTCCACTCTGTCATACTCTCAAAATGTTTTGTTAAATGATTTTAAGTATAAATTGTTTTGACTTAAAGGTATATCATTTTGATTTATTTGATGGGTTTTAGGTAGATTTTTTTTTGACATAAAAGAAAGTGTGAGGTGATGCATGCTCATTTATGAAATCACTAGGCCTTCATTCTATTTTGTTCCATAATCTGCATTCTCGGGGTATGAGAAAGGGAAAAGAAGCTTTGGCTTTGAAACCTGTGATTATTCTAGCTCGTGGAGAACAGCCGGCTAGTTCTAAGGTGCTCTTGTCTGCTTCCTCTGCCAGCACACCGAGACTCTGAATATTGTGTTTGTGACCTACTTCAGAATACTGAAGAAGGCCCAGAAGTCACCTCTTCTGCCAGCGGTTCTAGAAGGTCTTGCCAAGTAAGAGCCTCGTGGGCTGTAATACTGATGGGCAACATAACTGTGGCTCTCAGAGTGTCCCCTGTGCTGTCTTGATGGGCAACATAACTGTGGCTCCCAGAGTGTCCCCTGTGCTGTCTTTATGCTACACTTCTTGTGCTGTGCCTTTGGCTTTTCTCATTTTTAATCTTTTAAAACTGATTCTTTTTTCTTCTGCTTAATGTTTCTGGCATCCCTAAGATTCACTACTCAGTTCTTGATTCTGTTCTGTTTTATGCGTATGGGTGTTTTACCTTTGTGTATGTCTGTACACCATGTGTGTGCATGGTGCCCTCAGAGGGCAGAAATGGGCATTGGATTCCTGGGATTGAAGTTAACAGATAAGCTGCTGTGTAGGTGCTGATGGAACCTTCCTCTGGAGGGAGGGACACATGCCCTTAACCATAGGGCCATCTTTCCAGCCCAAATTCTTGATTCCTTTTTGTACTATACTGTTGGTGTTCTGCCAGCTGTTTGTGGGGGTCAGACACACATGATTCTTCAGTCTGCTTTATTAACCCAGCTTGCAGATCATGCCTCTAGTTCACTGCATCTGTTCCTGCTAGAATAGATCTTGTATGCGCTGTCAATACCGATGATCTTAGGGAATGTTAGCTCAAAGTAATAGTTACTATATCTGAGGTGGTACCTTGTACTCACTGCTATCTTATACAATATAATGCACACCACTGATGCAATTTGAAATTTTCTGCTAGCCTCATTAGGTAGCAGAGACTTAGAAACAGACTTGCAAATGCAGCTCTGGCTAGAAGATAGGAGTTCTGTTCACACAGGGCTGTGCTTCCTTATGAAAGATTATGTCCTTGTCATTAGAAACCTTCAGAAAAGTCAGAGCGAAGGAGGGATTATGAAACCTGCTATTTTGGTTTTGTTTTGCTTTGTTTTGACATGGGGTCTTCTCTGTACTCCAGGGTAGCCTAGAAGTCACTGCGTAGTCAGACTGGCCTTTAACTTGTACCTTCCAGGTGTGAATCAGCATTTCTAGTTCCTGACAGCTTTTATTTATTTTTGTGTTATGGGTAACTCCCTATATAAAAAATAGGCTCATTTTTTTCTTTTTTTTTTTAAGTAATATATGCTCATTTTATAAGTCCAGAGAATAAGAAATGTAAATACGCCTTCTCCGTTGTGTTTGTGTGTCTGCTTGTCCTTTTCTGACACATAAATGGAAGAATGTGTGTGTAGTATCTTTTAAGTCCCCTTAAGTTACTTAAGGATCTTCCCGTGGTAGCATATAGAGAGCATTTTCTTTCTTTCTTTCTTTCTTTCTTTCTTTCTTTCTTTCTTTCTTTCTTTCTTTCTTTCTTTCAATATTTTATTTTTAGGGATTTTTGAAGAAAGGTCTTATGCAGCCCAGTAGCCTCAAACATGTATAGCCAGGGATGACAAATTTCTGATCGTTCTCCTCCACTTCCCAGGTGGTGGGATTATAGGCACACACCTCTTATATATATCTTCATGAATGAGAGCACATGTATTCTCAGGTGAAAGAAAGACCGTTCACATTTTAAATTCTGGCTAATACTGCCACATTGTATAGGGTGTGGTGGCTCATGCCTTTGATCCCAGGAGGCAGAGGCAGAGGCAGGCAGATCTCTTCTGAGTTCTAGGCCAACCTGCTCTACAAGGTGAGCTCTAAGATAGCCAGGGCTATACAGAGAACTCTGTCTTGAAACTGCCCCCACGCCCTCCCCCAATAATGCCACATTACTTCCCACAAAATTGGTAGGAGCGCATGTGGCATCTCTTACTTTGTTCAGAGGTCTAACAGATGCTTGGACCTGTTGTTTTGTAGTGTACAAAATATTCTCACATCTAGTAGCTAAGATTCCTGAATTCTGCCGTCTCATTCGTTTCAAGAAATAGAGGCCTCGGCTAGTCAAGTGATTCAATGTAGTATCACATAAGTCATTAGGAGCAGAACTTTAGTCATCTGTCCAATAATTTTAAATTTTATTTTCAAGCATATTATAGTGTCCATATTTCCAGGTTAAGTGCCAAGGATTGAGAACTTCTATGTGCTCCACCTGGCAGCAGCTCCTCTAACTCCCAAAGTCCATGCTCTTAGTTGGTTAATTGACTGATTGATTGATTGATTTATATGAGTGCTCTATTTGTATATATTTCCCCCAAAGAGGGCATCAAATCCCATTACAGATGGTTGTGAGCCACCATATGGTTGTGGGGAATTGAGTTCAGGACTTCTAGAAGATCAGCCAGCTGGCCATCTCTCCAGCCTCCCCCAACCCCATGTTCTTATGAATAGAAGAGTCCTTTCTGTTTACTGCTCCCTGTCTGCTGGGACCCATGTTCTTATGAATGACCGAGTCCTTTCTGTTTACTGCTCCCTGTCTGCTGGGACCCATGTTCTTATGAATGACCGAGTCCTTTCTGTTTACTGCTCCCTGTCTGCTGGGAAGCTTGCTCTTGCTTCTGTTGCCTCCTTTATGACATGTCAGGTGAGCCCAGGGCACTGAGTCAGGGCACATGTTAACTTGTTTGTCAGGACAGACTATCTTTGTCTGGTGCCTCATATTCCTACCAAGTATACTGCCCAGTAGTGCGAGAATTGTGTAAAACTTCAGTTTAAATTAAGCAAAAGCTATCAGTGATCTCTTACTTCCATTACAACTAATAATTAGAAATAAGTAATATTTACAGTGTTGTTTTAAAGTCAAGCTGTACCATATTTTTGGTTATTTTATTGGGTTCTTTTACCTGTCACCCTTTTTCACCCCAGTCTCTCCCAACCCCCAACTAGGTAGGAAAGAAAGGTTAGAGGGGAAAGGGCATGACAATCTCATTAGACTACTTCCTGCCTGACGAGGGGTCTTCCTCAGCAGAATAACCAGGGTTTTCTTGTCTCTTTGCTCACGACCACTTGACAGGCTGCAGCAGCAGCAGCCTCTGCAGCCTCGTTGGGCTCTGGCCCTTTTATATCCTCTCAAGAGTCCCCAGCACCTGAAGCACTCCCGTATCCCACACCTGGGTTAACAACAGAGTCACCTAATAGAACTCTTTTTTTTTTTTTTTTTTTTTTTAAAGAAACCCAAATTCTTACTATATCTATTTTTACCATTTTTTGGTTTTGCTTGCTCTATTTCTGCTTTTGGATTATTTAGTAATTAGCTTTATTTGATTCTAGGTTTGCACATCTTATAAACGTGGAGTTTTTTGATGATTTATTAGTGGTTCTTCATACCCTCATTGAGTCTGGTGTAAGTAACTTTTATCAGTGATTACATTTTAAAGATATAAATGGCAGGAATCACTCTCATTTGTTTTGTTTTTGTTTCGTTTTGTTTCTGTAAAGGATCTAAGTTATCAAGAAAGTCTTCACTGTGTACAAACTGCTTTTCATATTCTTTCTGGACAAGGTGAGTTACTACTTTAGGCTTCATTTCCTTTGTCCCTGAAGACTGTAAATTAGCCTAACTTGAGTTTGTTATCATCTCAAAGGTGATGTTTTAAATATTGATCCGATGAAATTCTATACACATCTCTACAAGACACTGTTCACATTACATGCAGGTATGTTTTCTTCCTTGGTACATTTGTATAGTCTGAGAGTGTGTTTGATCATAATTGTAGCTGATGAGAAACAGGATCTGCTGCACAAGGCTGGCTTGTCCTTGCCGTGCACCTGTAGTTAATGCTGCACAGATTTGGGTGAAAGGACTTCTGGCATTGACTGGAAATGCAGTAAGTGCAGCCCAGTGCTGCATCTCCAAGGCTCTCTTGGCTAGGAGGATGGTTTGCAGTGGGCAGTTCATCATGGGGTCTCTGAGTTCAGGAAGTGGCATAATGAAAGCATAACGAGAATGACCCTGAAGGACATCTGTTTTAGGTGCTACCAACGACGGTATTGAGATTGTGCTCCACTGCCTCGATGTCATGCTGAGCAAGCGCAGAAAGCAGGTTTCTCATCAGCGAGCTCTTGCCTTCATCAAACGCCTTTGTACACTTGCTCTGCAGGTTCTTCCAAATTCAAGCATTGGCCTTTTAGCAACCACCAGGATACTGATGCATGTACGTAAGAGCATATCGAGGCAGAGCGGGTTCTCACGGTGTCCTGCCCTGCGCTTGCTGTACGCGTCTCTTTCCCTTGAATGTTTCCTTTTTATTATAAAGTAATTCCTAGCCAGATGTGCAGTGGTTCATGCCTGCAGTTACATAGGATACTCATGCTGAAAGACTGCTCAAGCCCACAGTTCCAGGCCACCCTGAGCAGCAGAGGTATGGGAGTTTGAGACCAGGCTGGTCTGCATAGCTCATTACTGGCCAGCCAGCGCTACACAGTGAGACCTTGACTCGAAAGACATTGTAAACTGGTGGACTGTAAACATGGAGCAGCGGGTGTGCTCTCATTACTGCCCTGCCTGCTGCCCTTATGCAGGGTGCTCTTTAAACTACTGTGGATTTCAGAAATGGGTTAGCACTAGGATTTGCACTCATACAGCTTGACATTCTAATGCTTCCTTGTTCTCCTAAGAATATAGAAATTGCTCTTATAAATGATGTTCTAACCAATGTTGGTACATTCAGTGTTTATCTGTAAGAGAGATCCCTTAAAGTGAGATTGGAAGATGTGAAAAATAGGACATCTTTGCAGATTGGGTAAATCTCTACAAACCAAGACATTCTTTCATGATACACATGTAAACTGTTTCTTCTTAAAGCTAGGTTTAAAGATTTTAAAATTGTAGCTCTTAACTATAACTGCAAATTTAAATACAACTATAGGACAGTCACATTCTTTAAGATACCTTAGTTAATTCTTTTTTATGTGATGTTTTTGCAGACTTTTCCCAGAACAGATCTCTTGCTTGATAATGAGTCTCAGGGCAGCGGGGTGTTTCTACCTGAGCTGGAGGAGCCAGAGTACTGTAATGCACAGAACACCGCACTGTGGGAGCTACACGCACTTCGGGTAAGGAGCTACATGCACTTTCCTCTCTCCTCCACTCCCCTCTCCTCATTTACCACCCCGCTCAACCTGATTTATGAGTGAACAATATGCTTTCACCTTTTCCTCAAGTAGCTATTGCCAGAATGCACATATGCGTTTTCTGGAATGCCTTCTGTGGGAGCGTTACTTAAATACTGTACTCCTGAAGCTGCTGAGTGCATTTCTAAAAAAGCAGAACGTGATGTAGTTTTGTAATGAGCATATAGAGATTTAATGAAGTCTTTTCCCAACACTGTTTAGAAAAGAGGATTTATTATCAGGCACATTTATACAGTATTGGGTCCTATCCAAAGAGACTGTGGTAGACTCCATTATACAGTATTGGGTCCTATCCGAGGAGACTGTGGTAGACTCCATTATGAAGTAGTTTCACCTACAGTGAGTGCCAAGATCCGATAGTGAGTCCAGCGTTAGAGCCTAGAAACTGTGGTAACTTACTTGTCACTATGAAATAAAAACTGCCTTTTATTATTTCCTTTTATACTCTTAACTTGGTAATTTAACAGGTGTCTATTTTAATCCTGGAACAAAGGGTTTATGTTTTGAGATAGAGTCTCTCTATGTAGCCTTGGCTGTCCTAGAACTCAGAGATCTGTGGAGACCTGGTATTAAGGACATGCTCTACCACACCTGGCTAGTAATATATTCTTTTAAAAATTTGAAAGTTTTACTAAAAATTAAAATAAAATCATATTTTCTCCCTTCAGCCTCATGTCCATCTTCTCTCATGTCCATCTACCCTCGCTCCCTCTCTAGTTCATGGCCTTTTTTTCTTTATTTGCTAACATATATGTTATATATTATACATTATATCATATATGTATATATACAGATTATAAGCATATCAACACATACATATGCATAAGTACATAAATACAACTTGCAGAGTCTGTCTATTGTTGCTCGTATGTATATGACTTCGGGCTGACTTATCAGTATTGGCTAGGGGCTCAACCCTGGGAAAGACTCTCTTCCCACTTTATATCCACAGTCCTTAGTTTAGTTACCTTTGTTTAGTGCCTTGCTTAGGAGTAGGCCCTTGTCAGTTCTTCTTTCACATTAGCATGGCTCACACACATAGGATGCTGTGCTTGTTCAGATCATGTTTAGGCAGCCATGTTGCTGAGGTAGCATGGGTGAAAGCTTCACTATCATTTCAAGGAGACACACTCTCACGACAGATTTTCTGGGTCAAAGGTCAATACTCTTTGTATATGTATTTGAAATGATCTGTATTCATGTTTTTGTTAATCATTTTTTTTAGGTTGAATTTAAAAAAAAAAGCTGTGGCTTGTGTTTTTAAATAATGAATAATGTTTTGAAATAGTGAATAATTATTAGATAGTGAATAATGTTTCTTTTCCTCTTCAGAGACATTACCACCCCATTGTGCGAAGGTTTGCGGCACATCTGCTTGCTGGGGCACCATCTGAAGGCTCTGAGGCCCTCAAGCCTGAGCTGAGCCGAAGGTAGCGAGCGTTTGCCACTGCATTGCTTTATATGTCTGCCTTTGAGACTCGCTGTATGGACCAGGCTGGCCTGGAACAACTCACTGTGTAGCCCAGGCTGCCCTGGAACTCTCTGTATAGACCAGGCTGCCCTGGAACTCAGAGGTCCTCTTGATTCTGCCTCCTGAGCACTGTTACACGAATGATGTGTGTAACCTGTCCTGTTTAGGGTTTATTTTTATATGCTTGGGGTCAAACCCAAAGCACCAACTTGGTCTAAGACTGAAAGACTCTGACTTGGCTCTTACCCTTTTATTTTTGTGTGCATGTGTTTGTGTGGCTACATGTGTGTATATATACATGTATGTGTATACACATGTGTGTACAGGTGTGTGTGTGTGTATGAGAGCTTGTAGAGACTAGAGGTCAGATTGTGTGACTTCAGAAGTCATCCACTTTATTTTTTTGATTCAGGATCTAGACTGAACCCCAGTGATCTTGTTTCTCAGTTTTCTTCCCACTTTGTAACTACAAATAACTATGCCTGGCTTTTTTTTTTTTTTTTTTTAAACATCAGTGGCTAGGCTTGAACTCAAGTCCTCAAGCTTGCATGATAAGCTCTTTAGCTAATTAGTTATCTGCCCAGCCCCAGGCTTTTCTTTTTTCTTTTCTTCTTGTAAGCTCATAGATTTCTTTAATTTAGATATTATAGATGAATTGTAGGCTAGACTGACTTCATACTGTCTTTAGAGTATGAACAAAAATGGAAGAAATTTGTATTTTTGTTTGATTGTTTTAGGCAGGGTCCCATTCAGGTTCTGCTTCCCCATCCATAGCAGAGTGATCAGCCCTCCATCACACCCACTGTATCTTGAGTCGGGGTGCAGGACTAAACAGTGGGGGGCTTCACAAGTACAGACTCTTGGGAGACATGCTTCAGTTTCATTTAATTGGGGGTGCGAGTAGGGGCTTTAGGGTGAGTGTACATCATTGGCCAAGGCCAGGGTGCTGGGGATGCCTCATTAGTGTAAGGAGGAATTCCAGGTGCTGCTGGACATGACCTTATAAGGGGAAAGGAAGTTTTAACCTGGCTACTGGGCTATGTAACCTCCTCCAGTGGGGCAAACGGGGGGGGGGGGGGGGGGGGAGGTAACAGGGCTACGTGCTCAGGGACACACAGGCCTGGGACAGGGGCCAAGCAATCCTACTGCCAATTTCCAGGCTTTGGACATGTCTTGACCTAATCTTGCTGCAGGCCTGCTTCCCTTGGTCCCATATGGCCTCATACCCATGTAGCCTACGATGGGCACAGACTTAACCATGTAAGAATTTATATGTGATGATGACCTTACAGTCTTGATCCCTTTCCTTCTACTCCCAAGCACTGGGATTATAGGTGTGCCCCACTATGCCTGGCTAGTTGTTTCCTTTTAAGATTGGAAAACTTCACTTAAATTGACTTCCTGCTTGTCTTGAAATACTAGATTTAGTTATTTCATATGGAAGATTTTTGTTTAGATTTAATTATGTGTGTGAGTGTTTGGTTTACATATATGTCTGCGCACCATGTGCATGCTGTGTGCTCATGATCCCCTGAAAATGGAGTTATGAATGTTTGTAAGCCACCTTGTGGGTGCTAGAAATTGAACCTGGGTCCTCTGCAAGAGCAACAAGTGCTCTTAACCACTGAGTTATCTCTTTAACCCCTATTTTGTATTTTTAAATTGCCAATATAGTAAGTCCCTCCAAATAAGACTCAACTCTGCCATTTGCTATAAACCCTTTGTGGTAGATAGAGATGTCTGGCCATACTAAATGCAGCTGCTGCTTTTTCTTTTTCAACAGTTTCCCATGTCTCCCTCCCACCTTGTTCCTTTTCTTTCTTTTTGCATTGCAAGAAGCATAATTAGCACAGACCTGGCGTGGGCTGGGCAAGTACCATTCATCAAGTCTCAGCCCCAACTGCCTTGCGTTGTGCTGTGCTGTGCTGTGTTTTTCCAAATAGGGTTTCTCTGTGTAGCCCTGGCTTTTCTGGAACTCACTCTGTAGACCAGGCTGGCCTCGAACTTGAGTGTCTGCCTCTGCCTCCCGAGTGCTGGATCAAAGGCGTGTACCACCACTGCCCAGTTCTAGTTTGTATCTTTAATGAATGAGTTGATTGAATTTTCTTAAAGTCACACAGATAATGATAGTATCTCTGCATATTTTATATTTTTATTATAGATCTGCAGTTGAACTTTTTGAGACTTACAGCATGGCAGCAATGACATTCAACCCACCTGTTGAATCTTCACACTCCAAAAGGAAGGTATGTGATAAGATTTTCTTACAAAGAGAGAATAAACATTAAACCAATGTGTCTGTTAGCAATTCAACTCTACTCTGCCAGTTTCGCTTTCTTTTTTGAGACAGGGTATTCCTTTGTAGTCCAGGCTGACCTTGAACTTACTGACTTGCTTTAGCTTCCCATTAATTAGGCCTATAGGTGTTGACCACAAAGGCCAGGCTCTAGGAGTTGAGATTGGGGTAGATTCATGGTGCTAGAATTCTAAAGAGATGGTTGATGAGACTTTTATTCAGTCTAGTGTAGATCAAAGACCTGACCAGGGATCTCTCTTTACTGTGTTTCTTTTCTTGTTGTTGTCGTTTGTTTTGAGACAGTTTCACTATGAGCTCTAGAATTCACTGTGTAGGCCAGGCTGGCCTTGAACTCACAGAATGTACCCTTCTGTACCTTCTGAGTGCTTAAAAGCATGTGTCATCACTACATGCAGCCCCACAGACTCTGTTCCATTGGTTGGTGTTGACTGGCAGTGGTTTTGGCTTTGCTAAGCTTGGTTATTACTTACAATGTGAGTGGCTTTAACTATTAATTTTAACTTTTTTCAGGATAAATCTTTACAAGGAGACTCGTTTCTGAATGAAGATTTAAATCAACTAATCAAAAGATACTGTAATGAAGCTGCTACTGAGATACCACTGGATTTCACCAAGTGTTTGAAAAGCTCATTACGGTAGTACAAAGAGTGAATGGACTGTCGTATATATTTGTATGTGCATGTACAGAGACACATACAGATATGTGAGGGCCTGGTTCTTTTTGTACAAGGAAGGCTTGCTAAGAATGACTATGTGAGGACTGGAGCAGGCCACAGAAGACCCTGCTTACTGGCTTGCTCTTCATGCCTTGCTTGGCCTGCTTTTTTATACGGTCCACACCAACTTGTCCAGGAATGGCACTGCCCGTCAGTCATGAAATCTACAAATGCCCGCAGACATGCCATAGTCTAGTCTGTGGAGGCCGTTCTTCAGTTGAGATTTCCTCTGCTCAGGTAACTCCAGTGTATGTTAAGTAGACAGAACCTAAACAAGACATTTATTAAAGTCTCTTTATAACTAAAAAATATTATTACAGCACCATAGATGAAAGCAAATAAAATAGATTTCGTGGGTTTTTTTTAACCTTCATTTTTTTTTATTTGATTTAATTTGATTTGAATTTTTTTATGAATTTATTTACTTATTCACTTTACATCCCCATTGCAGATCCCTTTCCTTCCAGTCTCCCCCGCCCCATGACTCCTCTCTCCCACTCCCTCCCCTTCATTTCTAAAGGAATGAAGGTCCCCCCCTGGGTATTGACCTACCCTGGCACCTCAAGTCACTACAGGACTAGGTATATCCTCTTTTACTGAGTTCAGACAAGACAGCCCAGTTAGGGGAATAGGGTCCACAGGCAGGCAACAGAGTCAGGGTAAGACCAGCTCCAGTTGTTGGGGGATCCGAATGAAGACCAGGCTGTACATCTGCTACATATGGGGGGAGGGCTAGGTTCAGCCCTTCTGTGTTTTTTGGTTGGTGGTTCAGTCTCTGGGAGCCCTCAGTTTTGTGAATTTTTTGATAAATAAGTTAAAGTTAGACTCTTGTTTATTGGCTCTTGTTGAATGACACAATAAGGAATGACCAAATCTGACCTTTAAGGAGGAATGAGTGCTCTCATTGCTAGTGTCAAAGAGAGTGTGAGTGAGAATCTAGAGTCTTTGAAGTTGGGTTAATTTATTACCTGAGAGTGATGGGGGAAAATAGCTCAGTAAGATGAAAGGTCCAAGATTTCCATTGTGCCATAGGAACATCCATTCCTGACCAACCAGGAAAGTGTTTTTCTCTTAAATTCTTACAGATAAAAACTGTATATGTTTATAAATAGAGTTATAAAGAACTATTTTATATAATAGCTATTATCATTGTAGAGATGACTTACAAATACAAAATGTGTACATAAATATTTTCTGCTATTAACTGAATAAAGTAGCTTCGATTTTTACTTCCTAGTCTTATGAGGTTTTTGTTTTTTTTTAAATGAAAAGCAGTTCAGCAAAATAGACTTAATTTAGTGCCATAGAAGCCAGTCATTTTAGGACTTCGAGTTTTTTCCTCATAAAAATGTGAAAGCAGAAAATCCCTTCACCCAGAAGAGTTAGGGATAGTGACAGTTACCAGTTTAAAGTCAGCCTTTACTTTTTTTTCCTAATTAAGTTGAGCATGTGGTATGTGGGCAGAGAAGAGGCGGACAGTTACTAGAGGAGAGCAGTGGGGGGAACAGTTACCAGCTGTATTTGAATTTGCGTGGATCCTTATGTGTGAGTTCTGGAAGTAAGTCCTTCTTTCCTTTTTTTCTTTCTGAGACAGAGTCTCACTATATACACTGGGCTGTTCTGGAACTCAGATCTGCTTGCCTGGGATTAAAGCCATGCTCAGCCTAAAAATATTTCTGAAGGCCTATTTTTAAGGCTTTATTGGTTTTTTGTTTTGAAACAAGGTCTCCCTATGTAATCCTAGCCGTCCTGGAACTCCTTATATAGACCAGACTGGCCTTGAACTCACAGAGAGGCTCTTGACTCTGCCTCATCCTACACCCAGTTAAGGTTTGATTATTGATGATGAGAAAACGTATGGTTCAGCATATACATACTTCCTCTAACCCTACTATTTGAATAAGAAATTCTAAGAATGTTAGAAATATTTGCAGTATACGATGCACTTATGAGTGAGGTTTGATAGTAGGAGTAAAACAACCTTGGTGCTTCATGGTCTTTGATGCTAAGTCAGGTAATTCACGCTACTTAAAAATGAATCATTAGCCAGTTCAGTGTCAGAATGAATTATTTCCAAGATCAGAAGCTGTCATCAGAAATAAGCACAGAACGTGTTCAGTCAAAGAGGTGTCAAGTATCTTGGTAATGGAGGTTCAGAATGTGTTTAAAAGCCATTTGTTTAACATACTCTCCTCTCTAGTTTGTGGTTACTTTTAGGAAGAGAGCCCAGAGAATGTGGGAGGGATAAGAAAGGTCTAGACTTTGTGTAAGATGTTGCTGTCTGGTCACTTGGGACCTGTGCATTGGCCTTTTCTGGCCTTTTAGAAGCATCTGTGATCTCTTACCCAGGGGCCGTGTCTTACACCGCCAAATATAAGATTAAAGGGAAAAAAAACCTCCAAAAACCTTGTTCTTTATTGACAGGGAAGCTTTAAACGTGTTTTAGAGTTAATTCTATTTTACTGCAGCAAAGCTAACCCTTACTCCTTTCAGAACCCAGTCTTGGGCATCTGCAGATATACTGGGAGAGAACAGAGAGAGGGGAAGATAAGTTTTAAAGAGAAACTTGTCATGTTTTATACTGGACCTTCATGAACCATCAGTACCTTCCAAAACCATTGAGATGGGAAGCCATTATGAAAACAGGTTTTGAGTCCAGACTCCATTTTGATCACCCAGACACTAAACTTGTGCTTGTGCTATGGATGGCATGTGAAGGTCTTACCTCAGGAGGGCATTACCACCGGATAGCATCCTTACTGCCCCCAGATTTATCCCCAGTACCCCCATTCCCAGACACTCTTTAGTATTCTAATCTTGTCAGTTAATGAGTTATAAGTGGACAGGTGACCGAGAAGAAGGAGTGTCTGTCACGTGCCCACATGTCTCTGACCGGCAGAGACGGTGGGAAGAAACAACACCGGACGCCAAGGCTGGTTCAGAGCAACTTGCCTTTGCAGCTTCTGCTTTATTCTGCTTCTCTCTCTCTCTCTCTCTCTCTCTCTCTCTCTCTCTCAGTTTTCACACAGCTGCAGCCGTTCACTCACTCACTCTGCTCTCTCCTACACTGCTCTCTAACGCTGGTGCTGCTCTCCTCATCTGCTGCTCTCTGGCCTAAAGCTGCTCTCCTATGCTGGCTGGCGCTGTCTAACACTGGTCAGGTCTCCTCATCTGGTCTCTCTCCTGGTCTCTCTCTGCTACGCTGGTCTTTCCTCTTCTGGGGCTGCCCTCAATTTATACTTCCATTCACTCATGCCACCTCACACCACCCAATCATAAACACACACATCCAAGGCATCGTGCAGGATTGGCTGATAGAATGGTATCGCGAGATGTTGCGCTAATCTCTCCAACGAGTTACAAGTGCTGCTTTTATTGTGCATGATTGAGACTGGGATAAACAAGCGAGGTCACAGGGCTTAGCATAGAGCCAGGGCGCCATCTTTGGCCCATGCAGCTGTGCCCGCTCCCCACAAGTGTCTTCACCTTCCTCCTAAGTATCATGCTGGCTTCTTTAATCCTTTATTGTCAGGTAATTTTTGTTTACAAGTTGAGCTGCCAACTTTGACATGGGTTCACATGTAGAAGGTGTAAGGTCCTTGTGCACGCAGGGAAAACAGGAAAGTTAAACATGCAGGCTTGTCTCTTCAAAGGAAAGAAGTGTACCTGTGTTCTGCCCAGAATTCTGGGAATGGGTGTCATTTACAACCTGGTAATATTTTGTTTTAGTTTTTTTTGGGGGGGTGGGGTGGGGGGGACAGGGTTTCTTTGTGTAGCTCTGGCTGTCATAGAGACCAGGCTGGCCTTGAACTCACCTGCTTCTGCCTCCCAAGTGCTGGAATTAAAGGCATGCTCCATCACTGCCCTGCTAAACCTGGAAACCTTTTAACCTTTTGCTATCTCTAGGGCCAGGCTCCCTCAGACTATTATGTTTGTTAATCCCAGATTCTCCCACCCTAGAACTTGAACATTGCTTCTCAGTCAATAAAACCCATCATCATGAGAGGTGTCACTTGTATTTTACTACAGCCAAAGTAGTATGTTACCTTAGGGCCAAGCCAATCTTGACTCCCATAGGCTATTATGTTTATCTCAGTCATTCTCCCTAGACTTTTATCTAGAAGCATTTATGGAAGGAGCCATATGTACTTTGTAAAGAGTTTCAATGTAAACATGTCTTAAATGTGTACACACAGGATTGAATTAGTTATCATCCAGAAACCTTTTATTTTTTTCTTTCCCCAAAATTGTGCTGTGCTTAAATGTGGCTAAAATCAATGAACAAGCCCAGTTAATTAAGTTGTGTTGAGCCAAATTATCTTCTTGTCTCATGAGGATCATTTCTCTGCAGGCCATAAGTCTTTTCAGGGACCCTCACATTCACACCTCTAAAAAACAATACCATAAAACCAGCTTGCATATTTAAGTTCCTTTTTATACCAATTTTACTGATTAAGATTTTTGTTATCCAGATTTCTTGTATTCTAAAAAGTATAAAATGGTGGTGGGCACAATTCTAGTGGCCATGCCAATTTATTATGAATAGGGTTATTTCTTTCATTTAATAGACAAGTTATGTCCCATAATTCAGATAAGCCTTCAGTCAAAACATCACCACATTGTGCTAAGGAGTGGTAATTCAGTCATGTACCTTACAGTGGTACTCTGATAATGGATAAACTGCTGTGTGGGGTGCTATGGAACAGAACCATGATCCCATAATGTATAATAAAGCCAAAAAGCTCCTTGTTCAGTGACACAGTAGCCATCTTAGCTTGTGTAGGTATATTCTGACATTCATACAACAATGAAATTCCCTACCAATGCATTTCTTAAAGTATGTCCTCATTAAGTAACACATTCCTGTAACAAGCTGTTAATACTTTAAAATTTTTATTTTATTTATTATTTTTGTATGTGTATGTTATATGACGTATGGGCACACGTGGAGACAGAGGATAGATAATTTTATGGAATCAGTTTTCTCCTTTTACTTTTCCATTGGTTCCGGTGTCAAACTGAGGTCATCAAAGCTTGGGTGGCAAGGGCCTCCTCTGGGCCATCTCGATGGCCCTCCTTCCATATGTTAGTAATCTTTCCTGCTTAAAGTCTTAGAGACTCAATTTTTTTTTTTTTAAGATTTATTTTATTTATTATATGTAAGTATACTGTAGCTGTCTTCAGACACTCCAGAAGAGGGTGCCAGATCTCGTTACAGATGGTTGTGAGCCACCATGTGGATGCTGGGATTTGAACTTATCACCTTCGGAAGAGCAGTCAGGTGCTCTTACCTGCTGAGCCATCTCACCAGCCCGAGACTCAATTTTAATAGAGTGTGTTCTTTAACCTAAACTGGGATGCACATCAGTATTTGAATATGGGGTCAGTTTCAGATTGGTTCTGTATCAAATCTCCATCTATTCTAAGGACCACGAGGGTGGGGTGGGGTAAACCAGCCTGGCTCTGTATCTTATTACCTGCAGGTTTTGTTTGGCTCTGGCTGGTTAGACCAGTAATTTAATTTTCAACCCAGGGTAACCCAAAGCATTTGGCCTCTTTAATTTACAGAAAATTGATAAAATGGTTCCAGAATAAGTTCTAAAACCGAAGCACCACTGTGCGCTTGTTACAGACCTGGTATTTAATATAAAGGGAACCTGTTGGTGCTGTGTAACTGTCAAATGAGAATAGCCTGAGTTCTCTTGGCAAGAGAAAGACAGTGCAGCCAGAGTCTTCCAGTGACAGGAAAGCTGTTGTGGTGTGTTTTTGACATGTCTCTTTTTAGAATGTTCAAAGAAGGGGTTGTTTTATTCCTTCTATAATTGGTAAAGGAAAGTGTCAAAAGCAAAAGTCAGGATTTTTAGTGGGTTTTCTAACTTGAAGAAAAATATCTTCAAGTGGAACAGTGACAATTGAAAGATGAAATATCGGCTTGACTCAGGACAAACACGTACTTCAGTCTGATGAGCCACAATTTGCTTCATCCCGAGAAGGAGAAGAATCCATTGCACTTTGCTGATTGTTTTGTGAAGTATGGTTTTAACATAACTTAGATCACATGGCCAGAGAGACTCGGAGCCATGGCTCCTCAGTGAATCAGAAATGAAGATCACACTATGGCTCTACATCTCTACCCACTTCTCATGCTCATATGATTTATTTTTTAGGATGTCTTGAAATAGATCGAACCACTAATGCTTGTCACCCATAGCAATATCAAGAAAGGTATGTCTAATAAATACACAAGTGTCAGTATAAACATTGTAAAATAAATAAATCTACCTTAAACATCAACCCAATCTACTTTTACTTTTTAGAAATGATTTAGGCTTCTTATGAAGAGATCACAACTCCCTAGACACTAAATTGTACATCATTCTAAATTCACTTCGTGAGAACTGAAAACAGAACAGTCTGTGGACATATTAATGGTAGCTTTCGAAAAAACATTTCTGTTTGAGAAAAGCCAGCCCAAAGAGTGCACCTGGGTACACAATATAGGAACTAATTTGAATAATTGTTAACAAATCTTACAGGACATATTTACATTTCCAATGCCCCCAGACTTCCACTTCTCATTAAACCCATGGCCAATTTTTGAGGTTTCTGAACCTCTATACCTTTGGTTCCCAGTTCTCCCAAGTTGGGGTCAGCAAGCTGGTCCTTGGGCCAAATTCATGTGTTTTTGTCTGACCCTTGAACTAAGAAAGATTTTTACAATTTTAATTGGTTGAAACACTTGAAAGATGTGTAACCTGTGAAAACTCTGAGTTCCAATGTAAGTGTCCATAAATAAAGCTTTATTGTTCGGTCATGTTCATTCTTGTACCTGTTGTCAGCAGCTGCATTTGCACTCAGCGGCTGAGGTAACTCAGTGCCACAGAGGCCGTGGGGCCCCAACCCTAAAATGTTTACCGCCTGGCCCTTTACAGGTGAAGCCCGTTGCCTTGAGCCTGGGGGTGGCTTCTCTACCTGTACTGCTCCGGGCAGTGCCCTGGGTGTCCCTGCTTCGTTCCTCAGGAAGTTGGTCGGCAGACCTGTGCCGTTTTTTTCGCTTGTCCTCTGCATGACCCTCACATCAGGTGTGAAGAGGGCTGCAGTTGAGAAATCATTCGTTTCCAGTTTAAATGTGATGGAGGTAAAGTATCTTTCTTCCCCCCATGTTCATTCTTGGTAGCTCCTCATCAAGGATCTTCCCCTGTAACGTCATCCACATAGGCTAATTAGTGTATTGAACATGAAGAAGCAGAAATATGTACAGCCTCGCCAGGTTACAAGTTGTTCAACCACAGGACCCCAGAGCTCTGGTGGCTAGCTCTGGAAAGGAGTTACTTCCTAATATAGTGATGTCCTCGGGAGGTAGAACACGTTCTTTCTGTCCTGGAACAGAAAATTCTTTAGGAGAAAGAACAAACACCCTTCTTATTATATCAAGTAAATGTTCCTCAACTTTAGGAAAAGGAGACAGTCCCCCAACTGTTACCACTTCAGGTGGGACTGAGGTGAACATTTGTGAAATTGGATGTTATCATTTTTAGAACAAATACTACAGCAGTCAGAAAGGCTAAAACAGTGTACTTGTTTCCAACAAATACATGAGCTACTGGAGGCCACTCTCACTAAACCACCATAGCCAGTCTGGGCAACAGCCTAAAAAACTAACCAAAGAAACTGTGAAAAGGAGGCTCTTAGCTTTGATTGCCCTGCGTTCTCTTCATCACCCATCTGCTGAGACTGACTTGTATCGAGTATCCATCTGGATGTGGGGTCTCACTATGTTCCCTAAATTGGTCAGGAACTCATTATGTAGCCCAGGCTGACCTTGAATTTGTGATCCTCCTGCCTCAGCTTTTCAAATGCTGAGATTGCGGGCATGTGCCACCATGCCTGGCATATTTTAATTTTTTAAGAGGTAAGAAGAGACAAGGTTGTTGGGTCTAAATGAAACAGATTTGACTATACTACTAGCAATCCCAAGGAATAAACGCTGAACAACCTGTACAGCCTTTGAAGGATGTTCGTTTATGTTATTAATTAGGGTAGTCCTATGTGTGATGACTTAAGTCTGTGTGACACTCTGGGGTCCTTGGTTATCTACAAAATAAGAAAGTATAAAGTGTGTGTGTGTGTGTGTGTGTGCGCGCGCGCATGTACATGCCACAGTATGCACGTGGCGGTCAAAGGACAACTTGTGGGAATCATTTCTCTGCTTCTACCATGTGAACCCTACAGATTCAATTCAGGTCATTAGGCTTGCAGCAAACGTCTTTAACCCCTGAGCTACCTCTCTAGCTCAGGAAGTCTAAAATTTTAAAAGCTTACATAACAGCAACTTCAGCACCCTGGTACTGTTTTGAGGTACCATTCCCACTGTCTTCAGGACAAGCCTCTTGAAAGGACACAAGGCACCACCCTGTGTTACAAAGCACTTTTCAGGTGAAGACTATTTCAGAATGCTACAATACCTTCATGTCCCTGGAACAAATATGCCGCACTTGCTCACTGCTGGTAACCCACGGTGTTACTAGAGGCCAAGGCACCCACGGGTTTCTCCTCCTTGCTTTGAACACTTTCTGAGGCCACGAGCTGAGGAGGTGACGTGAGCCCTCGGGGCTGTTTAGTGGACTTAGTGAGTTTCTTGAGTTCACTTGCAAAGGAGATACCCCTCCTTTTATCTTCTCGGGATGCCTGGGTAGAAAGAAAAAGACCCTTTGAGGGACTGGTAAATCCAGGTTTCTGATTTCCCATGTCATACTTAGAGGGAGTTTGCACTCCTTTGTATTTCTCTTTGATAAGTAAGTTTGGGTAGATGAGCCAAGGCCTCTATTCAAGGATCTCTCTCTCTCTCTCTCTCTCTCTCTCTCTCTCTCTCTCTCTCTCTCTCTGGTTTTGAGAAAAGGTTTCTCTGTGTAGCCCTATCTGTCCTGGACCTTACTCTGTAGACCAAGCTGGCCTCAAACTCAGAGACCCATCTGCCTCTGCCTCCCTAGTACTAGGATAAAAGGCATGTGCCGCCACCACCACCACCACCACCACCGCCGCCGCCGCCAGGCTATCAAGGATCTTTTAACCACACAGGAGAGTATGCCATTTTGTCTCCCCACCCCTTTCCCCCCAGCTCACTGAAAACAAAATAACTGCTTTCCAAGAACTGCTGACTAGGAACTTTCTTGATTCAGTAGCTCCCAAATTAATTAGGATGTGGTTGATAAAGACAGCAACGTGACGTTCATGTTACCTGCACCTGCTCCTTTAGCTTAAGGATGAATTTCCCCGCACCCTTCCACTTGCTTTGGGCTTGAAACACACATTCTTGGTCCAAGAGGATCCTCTGTGAGGACTTTGGGGTAGAAGACTTCTTATTAGGTGCGTCTTTCATCACCTCTTCCAAAAGCACATAGTCACATGGGTTGGGGTTGTTCAGGATGCTGTAGGAATATTTGGCTTTGCATAAGGTCTGAAAGATAAGTTAGGGTCAGCTGAGTCAAATGTCTGCCACCTTGGCATCCATCATGAATGAAAATTTAAGGTGGAGAAATGGCTCTGACTTTCAGAGGTGGAGAGGATCTTCCAAACCAGGTCACCCTGCCTCATTTTCATTTGAGTAGCTGTGGTTTATAACATGCATTCTCAGGTTACCTCTTAGCTTCCAAATGGCCGCCTGGCTTTGGTGCAGAAGCTTAGGCTTGTAAAAATCAAAGCAGATCCCTGAAGAGGAAGCTTAAACTCAGCAGTGGTCAACAGAATCCAGAGCAAGTCCTGCTAATAACATAACTAAGAAGGCTAAACCCAGATCCCCTACCACCAACCACAGCACAAAGACACGAAGGTCAGGCAGCCAATGAGAGATGGAATCCCACCCCAGGTGCTCTCTGTCTCACCAGGCTGCCTCTATCACACCTTTGGGTGCTGAAGGATTTTAGAAGTCACATGAACTTCTTTCATTTGTTCATTTATTCACTGTATGTTTAGTCATGACCTGTTATATCCAGTACTGTGCTGTACTCTGGGGAGACAAAGCTGAGCAAAAGAAAGGAGAATCTGAAATTCAAAGGTAATTAAAAAGACTGCAAATAACTAGCCAGGTTATCATACAACAGGAATAAGAAATCACACTCAAGTATGTGCCAAGCACTATATGAAGTACCCCATATGTGTTACCACTGCCTTTGTTGCAACAGCTATGTGTGGGAGGTACCGTTGTACTATCTCCACGTTATTAAACAAACTGGAAACTTGCCACACAGTGGTGCCAGAGCCAAATGGAATGGGATGGGGAAGTCAGACATGGGAGGTGGATTTATCCAATAGAAATGAATCAGATCCACTTGCTCTCCACAAAAGAAGTTAGTCAACACACAGTATAACTCAGACACAGATCTAAGTGAGATCGGAGGATCTTGCTGGAGATCTCTTGAGTGAGGGACAGAGCAGGGTTTGAACCCTCAGCCATGTGGTCAGGTGTCTTGTGTGTTGTTTACTGGACAATATCACTTCTCAAGAAGGAGTTCAATGACTGCACATGCCAATGGCGACTGTTCTTTGAAATCAAGTTAATAACAAAACAAAACAAAGCAGCAGTTTGACATAGAGGAAAGGACGTGGCCAACAGTCAGAGTTGGCTTCCTGCTTGCCTCATCCTTCAGAGATGGTCATTCAGTATTTACTCAGGTGTTTTGGGGACAATTTTTATTTTTATTACATATCTATATCTATATTTAGCTGGGCCGTTTGGTAGGTTCTCTCTTTTGTTTTTATTAGATATTTTCTTCATTTACATTTCAAATGCTATCCCAAAAGTCCCCTATACCCTCCCCCTGCCCTGTTTCCCTACCCACTCACTCCCACTTCTTGGCCCTGACATTCCCCTGTACTGGGGCATATAAAGTTTGCTAGACCAAGGGGCCTTTCTTCCCAATGATAGCCAACTAGGCCATCATCTGCTAAATATGCAGCTAGAGACATGAGCTCTAGGGGTACTGATTAGTTCATAGTGTCGTTCCACCTATAGGGTTGCAGACCTCTTCAGTTCTTGGGTACTTTCTCTAGCTCCTATATTGGGGGCCCGGTGTTCCATCCTATATATGACTGTGAGCATCCACCTCTGTATTTGCCAGGTACTGGCAAAGCCTCACAGGAGACAGCTATATCAGGGTCTCTTCAGCAAAATCTTGCTGGCGTATGCAATAGTGTCTGCGTTTGGTGGCTGATTATGGGATGGACCCCCGGTTGGGGCACTCTCTGGATGGTCCATCCTTTCGTCTTAGCTCCAAACTTTGTCTCTGCAACTTCTTCCATGGATGTTTTATTTCCTATTCTAGGGAGGGATGAAGTATCTACACATTGGTCTTCCTTCTTGATTTTCTTGTGTTTTGGGAGTTGTATCTTGGGTATTCTAGGTTTCTGGGCTAATATCCACTTATCAGTGAGTGCATATCAAGTGACTTCTTTTGTGATTGGGTTACCTCACTCAGGATGATATCTTCCAGATACATCCATTTGCCCAAGAATTTCATACATTCATTGTTTTTAATAGCTGAGTAGTACTCCATTGTGTAAATGTACCACATTTTCTGTATCCATTCCTCTGTTGAGGGACATCTGAGTTCTTTCCAGCTTCAGGCTATTATAAATAGGGCTGCTATGAACATAGTGGAGCATGTGTCCTTATTACCAGTTGGAATATCTTCTGGGTATATGCCCAGGAGAGGTGTTCCTGGATCTTCTGGTAGTATTATGTGCAGTTTTCTGAGGCTTTAATGAGCCAGACTGATTTCCAGAGTGGTTGTACCAGCTTGCAATCCCACCAATGGAGGAGTGTTCTTCTTCCTCCACATCCTCACCAGCATCTGCTGTCACCTGAATTTTTGATAATAGCCATTCTGACTGGTATGAGGTGGAATCTCAGAGTTGTTTTGATTTGCATTTCCCCGATGATTAAGAATGTTGAACATTTTTTCAAGTGCTTCTCAGCCATTCGGTATTCCTCAGTTGAGAATTTTTTGTTTAGTTCTGTACCCCATTTTAATGGGGTTATTTGAGTTTCTGGAGTTCAGCTTCTTGAGCTCTTTGTATATATTGAATATTTGGGGACAATTTCTGCAGTGCCACCTAAACACATCATCAGCAAAGATCTAAACTCATAGTAGATGCTTGCTAAGGATCTGTTGCAGGAGTGAAAAAATATTTCCTATCCTTAAGAGATGTATTCTGCTGGGCAGTGGTGGTGCACGCCTTTAATCCCTGCATTTGGGAGGCAGAGGCAGGTGGATTTCTGAGTTCGAGGCCAGCCTGGTCTACAAAGAGAGTTCAAGGACATCCAGGGTTACACAGAGAAACCCTGTCTTAAAAAAAAACCATCCAACCAACCAAATAAACAAGAAATATATTTCTTCTGCCTCCAACCCCATTGGAACATTCTACAACTTCATTCATTAATGAGCTATCAATGCACATATATCTGACTTGTCCCAATACTTTATATCAAGGAGTCACGGGGTGAAGAAAGGGGAGTTCCTCATGATACTGGGATCAAGCTCAGAGCCCTGTGCCTGCCCGGCAGGCAGTGACCGATAGAAGCGCTTACCTGCTGAATCACATCCTGCGCAGTGCTGACACGGGGGGCTTTGATGACAGTTCGAGGTTGCTCTGGAGAGACATCATGCACTTGGACAAAGAAACTCTCCTCCTCCGAGCTCAAGATCACCTCTTTGTCGTCAAAGACAATGCTTTTCTCTTCTAGGGTCTGCATTTTTAAAGTGAAAATATGTATGTGAGGAACTGGTGAGATGATTCAGAAAACAGAAAAAAAATCTAGTAAAAATTTGAGTTGTATCTTGGCAATATGGAAAACATCACCTTAATTTATAGTTAATATATTAGTTAATCTTTCGCATGTACCCTGCTGAAAAGATGAACCTGCTTCTGAGGGGAAGAAAGGCTCAATTTCTGGTGACATTGACTCACATGTAGGTTTTAGAATAAACCAGTTGATAGGTGCCTACTAGTTGTGGATTTTGAGAGAAGAATTCAGCTACAAACTTTTAGAAAGAAAATATACTGTTTTGTATGTTATTGAAATACAATACAAACACAGCTATATTGATGAGAGTTCCTTCCCCAAATACCGTTAATATTTATAGAATATTAGACATTGAAGCTGATGAGATGACTTCGAAGATAAAGTGCTTGACCTTCGAGCCTGATGATATGTTCAATCCTTAGGATGCATGCAAATGTGGAAGGAGAGAGACCAGGGCAGAGTGGTCCTCTGACCTCTACCCACACACGCTATGGTCCCCCCTTTCTCTCTCTCTCTCTCTCTCTCTCTCTCTCTCTCTCTCTCTCTCTCTCTCTCACACACACACACACACACACACACACACACACACACACACATACTTTAAAGTTACAAAAGAAAAATTCTAGGCATATGAAATTTGAATATGGAGTACTCATCCAGGTGGAATGAAGAAAACCCACAGGGAAAAGGCTAAATCAGTAGCTGCAGTGGACATTGATAGACTTCACAATAATGTGGGAATTATTATCTGACTAATTGGATTTGAGTTAACTTTAGTGAAATCTAATTTCCCTCTCTTATATGTGACATCTTTTCAGAAGGTTTGTTTCTTTATATATATGTGTGTGTAGCACTCGAGTGCAGTAGCCTTTGGAGGTCAGAAGAGGATGTTAGATACCCTTGCACTGGAGTTACAGGTGGTTATAAACCACTATGTGGGTCGAGGGAACTGAACTTGCATCTTCTTCAAGAGCAGTGTAGGCTTTTAACTGCTGAGTCATCTCTCCAGCCTTCATTTTTATTTTATTAAAAACTTCAGGTGGGCTGGAAAGATAGCAGTTAAAGGGTTAAGGGCTGCTCTTCTAGAGGACCCAGGTTTGATTCCCAGCACCCACATGATAGCTTGCAGCCACTGTAACTCCATTTCTAGGAGGTACAATGATGTCTTCTGGCTTTCATAGGCAATAGGCATGTGTTTGGTACACAGACACATGTATAGGCAAAACAACTATATGCATACAGAATAAATTTGTTCCATAGTCGAGAAAATGATAAGACCATTTTCTATTCTCACTTTTCCCTTCTATATCACCTCATTCTCATAAACAAACAAATGAACAAACAGGTCTGTAAAGAAAATCCCACTGTTGTTAGGTTATCTGCCTTTGTGTACTTCTGCCAATGATATATTAGTATATTTTCCAGTATGTGAACAGATATACACAAAATCTTGGCACTGTGTGAATATGGTTGTAATTGTTTTTTACCTGGCTTCTTTCCACTTACTGAACCCTGTTTTCAAATGACAGTGGCTTAATATTATCTTCTACAAGGCAGTGGCATGGGAAAAGAGAGATGGAGGAAGTGGTAGGTGACCCTATCAGATGTCAAGACTTCACATGGAATATTCTATTCCTGGCATTCTTTTAACCTGATCTCCACACACAGGCTATTGAAACCAGAAGAATTCAGGGTTTGCGGTCAATGGCCTGGACGTTTCAATGGGTCCTACCACCTAGGGTTGTTCCCATTGATGCTTAAGTCGGAACAGGAAACTGCCACCAGGTGGTGCCATATTGTAACCAAGGCTGGAAAAGATCTGCCCCAGCCTTTTAAAAAATCGTGGAGTCATTTCCAACTTTAACAATGGAAGTGTAGGAGGGGAGGTATTGTCTATCTACTTCTGTTACATAAAACATGATTGGTTCTCACTATTCTACAACTTGTTTTTCTCCCCACTTTTCTGCCCCACTCTATTTTTTGTGCCAGGCTCTCTCACTGAGCCTGGCGTCTGAGGTTCATCACAGCTGGCTGGTCAGATTGCTCTCAGGATTTGCTTGTCTCAGCCCGTCCACCATGGGTTACAGAGACACCACTGCACTTGGTGTCTATGTGGCAGAGGCAGGTGAATTTCTGAGTTCAAGGCCAGCCTGGTCTACAGAGTGAGTTTCAGGATAGCCAGGGCTACACAGAGAAACCCTGCCTCAAAAACAAAAACAAAAACCAAAAAACAAAAAACAAAAAAAAAAGGAAGGAAGGAAGGAAGGAAGGAAGGAAGGAAGAAAGAAAGAAAGAAAGAAAGAAAGAAAGAAAGAAAGAAAGAAAGAAAGAAAGAAAGAAAAAAAGAAAGGAAGGAAGGAGCTTGGCCTCTCAGCAAGAGCGGCACCTTAACTACTGAGCCTTCTCTCCGGGGCTTTTTATTTGGGATCAGAGCTTCATAAAGATGAAACTAACCTAAATTTTTCTATGTGGCTGAGCCTGCTTCCCCCTCTCTATCTACTTTGGGTTTTGAGACAGGGTTTCTCTGTATAGTTCTGGCTGGCCTGGAACTCACAGAGATCCTCCTGCTTCTGCTTCCCACTGTTGGAATTAAAGGCATGAGCCACTACTGCCTGGCCAAGGCTGTGTTTACTTTTTTTTGTTTTTTTGTTTTTTTGTTTTTCGAGAAAGGGTTTCTCTGTGTAGCCCTGGCTGTCCTGGAACTCACTTTGTAGACCAGGGCTGTTTGATTTTTGAGTTAATTTTTAGGCTAATACATAAAGTAATGGAGTTGACTATAGAAGAGAATGCATTAGTTTTGACCCTTGGAATCTTTTTTTTCCTGTCCTGGAACTCACTTTGTAGACCAGGCTGGCCTCGAACTCAGAAATCCACCTGCCTCTTCCTCCCAAGTGCTGGGATTAAAGGCGAGCACCATCACACCTGGCTGACCCTTGGAATCTTATTTAGAGTTTATTTATTTTATTATTTTTTTTTTTTGAGATAGGGCCTTCGTCTGTGTGATGATTCTCAACCTTCCTAATACTGTAACCCTTTAACACAGTTTCTCGTGTTGTGGTGTTCTCCCTAACCGTAACATTATTTCCATTGCTACTTCATAACTGTAATTTTGCTACTGTTATGAATCATAATATAAAATCTGTGTTTAATAATGGTTGTAGGCAAACCCCGTGAAAGGGTCATTTGACTCCCAAATGAGGTGTTGACCCACAGGTTGAAGAACACTGCTCTATGTAGCTCTGGTTGTCCTGGAACTCATTCTGTAGACGAGGCTGAACTCAAACTCACAGTGATCCTCTGCCTCTTGAGTGCTGGGGTTAAACAGATGCACCACCATGTCCCACAAGTGTTTATTTACTTTTACAGGTCTTTGCTGTCATCGGTAATGAACAGAGATAACAAGGGTGGCTCCCAGAGAAACACTTTTTAACTATGCATTTTCCTACATCTTGTGCACATATGCAACATGAGCCTCGAAATAATTTAGAGAGAATAGTGTACAGTAGGTTTTACAAGTAAGGGTAGCAAGAGTTACAGAAGCTAGGCGGTGTGAATGCAGTCAGGGAACACACAACAGGCAGGGAGAATAGAGGAGATGTTACCTGTAGAAACAGGAAAGTGTTCGTTTTGAGACAGGATCTTCTTACAAAACCTTTGGTGTCCTTTCTACAAAACCTTGGGTGTTCTTGAACTCACTAAGTAGACTAGGTTGGCTTTGAACTCCCAGAGATCTACCTGCCTCTAGTAGAATTAAAAGCATGCACCACCATGCCCAGTGGGAACTTTCAATATGCTGCCCAGGCAATTGGCTTTTAGAGATCACTAGCTTTCCCCTATAGAATAAATGCAAATCTTTGTAATAGAAATTGATCAGTGATTATAGTGCCCTCTAGCATTCAATAATCAATGAAGTCAGTTATTCAGAATAGGGATTCTGACACTGCACCCTGTATGCTCTGTGCAAGCTATGAATTTGCTCTAGTACTAAGCATCCTCTGGTCCTAATGAATAATTACGAGGCACCGCCATGCACGAGGCAAACCTAAATCACCAAATATGAGTTGTTGTCTTTTAACATATATTTCAGTCATAACAAAACCAACCAACTAAACAAACGAACCCTCCTACTACAGAACTACTACAGTCTATTCACTAGGAAAAGCTTGTGAGAAATCCCCTTGCGATTTATGTCCCCTTTCTTCAGAGTGCTTCTCTCCCCTTGGGTTTCAGGAGTCCATTTTGGAAGATTTTTCTACTTGCTATCATGTACATGTATACTACCCATGGGCAGCCAGAAACTCCTCAGTCTCTCTACCTATATAATGAAGTCCTATCTGAGCTTCATCAGCGTCCCCTCCTGCTTACTGCCCCTGATGCCGTCTACAGTGCAGCCTTGGGTGTGGATAATCCTCAGTGGCTAGTAACAGGATTTCTACCATGGCCACAGAGGATAGCGAAAGGCATCAAATCAGATCAAATCAGATCAAATCAGAGCCACAGGATTGTTCTTTCTATTCTGACCCCACCATTTATTTTAACGCCTCTGAAACTTAGTTTTCTTATGCACAAAATAATTTCTGTTACATCAGGAGGATATTGAAAATAACGAGTGTCTGAACCGGTTCAACTCTCTAAGTGATTTTGAAGTGTTTACTTGTTTACTAAAAGGACACACGCCTTTAATCCCAGCACTTGGGAGGCAGAGGCAGGCGGATTTCTGAGTTCGAGGCCAGCCTGGTCTACAAAGTGAGTTCCAGGACAGCCAGGGATACAGAGAAACCCTGTTTCGAAAAACCGGAAAAAAAAAAAAAAAGGGACAGTCACTTAGGAGCTACTTTTTGCAGATAGCTAAGTAATGAAGCAAGACATTTATAAACAGGAAAAACTTGGGAGCCATTACAGATGGCTTCAAGCATCTCCCCAAGCTCCTGATGTTTTCCCATAAGGCATTGTGAGGTTATCCTTTGCCTTCACACACCTGAAAGAAAAGGCAAGAACTGACAATATTTCTTTGCTCGAAGTATGGCTTTTCCTGGTCTGAGGCAAGAATAGGGAAGGAAGGTGGTAGCTCTGGGTTCCAGAAGAGAGGCTGGTGTTCTATCTGGATTGTAGGCTCTGCTTATAGTGACTAACTAGAATAGAAGAAGTAAGGCCTGGTAAGAAAAACTAGCTCACCCTCCCAGGACGAATGCACTACTAATGGACATCTGACCAACTACACCTCTACTACATGATAAAGAGACTCGACCAGGGACCTAGGGCATATTGGGTGCTTAATAACTATGTGATGGGTTAAATGGCTGAATCGATTCAACTGTGAATCACTTAATTTGTCACCAGTCCTGATGCTATATGTTGGAGCAATGACTTTATATCCTACATTACAAAGGGATAGTAAAGGAGTGGGCTCTTGCTAGATTGTTCTGCAAAGCAAATTACTCCACAGACAAATTCAAACAAAAGCCAATGGATTTTGGGTTGTTTCTTACTTTCCTTTCAATGGGATAACCATGCAGTATCAACATACATAAATGTTTACTAATTTTTATTAAATCTGAGAGATTAGTTTGTGTTAAACTGTAGAATATTTTCAAAGACACACTGTTACTAATGTATAAGTTTATAACCTTTTAGATATTATTACCCCCTATCTGAAAGGCCTGGGACCTGACATGCTTCAGATTTTTCAGACTTTCATATTTGGGAATCTTTATACAGACTGTAAAAGCTGGATAGCCCCTGCTAAGCCAAAGCTTTATGAGACACTCAGAAGAGTATCAACAGGTCCAATATTAGGCAGGGTGGCAGCTCCCTCATCTGAGCCTTTGCTTTGGTTTTAAAATTTTTTTTTTTTTTTTTTTTTTTTTTGGTTTTTCGAGACAGGGTTTCTCTGTCTAGCCCTGGCTGTCCTGGAACTCACTTTGTATACCAGGCTGGCCTCGAACTCAGAAATCCGCCTGCCTCTGCCTCCCAAGTGCTCGGATTAAACGCGTGCGCCACTACGCCCGGCTCGGTTTTAAAATATTAAGTAGAAAATGCCACAAATAAAAAAATTCATAAGTTTTAAAGTCTATGAGTAGAATAATGATATTTCTTGCTCTTCTGTTCTATTCTGGGGCAATGTGTGTGGGGTAGATGTGGTCATAAATCATCCTTTGTCCAGCATATCTCTATCAAACTATATGCCCATCAGTCTTTGTTGTCTCAGTGATCAAGTCAACTGCCATGAGATCACAATGCCTGTATATCCCCAATCATTTCTATGTGAGGCTTCAGACATCTACTGGGAAGGTCAGTCTAGGCCATTCCCATAGGGCTGCTAGTCTAAGATGACTCTTACAGCAACAGCTTCACACATACAAATACAGCACTGGACCTACAGCTGAGGCACACAGAAATCCTTTAAGTTCCTGCTTCCTCTGTTTTACAAGGATGTTGTTTTTAGGCAGAGTTTCTTTAGTTAACCATCTGAACATGTGCAGGAAAATTAAACCATTTCTCCACATTCACTTTGAGAAGAATAATCTAAACCATGTTGCAATAACAATTCAGGACTCAAAGAAGGTGTTCAGTGGTGAGGTGGCTGGTGACATACTGAGCAGCCACCAACCAGGCTATGTCCAGGATATACTTACTTCCTGTTGGGGCTTTAAGACAATCCTGCCTACGTAGCCTTCTTCTGGGAACCAGCTGTTTAAAATCTGCACAATATCTTCTTCTGGACCCACAGCTCTCTGGAATGGTTGTTTCCTGCATTCGTTCTTTTCCTTAGATATAAAATGCTTCTCTTCCATCAGAAAATAGTCTGTGGCAGTACATTTGGTGTCTAGGTCACTGGCCAAAACCTAAAGAAAAGAGCAAAGGGAACGTGAAGAGTGTCAAACTGAACACTCGTCTGTGTTCACGGTGTTCTGACGTGCTTGCTGTGCAATTTATAAGTGAAACCTACCCAGGAGTGTTACATGATTCTTTCTAGAGCTGTAATAATTCTCTATGTCCAAAAAAGATTGTTTATGTTCACCCTGGGCAATGATGCAATTTATTCATAATCCCCAGATAGCATAACTATTTTTCCCACTGCTGGAATGAGCTATCTTATTGAATTAAAATTTTAGGCTTCTCACTCCATGGATTTGGCTCTTTGAAATCTTGCAAGGAAGGACTGAGGCAAAGGACCCAGTGTAGTTTTGCAAATACCATCTCTGTTTCTGACTGGGGAAATAACTATCTTCTCATGGAAGGCTCACAGGGCTAAGTTCTCGTCTGGGAATTCTCCTTTCAGTAGATTCCTGACACTGTGCCTGAAGAGTATTTTTTTTTTCTTTGTTGACTCTGGACTCTGCACGATCAAATGGAGTGGTTAAGATGGAGCTTTGGAGTCAGTTAGACCTAAGTCTGAGATTCCTTTTATGACGTATTTGTTTTGAGTTGAGGATGTATCAGTGGTAGAACACTTGCTTAGTGTGCATGAAGCTGTAAAGATTTACTGCCTTTGGAGCATTGGAAGGAGAATCGGTGTTTCCATCTATAAAATGGGAATGCTTATAGGAATAATCTAGTAGTGTTGGTTTAGAATGGAGGCATTACACACAGTAGGAACATCGTGAACAATCAGCGAATACTAGCCATTTTTACAGTCTTACTGATGTTTTCTTTCTCAATCCCATCATATAGATTTCTGTTGCAGTGTCAGTGATAGTGAAGACATCTTTTTTTGTTGTTGTTTTGCTTTTTTAAAGATTTATTTATTTATATGAGATTTATTTATTTATTTGTTTATTTATATTCAGACACATCAGAAGAGTGCATCAGATCTCGTTACAGATGGTTGTGAGCCACCATGTGGTTGCTGAGAATTAAACTAAGGACCTCTGGAAGAGCAGTCGGTGCTCTTAACCACTGAACCATCTCTCCAGCCCAAAGACATCTTCTTTATTTTCTTCTCCTGAGAGGTGGTTGTGTGACAGGAGCCAGCTGCTACTACCTAGCTTGGATTAGGAAACAACCATCTCCCATGGTCCCGCCAAAGGCGCAATGGCCATGGTTAACCAGCCAAAGGCACAATGGCCATGGTTAACCAGCCAAAGGCGCAATGGCCATGGTTAACCAGCCAAAGGTGCAATGGCCATGGTTAACCAGCCAAAGGTGCAATGGCCATGGTTAACCAGCCAAAGGCGCAATGGCCATGGTTAACCAGCCAAAGGTGCAATGGCCATGGTTAACCAGCCAAAGACACAATGGCCATGGTTAACCAGCCAAAGGCGCAATGGCCATGGTTAACCAGCCAAAGGCGCAATGGCCATGGTTAACCAGCCAAAGGCGCAATGGCCATGGTTAACATTTCTCACTTGGAGGGGAAGCACAGTTTAAGGTGGTAAGGATGGTAGGAGCAGAAAAATTCTCACAACTCTGATCTCTCTACCTGAGCCCTTGGTCTAAAGTAGACAGCAATTACTACTAAGAATTCTAGTAATTCCATAGGGGCTAAGGCAAATCATTCGGACCATGCACATACTTGCTACTATAAGAATTATTCAAGAAGTTTTCAGGGGTTCTGTTGGTACTGTCATCTTCTCAAGAGACTCAACACTACTTCTCAGCACTGAGGGCTCACTTGTTTATTTGTATGGGAGACAATATGATGTTGCTTTCATTAGTGGCTATGGGAAGTTTCCCTGATTTTATAAAATCTTAATAGTGATTCCACACTAAAGTTTCTGGACTGATTGACTAAAAAGCAATCAAGGAATAGAAAACCACCCCAAACTCTAAGAAGTAGCTTCTGTTTGATTATATATAAGATTCGGATTTTAAGCAGTTTCCTACGATGCTACTTAAGTCAGTTATAAAATGTTGGGCAAACATTGCACTATTCACAGAGATGTGACCTTGAATGAGAGAAGTAACTGCTATTAATTTTATTAATATAACAAGATCAATGGTTATGCATGGCTGCTGGATTGGTTTTTAATTCTGACATGCATCCTATCATTCTTGTTACCTTTCATCATATGCATTAACTCTGAAGGAAGATCCAGGGCATTCCCTCTTGATTTACTCTCAAAGAGAAGTAGTTCTAAAATGGGTTAAGGATGAAGGAGTGTGTGCAGATGTTAGGCCAGTGAATCAATAGAAATTCTTCTCTAGGAGTAAGCTAGTTTGTCTAGTGGAACCAAGAACCCTTACATTATTCTTAGGATTTCAAACAATCAAAAGACCTATCAAAAGACCGGAGAATTATAAATTTAAGGTCATCTTGGGAGAATCTTGTCTCATAATAAAAATAAAAGATCTATGGTTATGACTAAGTGGTTGAGCACTTGCCTAGCACGCACAAAGATGTATGTTCAAGCCCCAACATGTAAAGATAAACAAACTATAGATAAATAACTAAAAGATGTGTCATCCACATGGACCATTTTGGATTTATGTGAATGTGTATTCAAACACACATATTTATACACACATGTACATCCATGCATTTTGGAGACTGACTTTCTTTAACCATGGATTCAGTGGACTTGCCTGTTGGAGAAGCTGCTTTGCCTTGGTGCCTTCATTTATAGTGAAAACAGCAAAGGGCTCAGGACCTGGGACACCATGCACTGTGACTTTGTGAGTCTGAGAACATTTCCTCTCTTCAGTATTAAACATCTGTCAATAAAGACCATACAGCTTTGCATGAATTCTATATGACACAGTAGTTTTAGGCTCTATTCAACACAAAATCTCTAGGACCCACTTGTAACTCGATGCCAAGCTAATGTGATGGAAAAGGCAAGGCTACATCTTCCTCCACAGTCAAGAGGAAGTTCAGCCACCAGAGTGTCAACTTACTGAAACACAGTGCCTCTTTCCAGCATGCATAGGGATGGGTATGGTATGAAATGTGTGTCGGATTTCACTTTTAAAAGCTCCTCAGGCAACACAGATGTGAAGCTAAGGATTCTGTAGAATGGCACAGGGAAAGGAAGGGAGGAAGGGAGGAAGAAGGAGACCCAAGAAAATAAGGGCTGAGGGCACACAGCATGACATCAGCAGTGGTGAGGGGAGGGAGGCCAGGGAAGAAGGCAGGGCTAGTTGAGGTGGTGATAAAAGTGGTCGGAGAAAGTGCCTGTCCAGAGGGAAACTGGACACACTGTCACATATGTTTTTTATTTATAGAGGAAGAATAATAGAATTAACCAGCAAATAGGAGCAGTGATCCTTGTTTAGATGGGTGAGCCCTGGTCCAGTTATTATCAAAAATCACTGGCTGTGGGGTCTTAACCAGTAAGTTACTGCATAGCTAAATATCAAAGAGCCAGCTATTTTTGTTGCTGCCATTTTCAAAGCTACCTAATCAGTGGCTCACTGGCCACTCTGATGTACCCCAGGAGAGGCCACCTTCGATGTAGCAGTCCTGCAGATAAGCTGGCTGAAATAAGAACTTAATTACCAATGAGGCTGGCATGGAATTGCCAGAGGGGTTTTCTTCCATCCTTCTGCTGTTTATGAATAAGCTAGAGATTTCCAAGATTTCATTGTGGAGGTTCCGCAGCTGAAGATGTCGATATCCTGGAAGGATGCAGAATCGGGGAAAGCCTTGTTAACAAGCACGACTGAGAGCTGCAAAGATCTCCACGGTGGTCAGTACACCCCCAAAGGAGCAGTGAATAGCAGCAGGCATGCCAGCAGGAACCTCTCACTGTAAGACAGCTGTCCCTCGGGGATGTGACTGGACTGTCAATGGCTAATCAGCGTGTCCAATACTCTTTCTAACTTAGATTCAAATGAATAATCATTAAGTTAAAAAACATCAGCAACAAATAGAAAAACCTGGTGATTTAGCCACCAAGGCAGCTACTATCTCTGCTTTACCAAAGGTCAATATTGGTTTTAAAAAACATTCATCATTAAATATTTTTTTCATATTTTTATTACATATTCACTTTACATCCTGCTCACTGCCCACCTCCTTGTCATACCCTCCCATAGTCCTTCCCCCTCCCCCTCCCCTTCTCCTCTGAGAAGGTAGGGCACCCCCCTGGGTATCCTCTAACTGGCACATAAAAGTCTCTGCAGGGCTAGGCACGTCCTCCCCCACTGAGGCCAGACAAGGCAGCCCAGCTAGAAGAACACATCCCACATAAAGGCAACAGCTTTTGGGATAGACCTCTCTCTGGTTGTTTGGGACCCACATGAAGGTCAAGTTGCACATCTGCTACACATGTGCAAGAAGGCCTTTTTTTCCACTTAAAAAATTACTTCATTAAATATTTTTAATAGCAAGATATTTTATATAAGTATAAAATACAATACTATGCAGACTTTGGAAGTGGTAATGTAGCTGTACGGTCATTAATATAGGAAGCTGCTCACGATACACATTAGAAATGGAAAATCAGGAAGTCATAAGACATTAGGATTAAGAAGAAGTCTATTTGTTGGTTATGTATCTCATTGTTATGTACATGGACAGAGAAATAAAACCTGGGACAGATGTATGTCTAAAGTGGATAGACTGGGGAATGGCATGATACTCTTGAAACAACCGATTTATTCTTCTCTGCCTTTTCTCATACTTCTCTAGTAACTACAATGACCTGAATTATGACCCCTTTTATTGATACGTAGAGACCCAACGCCCCTAGTACCTGAGAGTGTGACCACAGAGGTGGTGCCTTTAATGTCTAATGAGTTTAAAGTGCTGCCCTGAGGGTGGGTCCTAACTCAATAAGACCAATATCCCCAGAAGAAGAGGAAATTAAGGGATAACTCGGTGGGTAGGCATATGTGGCCAAGCCTGACAACCTGAGTTTGATCCCCAGGGCCCACGTGATAGAAAGAGAGAATTAACTCCTTCAAGCTGTCCTCTGACCTTCATAGACACCCATTCTCATATGCACATGGAATAAATAAATACAACCATTTTCAAAGATAGAAGCATCAGACATGCATACACAAATGAGGATTATGTGACTATACATTAGAAAGCCAAACCAAGGAGAGAAGTCTTAGAGGAGATGAAACCTTCTGACATCTTGGTTTGGGCTTTCTAGCCTTCAAGACTGTGAGAAAATGGATTTGGTTGTCGTATATTATTCTGAACACTCCACCAAACACATATAAGTGACCAGGGGCTGCTTGCACAGGAAAAAAAGACAGACAGTGAACGAAAAGTGGGAAAGTATAACATGTTTGCAGAACCCAGAGAATGTCAGCTTGAGTATGGCTGTGGGGAGCACATATGTGTAACTTGATATCAGAGTAGAACAGCAGTCAGCATCCCCAGAAGGACTTCAAAGGCAGAATCTTAGACTGTACCCAAGACCTACTGAATCAGAGTCTATACATTATTACCAAGAGCTCCAGAAGGGTCATATGCTCATCACAATTTGTGAGGGCAACACAAGGAACTGAAATTCCTGAAGACCACAGCCAAGTCAACCCACAAGCCAGTGATGCATACCTTTGTCATTCACCTAACACACACCTTCCCAATACTGCTAGGCTTCTCATCTGGCTATGGCTCACTTGGCTACTACTGCACCCCAGCTCTCCTTCCCTCCGTTTTCTATCTCCTTACTTCATTTTCTGCTTTAAAATGTCCCACCCTGGTACTGCAGTCACCGTTGGGACTTTTATTCTACCTCGTTTTAGAGCTCTGAGTGGAATGATTCTCTGAGCCGTTATCGTCGAACTGTTGTTTTCCACAACCGCGAAACGAAGAAATACAAGATCTTCAAAGTGAACCCGGAAGAGAAACTGTTCATTCCACATGGGGTTCAGAGTGTTCCGATGGATGGGTTTTGTGCGGAAATGGCAGCTGTCCAGGGGCATGCCCAAGACGTCAACTTCAATGCATGGACTTCCGGTGCTGTTACTAGGGCACACATTCTGGCCAGAGATGATCTGAAGGGGAAGACAAATGATCAAGGTCACAGAAGATGAAAGAGAAGCAAAGAAACATCCACAGAGAATGCTACAATGGATGAGGTGAGCGGTTAATAAAACCCTTATCAAGCCCAAGGGGTTGTACTCAGGTAATCACGTGGCTAGAACCACTTGAAAGCCCTATTTTGCTTATAGCATTCACTTGAACTGAACCTCTCAATGGTCAAAATTTGAAATATTATAAAAAAGAAGCACTGGAACAGAACTGCATTTCTTACAGATCACAAGAGATCCTACTCCGCATAAACAGGAGTTTGCTATTTATAATCTATTCTAAGTGCCACAGGATTATATTTTACAACTACAAAATCTCCTTCAATCGTTTTGGAGGAAGCTATGGAACACTGTTAACAGAAATTAATTCATAGCTCAAGGAAAAAATAGATGAAATGAGGATATGATATTCCTAGGTGTGGGTTGAGGAGAACGTTTATTGTAGGCATGAGGGAAGGTACAGCCAGAGGCATCTGGAATGGACCAGACTGAACATGGCTGGCAGACTGAATCAGGTAGGGCAAAGGGGAGAGCCAGAAGCCAAGAGGGTCATGAGAACTGGAACCTAGAGCTGCAGCCAAGAGGCAAAATAGGGCAAAAGGACCTTGCAGACAAATTGGCTGGGTAATATAAGAGTCAGAGAAGCTGGAGGGAGGGAAGTCCAGCCCTGGGTGGGGCAGCTTGGAGTAGGGGGCAGGATATGGCAGCCAGGACAACTTGTAATAGGTACTGGGCAGTTGAGAGAGGCTGGCAGACAGAGTCCATTTTAACATGTTAATAGGCACCCCAGCTAGCTGGTTTTGGGGTTTCCTTGAGACTTAACAGTAGCCTTCTGTAAATGGATAAAACAAGTCTGCTCTTGCTAAAATGGTCAGATATAAAAGAGGCAACTGCTCTTCTAGCTTAGAGTGGAAGAGGAAGCAATATGGTGTACTGGCTAGTTTTGTGTCAACTTGACACAGCTGGAGTTATCACAAAGAAAGGAGCTTCAGTTGAGGAAATGCCATGAGATACAACTGTAAGGCATTTTCTCAATTAGTGATCAAGGGGGAAAGGCCCCTTATGGGTGGGACCATCTCTGGGTTGGTAGTCTTGGGTTCTATAAGAGAGCAGGCTGAGCAAGCCAGGGGAAGCAAGCTAGTAAGGAACATCCCTCCATGGCCTCTCCATCAGCTCCTGCTTCCTGACCTGCTTGAGTTCTAGTCCTGACTTCCTTGGTGATGAACAGCAGTATGGAAGTGTAAGCTGAATAAATCCTTTCCTCCCCAACTTGCTTCTTGGTCATGATGTTTGTGCAGGAATAGAAACCCTGACTAAGACAGATGGGAAGCAGGAAATATGCCTCATTGTGTGTATACACTGATGCCAATCTATCTGACTGAGCTCAACATTTATGGGGACACCATTGTGATTTTGGGTACCCTAGAAGACAAAATGATCATTATTAGTTTACAAGATAAAGCAAGAACCTCATAATTCTACCTGGCTCAGAAACACAGAGTCTGTGATAGCATGCCTGACCTTAGTTCACTGCTTTCTTGGAAGAATGAAATTATTGTGGGGACTAAACCTGCATGACATGAAACCATAGCTTTGCAATGCCCTGAGTTCCAGACTGGTTCATACTTATCCCTGGTGGCTTAAATGCTGCATTGCTTGGACCACAAGGGCGTACTCACAGTTAAAGAATAGATAGCAGGATCCATGGTGTCTAGGTCTCTTTCCAGTGGAGAAAACTTCTGGTACATGGGACAGCTTTTATCCCACAGGACAGGGGGCTTCAAAACATAACCACACCCACCATTCGCCTCAAACATGGCGGCGTTTAAATGTAAAGGAAGGTCTGCAGAACAAACAAAGCCAAGATTGCACATTATTTCACAAAGAAGAAACAATCAGCCTTTCACTCTGTGTTGGCCTGTTTTTGTCAACCTGACACAAGCTAGAGTTGTTTGGCAAGAGGAGCCTCAATTGAGAGAATGTCTCCCTCAGATTGCCTGGAGGCCACTCTGCAGGGCATTTTCTTTTTTTTTTTCTTTTTTTTCTTTTTCTGGTTTTTCGAGACAAGGTTTCTCTGTATAGTCCTGGCTGTCCTGGAACTCACTTTGTAGACCAGGCTGGCCTCGAACTCAGAAATCCGCCTGCCTCTGCCTCCTGAGTGCTGGGATTAAAGGCGTGCGCCACTCGCCCAGCTGCAGGGCATTTTCTTGATAAATGATTGATGTGGGAGGGCCCGGGCCTCTGTGGGTCATGCCACTTCTGAGCAGGTGGTTCTAAGTTGTGTAAGAAAGCTGACTGAGCAAGCCTGGGACAGCACACCAGTAAGGAGTATTCCTCTATTGCCTCTGCTTCAGGTCTTGACTTGAGTTCTTGCCCTGACTTCCGCCAGGGAAGGAGTATGACCCGAGAGTTGTAAACTGATGTAATCCCTTTCCTCTGCTATCTGCTTTTGGTCATGGTATTTTAGCACAGCATATAGAAACCCTAAGTGAACCATGCTCCATAGACTGATGAATGCGAACCATGTGCCAGGTTGTATTAGAAAAGAGAAAGAGAGAGAGAGAGCGAGCGAGCAGGTAACAGATAAAACAAAAAACAAAGCAAACAAACTGCCCACCACTGTCGCCGCCGCCACACCGCCGCCGCCGCCGCCACCACCACTACCACCACCACCACCAAAATCCACTTTGCTCACACCAGTGAACATGCCCCATTTTCCCTAAGCTAGGTTCTGCCCTTTCAGAACTTCTGCATGTAAAACTTCACAACATCTAACAGAAACCTTGGCTACAATACCTCACTTTATCCTGACGTTTGGAACAAAATCATTATCTTGGGAAAGACTCAGTCCATTTTTTTTTCATCTACAAATACCAAACTGTGCACACCATTTTATAGCCAATTCTTGCTATTTTAAAGGTAAGATAAAAATCTTAACGATATAAGGAAGAAAAATAGCATTTCCTTGAAATCTTAATTTTGGCCCATAATTATTTTTACCTCTTTTTTTTTTTTTTTTTGGTTATAGCTAAATATGAAAAAAGTCACTACATATGATTCACATCATGTCCACAGGCTCCTCAGTCATAAACTTTAGGAACCCTCACAAAGGCTTTGAGTGTTTTGTCGCCAAATTTTATTTGGCACAATTTTTGATGAACGACTGTGCAGTTTCTGGACTCTTCCACACTCACGTGCTCATCTGATGGCTCAATCTGTATAAATGTTGCCCAAAAGAGCAAAAGGTTTATGAGACACACCTGACTAATGTTCCCTCTTGTAGATTCCTTCCATGTGCCGAATGAACTTTGCTACATGAACCAACATCAAGGAAAAGAGTGCTAAGTGTCTTTGAACAACAAAGACTTGGCCCCTACTCTTGTATCTTGTGTATAAAAATTTTCCACGTGTCTGAGGTTGGCCAAGTGTATGTTCGAGGATTCCTGAAGACGTATTAGGCACATGAAGCTTCTTGGCCTTGGTCTTCTCTGTTGAATCAGTGTATAACATCCACCTGTCAGGTTCCTTCCAGTTCTGACGTGACTGGCTTACCAAGGATGTGCTGTCCCTTCCCTGGCCACTCTATGACATGAAATGGACACAGCTAGGATGACTTGAGTGAAGCCATCGAGCTCGGTTGAGGTGGTTAAGCATCAGATGGGTTTTACCCCAATGTGAAAACATCATTTGGATCTGAAAATCCAAAATCCAATACTTTGTGAGCACTGATATGACACCAAAACGCAAAAAATCCCTGTCTGACCTCATGATTGGTTGAGATTGAAAGAGTCTATGCATATAGCTCTACAAACATTCTGAAAATTTGAAATCTGAAAAAACAAACAAACAAACAAACAAACCCCAACCAACCAAACAACAAAACTTCATATCCACAAACACTTCCAGTCTTAAACATTTTAGATAAAGGATGATCAACCAACATCTTACAACACTAACAGCGGCTCACATTTAAAGGTGTCAACTTCACTCAAGTTTGGGGTCAGACATTCTTTGCACTGGGCCTAACCTAATTGCTTTTAAAGACTTTGTTGTTTTTAAGACTGGGTCCCACTGTGTATCTTGGGGTCTGGAACTTGCTATGTAGACCATTCTGGCCTTAAACTCACAGAGACTGGCCCTTTTCTGCCTCACAACGCTGGGGGATCTTCCTGTCTCTGTCTCCAAGTGTGGTATTATTAGCTATTAAAACCTCTAAATCAGCTTTTCTTAGCTAAGCTCCCATTTGGCACTCCAATATGTAAAACAGATCTCTGTGAAGCTGTTCAGTTCAAAATAAAGAGAGGCTCAAAGGCAGTCCTCTACTGTCTTCAAGGGGGAGTTCTAGTGGTCACCTGCAGCTACAGCTACAGTTTGGAAACCTGTTTGTAACCAAACAAATGGAAGTACATGAACCAGTGCATCCTGATTGGCCTCTCTGAATCGGTGTATACTAGGGTAGATCAGATATTCCATCACCTGCACGGTCTCCTAATCACTTGAAAACACTGTGGTAGGCAGATACCACACTCTTAATAGTTACCCTTGTATTTAGGATCTTGAAGAAAAAAATCACTCTGAAGACTGCAACTTCAACCCAATAAAGCAGAGTGTGTGCTTTTTAGAAAGCAGCCTTTTTCTTTCTGACTGGGGTTGTGATACTTACATCCTTGTGGGCTCTGTATATGGAGCAAGATTCATTCTGACCTACAGAAAGAACTCAGATGGGCCGTTGCCAATGGTAACTACAGCTTTGTGTATCGGCTTCAGGTTCACAGGCTCACTGCTCACTGTTATTGAGCATGGGCCTGCTGATCACTTCTTGGAGTTTACAAATCAGCTGGAAGCTTGAAAATAGACTACAGATGGTCCTAGTTCCACAGACACCCCTGGGAGGCACCAAGGTCCCCTGACATCTACAAAATGGCAAGGCATTTTGTGAGATAAGAATACTGGCTGGACCTAGGAGAGGCCTTGGAAAATCAGGTACTTCTTAACCTAGGAATTACTTTGAACAACTGAAAAGTGTTTATTTTGATATTGTTTGCTTATCTGTCTGGATTCTCAAGTCACAGAGAAGCACCCGGAAGATATCGTCTTAAAGTTTGAATGTGAATCGTTCCCCAGAGGTTCACAGGTTTAAACACTTGTTCCTCAGCCTGTGGCCACCATTTGGGAAGGCTGTGGAAACTCCAGGGGATAGAGCTTTGCTGGAAGAAGTGGGTCATTGGGATGGGCCTTCAGGTCTTACAGCCTAGGTCCATTCCATGTCCCCGCTCTTGTTCCTGACTGCGGATGCACTGTGACTATCTGACCTGTCTTCCTGTGACTCCTGCCATGCCTTACATGCTCTGGTAAACTATATCCTCTCACTAATGTGTCAGCGTGAAAGTAACAGATCTGGACCAAAGATAAAATCAAGAACCGCAGGTTCACAGTTCAGAGATTGATCAGGACAGTCTGCTTCAGCTCAAGGCAACACGTACTTATTGATTATCTACTGTGTGCAAAGTCTTCAGGGAGGCTTCAGGTCACAATTGCATAAACGAAGGCCAGTCTTAGAGATGGACATACTGGCTCTGCATGGAGCTTGTGCCTTGTGCACCAAGTGGGGGGGTGTTTAAGGCTCGCTAAATAGAACTGAGAGAGGTTAGATGATAACACTCTTTCTGGGTTGCAAGGCTATGCAGAGAACCTTGCAAATGCACTATACAACAACCATCTGCCTCCCTCGAGTGGGGGTAGCTCCAAAAGGTGCTCCCAGCTTGATCGGGGGGGGGGGAACTGAAGACTGCAGGGGTGGGTAGAAGGCACTCTGAGGCACAGTTATAGGCTGTGGAGTAGCTCAGGAGTGGTAGCCTCTTCTATTCCCCTTAGCTAGGGTACCATTTGCCATTAGTGGAGCCAGCGTGTCTGCACCAGCCCTGGCACTTCAGGAACAGGGTGCATCCCAAGCCAAGTATCCTGACATTGCCTTGAGGAAACCACTGTGCTAGTTCTTACAGCGTGCTTAAAAGACCTTAGTAGCATAAGAGTCCAGGAAGCCATGAACTCAGGGCTACAGACAGAGCCAGGGAGGTGAAGTTACAGGCCGCTTGTGAAAGATTGGAAAGAAATGGAAAAGAAAACCTTTTACAGCTCAGAGAGGAGTTTGCCATGATTTCCACTTGTGAGTCCAAATCGTACTGTTCTGAACAGCTTATTGAACACCCTTAAGGAGAGTTAGCTTGTGTGCAGTGCCTTTCTGGAATGGGATGGGAGCTTTGCAAGCTGCTTTTCTATCTATACCGTTCTCAGGTAATCTCAACTAAAAACAGTAAATACGATAAAGGCAAAACAAAGCAAGGAAGACAGCGCCAAGCAGAGGTGTTCATTGTCAGCCGCCGCTGACACCAGTGCCAGGCACTTCACTGTCCCAGAGCTAAGAGCTGCAGCCTGATCTCAGCTGGAGCCAGGGCACTCGATGGTTTACCGTTTGGCACAGGTTCAGATACAGATCATGTGAAATAAATGGCAGGGGCTACTGGCACCTCTGCTGTTCAAAGGAAAGGCAAGACTTTGTGTGAGCTTCTAGGAAACATCCCTCATTTTCTAAGGCATGTGGAAACAAATGCCTTATTGCTCGAACTTCCCAGAGAACCTGAAGTTATCACCGTCAGACACTGCAGCCTTGGGCAAATGAGTGCTTCTGAGTGGAGTTTGAAGTAACACCACCACTTTCCCGCTTTGAGACAAGCTCTCGATGGAGCCTGAGTCAGCACTGGACTTGCCTCTTCCCGAATCTCTGGAGTGCTGGAATTCAAGGGAGGCACAGTGACACTCTAGTCACCGGCTGCTACTTTCTGACTTGGGAGAAGAAGCAGCTAATAAGTGAAGCTTGGGAATCCCTGCCTCTATAGAGCTTTAAAATCCAGCTGGATAGACTTCGATCCAGGGCAGTTTGTGTTTAACAAGTGCCCTTAAGAGAGTCATCACCCACCTTTCTGTTCTATCACTCCAAAACATCAGGAGAACAATTCCTTTGCGCTTCCTTCTTTTCTGTCCTATCCCACCCCCCATATATGTGTGCCCCTGTCTGGATTCTCCCCACACCCCTCTCTGTCTCAAGAAAACAAGTGTTCATGGAACTGCATTTACTGCACACGACAAGATACAGAGAGAGGTGAGGACACAGGCTCCTTACCATCCGTCTGGTAGTTTAGAGCTACAAGCTGTATCCCATGGAGCCAGAACATGATGGGGCTGGGATTGGAGGAGTCGATTCTGGTGGCTGCAGGGTAGGTCCTCAGCAGCTGACAAGCGGTGTGCTGGATCAGTTTCTGAGAACACCTGCGGCACAGACGCTTGGCGGCGTTCTCGTTCAGTGAGGAGATATGATAGCATTTAGGAGTTCTAATGATCGCGCTGAGGGATGTGCTCGGGCTGAGTGGAGAAGACTCCTCCCAGGTTTGTCGCATCCCTTCACAGGAACCTAAACCCGGCAAAAGATCAGTCTCTGATTAAAGTCAAAACTTCAAACGTATTGAAAGATCACTCTCAAATGCACATCAGATACACAGTTGCAACAAGGAAAACAGAGCCAAATGTATCCTGAATGTGACTTGTGAGTTAGTTTGCTACCTTGAAACATGGTGGCTATTGAGTTTTAAAATGAGGGTAGCAAGCCGGGGTGTGGCTCAGTGGTGGGGTACACATCACCCGGCACAAGGTTTTGGATTCAACCGCCAGTACGAAACCTAAACTAAGTAATAATGTGAGGGTAGTAACACCAATTTAAATTGGACGTCTATAAGTCTGTTTGCCTCAGGACTTCATCGTTCTGTGGGCAATCTTTACAAATACAAGGTCTATATGCAAATGTATACAACCCACAACAAGAAACAAAAATCCAACTATTCTATCAGTGATCAAGTTGTTAAATAGATGTCCATACAAAGGATTATCATACAGGCATGCAAGAGGATAAGGCCGGCAAATGTACAGTCTGGTCTGTGGCAACTGAGAGCGAGCTCCTGTGTTTGATTGCATCCCATTTGGATTTTCATTAAAATAATTTTTTTCCCTTGAGCACATTACAGTGACTTCCCCAGTGGTCCACTCTGAGAAACAACATCACAGCACTGAGAATGGAAAGGAATTGTGTTCCTCTTGTGCATCAGCTGGACTTTTAGCTGGGAGAATTTATTACTTTCACAATGAGAAGTAATTAGAAGTAAAATGATGTATCCTGTGGACTCAGGACGCTGTTCCAGAAACTGCTGGAACAGTCAAAGGTGCTTCCAATTTTACTTTTGAGGCAAACAATGTGAGAACATCGTCAGTAAAAATGCCATTTGCACTGAGTTCAAAGAATAAATTAACAATTGAAAAATATTTATGTTGCTCTTGGGTAGTGTAAACATCTATGAAAATAACGGTGGATTAAAAAATTCAAAGGAAGTGGCTAGACAGCAAAATATTGAGTCATGTGGCATGCAGGACCAAGCAAAGATACTGAGAGAAGGAGACGTTACCTTTTCCAGATGTTCTGTTAAATGGCGCTGTCTCCCCTGGGCTCATTCTGCCAGGATTGTTGCCAAAAATGGACTTCCTGCTTTTCCTTTCTTTCCCTCTGCTAGAGCCAGATGAATTTAGAGTTGACAGGCCTGTTCTCATAAAATGAAAATAAATAAGCCAAAAGCTACAAGGCAAGAGAGCTCAACATTTTCCATCCTCATTAGTGTTTATATTGAAGTCCTACCATTTCCTTGTTACACAGCACAGAAGATCCATTACACTTTAGCATGGCTGAGGATAGTATTGTAGGCAGTTATAGCCAAGATTATTTAATCTCTAAACAAATGCAACAAACATTGCCTAGTTATTAAATAATAACCCCCAAATTACAGAGCAACACACACACACACACACACACACACACACACACACACACACACACACACTTCTAGTGAACTGTGTGCCTGAGTTTTAAAATTGCACATACTGAATAGGCTGCAGTTAATATTTATTTCCAAGAGGCTAATAACCAATTTGGAGAGATGAAAGGATAATTATGAGCCTGGGCATAGTATTGGTCCATATTATAAGTCTTCTGGCATTCCTAGTTGAAGCCTCGTGAGCTTTCACTGTCCACATTAGCATGCCTATTACTGTTACTCATCTCGTGTTTATGGGTGTGGCTTCTGACATTCCTAGGAAACAATCTCACAGCAAACTCCCTTATCTTCTGGCTGTTACAATCTTTCTGCTGCTCCTCCCCAATGTTCCCTGAGCCTTAGGTGCAGGAGTTCTTTTGTTGATATATCCTTTGGGGCTCCACAACTCTGCATTCTGATTGGCTGTGGTTTTCTGTAATGGTAAAGTAAGGAATGCTAAGAGAGGGAGAGATAGTCATCTTCAGGGATGAGCACACCAATTGGTTGTCTAATGCCAAATGGGCAGTTCTCATACACAAGGCATATTGTATACAAATAACAAGATAATGACTCAGCAGGCTGTACTATGCATTAAGGAATATATATATATATATATATATATATATATATATATATATATAATATATATTTAATGAAAATTGTTATATATGTGTGAAAAATATATATCAATAATTACTAAAATTTATTTTATACATATATATGAAACATATTTATCAACAATTAATGAAAAAAAAACAGTTTGAAAGAGAGAAAGAAAGGGTATATGGGGGAGGATTGGAGAGAAAAAAGGGAAGAAGGAAATGATATAATTTTTTTTTTGGAAATGATATAATTGTAATCTCAAAAAATTAAAGAAATGATTTTAAAAAATTCTTCTGACATGATCTTTGACCAAAACTTCTGCTTTTTTCTTATCTAAAATTTAGGTGTGATTCAAGGANTGGCAACCTCCTTGGAGCACTTAACACCAAGACCAACGTGACCATTGTAGTCCCCAATAGCGACGAATGCCTTAAACCTGGTCCGCTGGCCAGCCCGAGTCTGCTTCTGCACTGGCATGATTTTCAGAACCTCATCCTTTAGGGATGCACCCAGGAAAAAATCAATTATCTCAGACTCCTTAATGGGCAGGGAGAAGAGATAGATCTCCTCCAAGGACTTGATCTTCATGTCCTTAACTAGGCGGCCCAGCTTGGTGACGGGGATCCACTTCTTGTCTTCAGCTTTACCTCCACGAGCCCCGCGGCCTCGGCCCGGTCCACGGCCTCGGCCACGACCGCGGCCCCTAAGACCGCTGCCGAATCCTCCGCAGAAGCCGCGGCGGCCTCCTAATCCTGGGCCCCCGGGTCCTCCGGGCCCTCCCGCTGCACCGGCGTCTTCCTCCATTTGGTGTTTTCCCGGAGAAAAAAAAAGCACTCTTTTTTTTTAAATTAGATGTTTTCTTTATTTATATTCAAATTTTATCCACTTTCCTAGTTTCCCCTGTGAAAATCTCCTATCCCTCCCTCCTCCCCCTGCTCCTCAACCCACCCACTTCTGCTTCCTGGCCCTGGCATTCCCCTACACTGAGACATAGAACCCTCACAGGACCAAAGGCCTCTCCTCCCATTGATGCCCGACTAGGCCATCCTCTGTTACATATGCAGCTAGAGCCATGAGTCCCACTGTGTGTTTTCTTTGGTTGGTGGTTTAGTCCCAGAGAGCTCTGGAGACACTGGTTAGTTCATATTGTTGTTCCTCCTATGGGGCTGCAAGCCCTTTAAGCTCCTTGGGTACTTTCTCTAGTTCCTTCATTGGGAATCTTGTGCTCCATCCTATGGATGGCTGTGAGCATCCATTTCTGTATTTGTCATGCACTGGCAGAGCCTCTCAGGAGACAGCTATATCAGGCTCCTGTCAGCAAGCTCTTGTTGGCATCTGCAGTAGTGTCTGGTTTTGGTGGTTGTTTATGGGATGGATCCCCAGGTGGGGCAGCCTCTGGATGGTCATTCCTTCAGTCTCTGCTCCACATTTTGTCTCTGTAATTACTTCCATAGGTATTTTGATCCCCCTTCTAAGAAGGACCGAAGTGTCCACACTTTGGTCTTCCTTCTTCTTGAGTTTCATGTGTTTTGCGAATTGTATCTTGGGTATTCCTAGCTTCTGGGTTAATATCCACTTATCAGTGAGGGAATATCATCAGTAGATATTAGCCCAGAAGCCTGAAATACCCAAGAAACAATTCGCAAAAGAAAAGATCACAAAAGGAGAGTAACTTTAGGTTGCAGCAGTTTGGGGGGTCTTCCACAGAAAACAGTAACCCTTGTAAGGACATGGTAGAAAAAAGACAGAGGTGTGTTTAAAAGCACAAAGAAGTATATCTGACACTGCTGGGGTGACCAAGAACCAGAGATTAATAGCCCAGGGATGAGACAAGCCAAATACAGGAAGAGCATATGAGCCAGAGGGGATGGAGGACACCAGGAGAACAAGGCCATCTGAACTCACAGAGACTAAAGCACCAAGAACTGGGCTTGCACAGGTCTGTACCAGGTCCTCTGTGTATATATTATGGCCTCCAGTTTAGTGTTTTTAAGGGACTCTTGAGTGTGTGAACAAGTGGGTCTCTGATTCTGTGCCTTCTCTTGGGCTCTTTTTCATTGTTTTGGTTTGCCTTGTTCAACTTTGATGTGACTTTTTTTTTTACCATACGATATTTTATTGTGTTATGCTCTGTTGCTATCTCTTAGAAGTCTGATCTTTTCTAATGAGAGACAGACAGGGAGTGGATGCAGATGGGAAGAGATGTTGGGAGGAGCTGGGAGGAGTAGAGGGAAGGGAAACAGGAACCAGGATATATTGTATGAGAACACAATCTATTTTCAATAAGGAGGGGAGGCATCAATAATGGCTTCATAAAACTAAGGCTCAGAGGGTGGATTGGTGTTGGCTAAAGTCACAGATGAGAGCCATGCATGGAAAAGCTTGCCCAATGACTTTGCTACCTACCCAATATTATCCATATATGTCCCTTCTTGGGATGTGGAGTACCTTCCATAGAAAACAAATTTACGGGTATTTTGACTGCATGTTTATCTGCGTACCATGTGCAGGCTGTGCCATTGGAGGCCAGAGGAGGGCTAGAATACCATGCCCCATTTCTGGTCTCCAAGGGGACTGCCTGCTCATGGTACACAGATATACATGCAGGCAAAACACCCATATGCATAAATTAAATATTTTTTTTAAATGGAAGGAACTGCACATCCCAAGAAAGGTTCAACACACACACACACACACACACACACACACACACACACACACACATTTGCCTTTAGAAAAAGGAATATAAACACATGTCTATAAATGCACAGAAGATACCACGGAGGACCGGAGACTCTCAGATTCTTTTTTTTTTTTTTTATAAAGATTTATTTATTTATTTTATGTATATGAGTACACTGTAGCTGTACAGATGGTTGTGAGCCTTCATGCGGTTGTTGGGAATTGAATTTAGGACCTCTACTTGCTCCGGTCAACCCTGCTCACTCTGGCCCAAAGATTTATTTATTATTATAAATAAGTACATTGTAGCTGACTTCAGACATACCAGAAGAGGGCGTCAGATCTCATTACAAGTGGTTGTCAGCCACCATGTGGTTGCTGGGATTTGAACTCAGGACCTTTGGAAGAGCAGTTAGTGTTCTTACCCGCTGAAACATCTAACCAGCCTCCTCTCAGGTTCTCTATAGAGAATCATGGCCTTGGAGTTTGGGAGTTAGTAACGGGGTTTAGGGGGGAGGGGCCAAGATTAGACTATTCGTTCTATTCCTCATGGTACTGGGGGTTGGGTTGGTCATCCTGTCAAATACTCAACCACTGAGTATATTCTGTCTGAGCAAAGGACAGACAGTGCTAAAGACACTTTACACTATGCTAAAGGTGTACATCAGTGTATGCCTGATGAGAACTGGGTAGACAGGGGTGCTTGCTGGGAAGTATCTAAACACAAAGATGGGTAACATGAGAGAGTACTAATGCCCTTTCCCCATTAGAAGGAGGAGGAAAAGGCATGGAGATGTAAGGGCTAAATGTAACTGAGAGGCTCATCCTACAGCAGATAGAAACAGGAAGAGCCTGCATAATATCCCTGGTCCTAAGAAAGAACCCAGCCCTGGGAACTGAGCCACGGCCATTGGACAGGTTCACAACTGTGCAGAAGGTAATTTACTCTTAGGGACCTTGGGCCATCATCTACATTCTTCTGGTTTGTTGTTGTTTTTTGTTTGTTTGTTAGATGTGTGTGTGTGTGTGTGTGTGTGTGTGTGTGTGTGTGGTTTTTGATTTTTTTAGTACAGGAAATTGAACCTTGAGTATTTACAAGTGCCAAGAAAGTTTTCTGAGCTAATAACCTCACTTTTATTTTTCTTTTTAAGTTTGAGAAAAAGTCACGTTAAACTGCCAAGGATGGCCTTCCAATCAATCTGTAGACCAGCTTCAAAATCACAATCCTGTCTCAGCCTCTGAAGCTGGACTCCAGGCCTATGCTTCTGGGACTGGACTGGATAATGATGAAAGGTGAGACTCACTGAAACTGATAATGTAACTTATTAACTTATCAAACACAAAACCAAAAGGTAACAGCATCTTGTGTTTTCCTCATGCACACCAAAAAATTATAATAGTTAATTTTAGAAGGTATAACAGTGACTCGAAGGAAATACTTTTAGTTATTCTGAGAAAGAACATTAAATTATAGATAAAGTAGAGAAACTTCAATTGCTAACAAACAACACATAAAGAGTATGTGCTGTGTTGGGTAAGAGGGATGGCTCAGTGGTTAAGGACACTTACTGCTCTTGTGGAGGACCTGAGTTCAGTTCCCAATACCCATATCAGATGGCTCACAATAGCCTATAGCTCTGAGGGATCTGATGCCCTCTTCTCATTGCCTGGAACACGAGTCACTTACACACACACACACACACACACACACACACACACACACACTCACTCACATGCATGCATGCACACACAGCCCTAAATAAAAATAAAATTTAGAAAGCCAGGGAGTGGTGATGCATGTCTTTAATCCCAGCACTCAAGAGTTGGCTGTTGCAAGACTACACAAAGAGAGTCTTGCCTTGAAAAATCAAATAGATAGATAGATAGATAGATAGATAGATAGATAGATAGATAGATAGATACAAAGACAGACAGAATCTTTTAAAATATTTTGTAAATCTTTTAAATATACCAGAAATAATAGTCAGGTGTGTATGTTGGTGTACACATCAGAGGCAGGTGGATCTCTGTGCATTTGAGGCCAGCCTGGTCTACATAGTTCTAGGACATCTAAAGCTACACAACTAATCAAAAGACTCAAAACCAAAACAAACAGAAAACAGAACAACTACATATGTATCCTGAACTTCAAGTTTGGAGTTGGGCCAAATGGCCACTGACCCTATCACAATTCTCTATTTGGTATAACTTTATCTTTCCCACTGAACTGAAATATCTGTGGGAATTTGTGCTTCCAGTTTATTTAATCCTTGAGAAAAGACAAAGCCAATTGAATGGTTTTTGTTTTTATAGTGTTACTTGTATTTATAAAGAATGAAACATGTAGCAACAATGATTTTTTTTTTGAGACAGGGTCTTACTCTATAGTTTAGGCTTGCCTAGACTTCATTATATTAGGCCATGTTGGCTTCAAACTAGTGGCAAATCTCTTGGCTCTGAGTGCTGGGATTATAGGCTTGTGTTATTCTTGAACAATATGGCCCCAACACTTGATCTGATGCTGATAGGTTACCTTTCTTCTTTACAATGAAATAAGCATAACTAGGTATTAGTTAAATATGACCATGGCAAACTTACTTATGTGGCATAAATCATGTCCTGTGAAACTAAAAAGCTTAAAAATTGGCATATATGTATGTATGCCTACTTGTGTATATGTGCAATATGTGAATGCCTGGTGCTCATAAGAGGCCATAAGAGGGCATTGGATCTCCTAGAACTGAAGTTAGAGGTGGTTGTGAGCCATCAAATGTGGGTTCTGGGAACCAAACCTGGGTCCTGTGCAAGAGCAGCAAGTGCTCTTAACCGCCAAGCTGTCTCTAACCACTAAATTTAAGTGCTACCTTCCTGTATGTTTTTGAAATATTTGCTGCCTATTCGTTCATATCCTCTGCAACAGGATTTACTAGCAAAAGAGCAGTAGCAGCTGCCAAAAGCTTTATAGTTTCTGGAAGAAAACGAAACACAAAGACCTCTTGTGCCCAAGATTGCTGAGGCGGGGAAAGAGCTCGGATTGGAGGAGTATTTGTATGAGAAGATTAATTTTTCTGACTTCTATCTTTTTATTTATTCATTTTTTCTGCTCTTGGTCTCCATTTATGGGGCACACAGTTGAGCTGAACTCACCCTGATGAGAAAGGCAGAGTAGATGCAGTTCAGGGAGGGACTTTGGAGACAGACAGGCTTCAGATTCATAGATCTAACAGTTACTTAGTGAACTAAAAAAATTTTTTTGAAGTGGTTCACCACATAAAGTCCATTGTGTTTGCAGCAATGGCCAAGTGGGAAACTTCCTCCCTTCCCACAATTCCTGTCCCTAAGGTTTGGGTAGAGTCTCAAACCCACAGCTCAGGGATGAGACTATGTAGTCCAGGCTGTCGTGTGAAGATCCTTCTAGCACCAGACATTCAGAATACTGCAGCCCTCCAGTGACAGGGGTTGATTAAGGTTTGGGAAAATAAGTCAGTGAGAAACAGTATCACTTCTGCTGGAGGTTTTGAAGAAATCGCAGGTAGAACCCAAGTCTGGAAGCCGCTGATGGTGGCTTGCTATAACTGCCTCCCAACACAATGGCTGGGCAAGAGAATGACTGAGAGAGGGAAGGCATGTGCCTGAGCTGGACTGCACTGGAAGCTAGGCATCTGCAGGCTACAGTTCTTTCTTTCTTTCTTTCTTTCTTTCTTTCTTTCTTTCTTTCTTTCTTTCTTTCTTTCTTTCCTTCTTTCTTTCTTTTTTTAAGTACATCTGCAACCAAATATCTTTCCTTGCTCAAGTCAATTTCTATAGTTTTCAAATAAGACTATTTACATGTATGCTCTGAAATCTTGAGGGGAAATTACTTGGTGTGCTTCAGAATTTGTTTTTTTTTTTTTTTAAGAGTAGATGGAAGGGAGCTAGGAAGATGGCTCACCAGCGAAGAGGACTTGCTTTTCTTGCAAAAGACCTGAGTTCATTTCTCAGCACCTACATGGTGGCTCACAGCCGTCCATAATGCCAGTTCCAAGGTTATGGAAGGTACCAGAGACACACACACACACACACACACACACATGACACACATATATCCACACAGATAAAACACCCATGCAATAAAAAACAAGCGAATAAAGAAACAAATCTTTAAAAAATACAAGTGGAAATCCACTAACCTTGGAGAATTATTATGAAAAGTCAGAGATCATCTATGGAAATTATTGATTTAAATCACACAATTAAGCTATTTTGGAGTATTCAAAACACCTCATTAGACAAATATCATACTTTCATCCTTTGGCAACTTTAAATCATAGAGATGATATTGACTACTCTTACCTGGAAATTTTACTGCCTGGCAATAAATGACGAGGTCAGAGAGCTCCGGTGCAATCTGCCTGCTTTCTTTTTTGTTCTGAGGAAGGTAAAACTCCTCTCCCAGTTCCATGTCATACACCTTTCAAGGAAAATGACACCATTTTACCAGAAGGTGGAGTCCCCTCACTCTGAATCCCCAGAGAACTTTCTCTATACCTCTCCCACATGGTCAGCATGCTTCTCCTTCCTAAGTATTTCTTCACACTCATATCTCAGTGCCTTCGTGAGGGAAAGGACTGTGTCTAATTCATCCTTCATGTCTCTTAGGACAGAATACATTATCTTTCACATGGAGTAGTCTACACACTTTTGTTAAATTAACAGAGAGTTGATGATCTATATGCTTTGCTTCAAAAAATTTGACACTGCCACTGTCTGAACAGATTTCCTCGGTGTCTATAGGCTGTGAGGCACCTCAGGGTGAGACTTGGGTAGCTTATGTGTCTTTCAGATCTCTGTGGTTTTGCTAACTCTTCATAACCTGTTCTCCTTTCATCTTCTTGGTGTGAATGACTTTAATGTTGTCCTCTTGGCTGGAGTGGCCTGTTTCTGTACACTTGAGCAAATCTTTACTTTCAAAGAATATCTTCCATGAGACCCTGTTCTTGATCCTCTGGCAATACAGTGAGATCACTATGCTTTTTACTTATCAACTAACATGACTTATAGGTCTGTCTCAACCACTAACCCAGCCATCCCCTATACCATTGCAGTGCCTGCCAACATATACCCCCAGTAGGTACTGGTTGAGTGAAATTATGACAAGTGGCAGGCAGTAGTCCTATAGTATCTTCACTTGGACTTTGGCATCTGAGGGAGGCTGAGTAAGAATAAAAGAAGGGAAGGGGAGTCCCAGCCGAAAGTTACAAAACTCCAAAAGTCCAAGAATCATTTAAAGAAAAGCCATCTCTGGAGAGATGGCTCAGTGGTTAAGAGCACTGACTGCTCTTCCAGAGGTCCTGAGTTCAATTCCTAGCAACCACATGGTGACTCACAACCACCTGTAATGGGATCTGATGCCCTCTTCTGGTGTGTCTGAGGATAGCAATGGTGTACTCACATACATTAAGTCAATAACATCTTTAAAGGAAAGAAAAGCGATCTCTTACCTTTCCC
>LR754762.1:9174-31512 GCA_902729485.2 Mus minutoides | reverse complement strand
AAACATAGACATCGAAGTCCACATAACCTTAGCTTAAAAGAGATAAAACATACTTGATACTTATTCTTATGAAATATACTTTACACTCCTCTGAGGTGAAACACTTTTCTACTGAATCCAATGTACTTCAGAGCCTTTCATGTTGATGTCAATGGTCTTCTAAGTAAGTTGAATAGTGACAATGCAACCCCTGTGCTAGTATCCTGAGATTTCTTTGCACTCAGAGATGAGGATATGGACTGTCTGACCTTCTACCACCCAACTGGCTTGAAGTCAGAAGCACTACACTAGTTTAGATAGTACAGGGGTACTGCAGCCTTGGCTTTGAAAATGGAAGAGTTAAAGTGAAGGGGGGATTGTCCCAAGCATAGTTCCTGTAAAGATTCCAGCTGGTCCCCCTATATCAGCTGAAGACTGTAATAACTGGATGTTCCCACTACCTCTGATTGCCCACATCCTCCAAACAGAATTAGCTGAGATTCTCAAATCCCCTCTGCAAGTAAAATTGCACAGGTATCTGGATTCTTAGCTTAGTTTTCAGTGCCTTCAGCCCAGATAGGAAATATTTGGGGCCTACTCTTGATGAGCACCTTAACTTCAATAATTGGTTGCCTGAAAGTGCTGCTGGATAATGCTTTAGTTCTTTGTGACAGATTAGGTGTGTCCTAGATATTGATATTTAAAGTTCCACATGTTTTCCCTTGAATCTTTATAGAGTCAAATTTATCATCTGCTTTATAAGTGTTAAAAACATTATTGTTTTGTTTGTTAATCATTATGATAAAGTATCTATGCTAAAATAAATATTTTGGAGGCATGGATACCACACATGTGTTATTTCCAGATAAGCCTACTAGAACAGCAAGCTATCATACTATTTTTCTACTCTGTGTCTTATTCCTGAATCACCTTAGAGATCCCAGTACTAAAAAATATTTAATTTACAATGTTGTTTTTCAATATTATGAGTCCATAAAATTTTAAGATTTGCTTCACTTTCAGTTTGTGGTTTTATGTTTTCTTAGTCCAGAAGCTAATAAGACTTTTAATCTCTATGCTATTTTGGCACAAACATTTTAGTCTATAAATTTGGTGTATTGTTTTGGTATTTCCAGTTGGAACAAATCATAGATCTTTCAAGATATTAGTTTTGTGTAAATACACATATCAAAAGATAAATTACTATATAGGTTTATACAGTGCAACTCATTCCTGCCACTTTTAATTATACGTTATTTTTTTTATCAATTAGTATCCTAGTAGTATGCTCATGTTTATTAGATCAGGCATTAGCTCATTACACAACATTTTAACATTTTGATATTCTAATAATTTTGGCTTCAGTTATTTAGGAAGCTGAGTTTCCACATCAGACCTAACACTTGCAGACCCAATAGTGACTGTTTAGGCAGGCTATCTCTCATATTTTTCATTGCCTACTGTTGTGGAGCCTGATTTAAGATTACTAATGGATGCCACCAAAGTGGAATATTAGAGCCATCATTATCCAAAAAAAGAGTGGAGGCTCTGGGTTTACGATAATTTTTATGCTTTAAACATATTGGAATATTCAGGGATTGGTATAGTTAGATTGGTGGACTCTGGTGATGCCATATTATCATGGCTGTTGTTCATTAAGTTCTTACACTGGTATATTGCCATCTGCATTTAGGGTAAACATCACTCTGGGAGCCAGTTTTTCTGTTAATTTTTGTTCAATTTTGGTTTGTTCCTTGTTATTTTTTCCTCTTTGGGCTTTTGGTCTTTGTGGTCTCTATTCCTGGTGTCCAGCAGAGAGTCTCATTTAGAGATGTGGCTAGATTTCTGGTAGTTAGCATGGCATTTGGTCTCTCTTTGTTCTTCTGTCTGGCATGGCCTCTACTCAGTATATATTATCCATCAATGTATGGGTGGGTATGGCAACAGGGAGCAGGTAGAAGATGAGGTACCAGAAGCTTGGGTCTTTTTACCTTGAAAGGAAGTCTTTGGAGGGTTCAGATGGCAGGTGGGGATCATATCTTGTATTCCTTGTATGGCCTACACCTGGACAGTCATTGGCTGTTTTAGTAGGGGAAGATGTATGGAAAAAGGCAGTGGACCGCAGGAGGTGTCAGTGGCTTGGGGCATGACTTCTAAACTGAGAGATTAGGAGGGTTAATACAGCAGGTATGGCTCTTAACTTTCCTGGCTGTCATGGCCTTCACCTGAGTAAGGGGTAACTACATGAACAGCAGGAGTGTGGGCCTATATGGTGGTGTGAAAGTGTGTGTGTTTTGGTGCCAGGAGCCAGACCATCCTGAAACAGTGTGAAGTGGAACACATCATGAACTTAGAGGTAGCACTGAAGAATGATATTCTCTGGCCTTCTCTCTCTCTAACTATACTTTATTGTTGATCATAACTTCTGAAAAATGCAAAAACCTTTCTTGGTTATTTTGTATTTAAAAACCATTAGCTTAGGCAATTAATACCTGCAGTGGGGATTGAATGAAAATTTTATTGCTATTTCTCTATACACTGTCTATTAGACAGAAGCCTCTGTGGTGAGGCTTCTTAACTCTTTGTGAGCCAGAGAGCAAGGAAAGGAAATGAATTAAAACGCTTTATATTGGCAAATTTATGTATGTATGTATGTATGTATGTATGTATGTATGTATGTATGTATCTATCTATCTATCTATCTATCTATCTATCTATTCATATACCCAAACTCAGGCTGGATCCAATTGTCTGGCCCAATCAGCTCCACAAGCATTCACACATGCTTACATGCATTCATATACCTACACACATACATATAGACACAAAGACATACACATTTGGATGGAATAATAGATGGTTGGATGGATGGATGGATGGATGGATGGATGGATGGATGGATGGATGGTTCAGAGCTCCTCAAGAAAAACCATCCAACAACATATGTAAGCAGAGGTCAAGTGGTGGTCAAGGTTTCAGAAGTTTCAGTCATTTAGTTCTGAAAAAAAGGGCACAGAAGTGTTCGGATTGATGATGGGACTCTTACCTGTTCTGGCTTGTGTGAGTAGCAGATGTTTGTCCAAATAGGGGAAGGTACATGGAATGGGGCCAGGGCAGTGTATATAGGAATGCATCAGTGGCTTGGGTATTAGCTTCCAAACCAATGCAGAGGGAAGTTTAGACTATAGGTAGGCCTTTTGTGAATGGTATGACCTGCACCTGAGTAGTGGAATGTCACCAGAGTAGTAGAACAGGGGTTGGGAATAAAGTGCGTTGGGAGGTGTAGATTTATGTTGGGTGTGATAAGCTTGTGTCACTGGGCTCTAAATCAAGGAAGTGGGAATAGAAGGGTTCAGATGGCAGATCAGGCTCTTGCGTGTTCTGGCTGGAAGTTTTATTTTTTAATTAGGATGCATGTTATTAGAACCTATCTATGACATGATTACTCTACCTGATAAAGCATACACCATAATAAGGATCTTTTAATCCTTATTATGAAACAGAAGCAGATACTGATGAAGCATGATAATTTCAAAATTAATTAGGGCTGCAATCAGAATCCTGCCAAGTTTCAAGTATCTCTGTTATTCAATTTTTTTGTCTGTACTATATTCTGGTTTTGAAATTCCTGACTTAGAGGAACTATGTTCAGGAACATGTTGAGCTCTAGTGAGTAACATGTTTTTGTTTTATCACAAACAAAATTGAGGAGCTTGTGGCTTTCCATCAGGATGAGCACTAACTGTTGTTTTCTGTAGGAGCAGGTAATAAAGAGCTGAAGGTGATCCAGCCTGAGAAATCAGTTTCTATTGGTGCTGGAGGGTCAGCTACTCTGAACTGCACAGTGACATCCCTCCTCCCTGTGGGGCCCATCAGGTGGTACCGAGGTGTAGGACACAGTCGGAACTTGATATATTCTTACACAGGAGAACACTTCCCCAGAATAACAAGTGTTTCAGATGCTTCAAAGAGAAACAACTTGGACTTTTCTATCCGCATCAGTGATGTCACTTTTGCTGATGCTGGTACCTACTACTGTGTGAAGTTCCAGTTAGGATCATCATACCCTGACATTGAGATTCAGTCTGGAGGTGGCACAGAGTTGTTAGTCCTTGGTAAGTACTACATGTTTTTTTTCATCCATGATTTCTCCTACAGGTGGAAACGGTATCNAACAACTTGGACTTTTCTATCCGCATCAGTGATGTCACTTTTGCTGATGCTGGTACCTACTACTGTGTGAAGTTCCAGTTAGGATCATCATACCCTGACATTGAGATTCAGTCTGGAGGTGGCACAGAGTTGTTAGTCCTTGGTAAGTACTACATGTTTTTTTTCATCCATGATTTCTCCTACAGGTGGAAACGGTATCAAATACTCTGTGAACCACCATTAAGAAACACATGTAGAAGGGACCCTAATATACGTAGGTTCACTTCACCCCATATCTGACCAAGAAGCCTGAGAATAGAGGATATGCTATGTGTTAGAGGTTTCCCCTTCTGGGAATTGGGTGTAAATTCATACATTTGTTTGTCTGCCCCACTGAACTTATATTTCTCAAACCATCTCAAATTACTGGCTATGCAAAAACCATGAAAGAGATGACTCTCCTATTCATTGACAGTGTCTGATCAGGCCTACAGACTCCAAAGTGTACTTTCATATCTGATCAAGTCTTCTCTTTCTTCCCAAACACCCTGGGGCTTAGATGTTCCAGTCCCAGGTGTACATTTCTATAGAGACTGCATGTAGCTGTCAAGCAGGAAAGAAAGAAAGAAAGAAAGAAAGAAAGAAAGAAAGAAAGAAAGAAAGAAAGAAAGAAAGAGAAAGAAAGAAAGAAAGAAAGAAAGAAAGAAAGAAAGAAAGAAAGAAAGAAAGAAAGAAAGAAAGAAAGAAAGAAAGGAAAAAACTAGGGTAATGACTAGTCCCTCACTTTGAGTCCCGAGAGTCTCAAACCTTCCAGGTCTCAGGTACATTCTGGAGGATTGCCCCACCTCCTACCTTCCAAGGTTGCCTGTTTCATTTCTTTCTGCTGGCCTTGGGACTTCAGTCCTGTTTCCCCCACCCAATACCTGATTATATTCCTCCTTTACCCTCCCTGTCCCCTCTCCTACCCAGGTTCCTCCATCCTTCTTCCCTCCTTGCCCCCATGATTGCTTTCTTATGTTTCCCAAGTGGGACTGAAACATCCACTTGGACTTTTCATGTTGTTAATCTTTTTGAGTTCTGTGGACTGTATCCTGGGTATTCTGTACATTTTTTGTTTGTTTGTTTGTTTGCTAATATCAACTTATTAGTGCGGACATACCATGCATTTTCTTTTGGAGTTACCTCCCTCAGGATGATATTATTTTCTAGTTTTTTCCATTTGCCTGAAAAACTCAGTGCCCCGACCTGCAGGTATAATCAGTGGGGACCCAGGGCAAGAGAGAGAGAGAAAGAGAGAGAGAGAGAGAGAAAGAGAGAGAGAGAGAGAGAGAGAGAGAGAGGTGGGGAGGGACAAGGATAAGAGCAAGTCAATTTCCTGTTCAAGCTCTGAAAAATGTTATTCAGGAGTGGCAATATAAGCATAAGCAAGAGGAAGCTTCAAGGTTGTGGGGAAGAGTAGGGGGCCTCTCCAAAGGTCAGGTGGCAACCAATGGTCACAGTGTCCTCTTTAATAACAAACATTCTTACTGTTATGACCACGAATGTTCTCTTAGGGTTGTTTATGTAAGCTAGAAAATTTCTACAAGGTCATGGCTGAGCCATGGCTCCAGGCAACTCAGGATGTCCTTGTTATTAATAGCTGAGTAGTATTCCATTGTGTAAATGAACCATATTTTCAGTATCCATTCTTCTGTCATGGAACATCTGGGTTGTTTCCAGCTTCTGGCTATCACAAACAAGGTGACTGGGTCTATATAGGTAGATCTATTTCCAATTTTCTGAGGAACCATCAAACTGATTTCCAGAGTGGTTGTACAAGTTTGCAATCCAACCAGCAATGGAGGAGTGTTCCTTTGTCTCCATATCCTCTCATGAGGTCCCATTTATCAGTTCTTGATCTTAGAGCATGAGCCATTGGAGTTCTGTTTAGGGAATTTCCCCCTGTGACAATGAGTTCAAGGCTCTTTCTCACTTTCTCTTCCATTAGATTCAGTGTATCTGGCTTTATGCTTAGTTCCTTGTTCCACTTGGACTTGAGCCATTTGTCAAGGTGACAAATATGGATCTATCTCATTTTTCTACAGAGAGATTGCCAATTAGACTACCACCATTTATTGAAGATGCTTTCCTTTTTCTGTTGTATATTTTTGGCTTCTTTCTCAAAGATCAAGTGTTCATTAAGTGTGTGGTTTCATTTTTGAGTCTTCAATTTTATTCCATTGATCAACATGTGTATTTCTGTACCAATACTATGCAGTTTTTAATCACTGTTGCTCAGTAGTATAGAATCTTATCTATACACTTTTCATCCTTTTCTTACATGTTTTCCAGCAAATGTTTCCATCCAGATGTTTTACATTTCACTATGATTCTTTTGTTCCCCCAAATTTGGAATTTTCCTGGTGCTTATATCTAAACAAGGCAGTCTGTCAACTCTCTTCCTTTCCATTGACCATCCTCTTCCATTTGTATGTCATGTTCACAGATCTTCCTCAGTACTTGAGAGACCAAAACAATCTTGGTCAAAGGATACTCTCTCAGGGATCATCCAAAATACTATCAATTATGAGCATCTCTGGATCCCACTAACTTTGTAACCCTCCTTAAGGATCAGTTCTCCCAGCATAATGGGAACTGTACTCCCTGACCCACAGAATTCTGAAAATCAAGCATTTAACTATTGACAGAGAACCACAACTCTCTCCTCAAAGAGGACAAGAAATGTTTTATTCTGAAATGAACTGTCAATGACCATATCCCAGGAACACAGATTTGGGTCACTTGAAAGCCAACTGTGGAAGCAGTTTATAACATTTTTATAGTAATAGAAGAAAGCCATAAATCAAGACTCTTTTAAAATTAATTGGTGAAAACATGAAAGATGTGGATTACCATATGGCAGAGAAACCCATTTGAGACTTTGATGTTAACTGATGAAGCCCTAAGTATCTGGGTTGGTTGAAACTAGTAATCTGCCAAGTTAATACATTCCACAGGGAAACTAGTACTCTGCTTATACACTACAGATGATTCACCTAAATTGTTACAAACCTGTTTAGTCATGGACAAAGGAAGACAATATATGGCTGTTAAGAGGTATAAATATAATTCAAAATAATTTGCTCTGAATCTGAAACATGCCATAATTCAATCAAGTTCTAAAGATCCAATCACCATTATAAAAGGTTCAGTTGGAAAGTTCATCTACTTNGTGTAAAATTGTGTCGATAAAATATGGTGCTATAAGTTGCAGACCTGACATGAGGCTAATAGAGAAATAGACACCTATTTTTTCTTTCTTTCTTTTTTTTTTTTTACATATTCACTTTACATTCCACTTGCTACACACCTTTCACAATCCTTCCCCTATACCTCCTCCCATTTTCCTCTAAGCAATTTGGGGTCCCTCTGGTAATTCTCAACCAACAAGACACATTGAGTCTATATGATGCTATACAGTTCCTCTTCTACTGTAGCCAGACAAGGCAGCCAAGCTAGAAGAACATATTCCATGTTCAGGCAAAAGTTTTTGGAATAGTCCCTGTTGCTGTCATAAGGGACCAACATGAAGGCCAAACTGTACATCTGCTACAGTTCAGGGAAGCCTAAGTCCATCACTGTATACCCTTTGGTTGGTGGTTCAGACCTTCAGAGCCCCAATGGTCCAGGTTAGTTGATTCTGTTGTTCTCCTGTGGAGTTCTCAACCCCTCATGTCCTGCAATCTTTCCTACTATTCATGTATAAGAATCACCATACTTTCCACTGTTCAGGTGTGAATGTCTGCATCTCTCTCAGTCAGCTGCTGAGTGAAGCCTGTCAGAGAACATGATTCTGTCTGCAAACATAACAGTATCATTAGTAGGGTTAGGAATTGGTGCTTGTTCATAGGATGGGTCTCAACCTTGACCACTTATTGGATGGACATTCCCTCAGTCTCTGTTCCATTCCTCCATTCCTGCATCTGTTGGAAACAGGAAAAAAAATTGGATCGGCAGTTTTGTGCATGGATTGGTGCCTCTATTGCACCACTGGGGTTACTGTCTGACTACAGATGGTGGCCTCTTCAGGTCCCAGCTCCTCAATGTAGTGAGATACAAGTAAGGCTAACCCCATTGATTCTTGGATGCCTCCCTTATTCCAGGTCTCTGTCTCATCATAGAGATCTTCCCATGTGGTCACTACTATCAGTTGCAGATTTCCAATAATTTTTATGGGTATCTAGTCATCTCACCTGTCTTTCCCCACACCTGATCCTGAAGCTCTAATACCTCTCCTCAAAGCCCTCCTTCCCAAATCTCTCCTTACATATGCTTCTTATGACTATTTATTCCCCCTTCTAAGTGAGATTCAAGCTTTCTTGATAGTGCCTTCCTTCTTGTTTAGCTTTTTTGTATATGTGGAGTATAGCATGGTACCTGCATACCACACCTGTCCTTTTGGGACTGGCATACTTCACTTGAGATGATTTTTCTCAAGTTTTACCCATTTTCTGGCAAAACTCATGATGTCTTTTTTTCTTCATAGCTGAATAGTATTCCATTGTGTAGATTATCCACATTTTTTTTATCCGTTCTTCAGTTGAGGGACATCTTTGTTGTTTTCAGTTTCTGGCTATTATAAGTAATGCTGTTATGAACATAATTAATCAAGTGTCTTTATGGGATTGTTGAAGCATCTTATGGGTATATGCCCAGAAGTGGTATAGCTGGGTCTTGAGGTAGAATTATTCACAGTTTTCTGAAAAACCACCAATGGATTTTGAAAGTGGTTATACAAATTGTCACCCATACCAGCAATTAAAAAGTGTTCTCATTGCTCCCCATCCTCACCATCATGTGCTATCTCTTGAGTTTTTTTTTCTTAGCTATTCTGATGGGTGTATGAGAGAACCACAGAGTTGTTTTGATTTTCATTTCCCATATTACTAAGGATTGTGAGCATTACTTTAAGTGTTTCTCAACCATTCCAGAGGCCTCTGTTGAGAATTCTTTGTTTAGCTCTATAAACATAATTCTAAATTGTGTTATTTGCTTTCTTGTTGACTATCTCCTAGAGTTCTTTGTAAATTTTGAATATTAATCATCTGTTAGATGTAGGCTTGTTGAAGACCCTTTCCCAATATTTAGGTTGCTCTTTTGTCCTATTGACAGTGTCCTTTTTCTTACAAAAACTTTGCAGGTTCCTGAGGTCCTATTTATCAATTGTTGGTCTTAGAGCCTGAGTCACTGTTACTCTTTCAGGAAATTGTCTCTAGTACCTATTTGTTCACAGGTATTTCCCAGTTTCTTTTCTATGAGATTCATTGGATCATGTCTTATGTTATGACCTTTGTTCCACTTGGAATTTCATTTTGTGCAAGTTGATTAAATATACATGTATTTTCAGTCTTCTACATGTAGACTGTGGGGTTCTGTAAGACTGCCTGAAGCTTATGCTATCTGGGTTCCTGAGGAGCTGACCAAAGCTGTATAGGAGTGAATGGTTGAGAGAAATAATGGAAGCCAAGACATGTTTCTGTTCAAAGACCCTAGGTTTAATACTTAGAGTCTTAGGTTATAGCAGGGCTTTCCATCTACCCTGCCATCCCATTCCCGGGCTCTCTGGCTCCATCTTGGAGACCAAGTGGAGCCACCATCTTCTTCCTGGAATGCCTGGGCAGCTCTAGGCAGGCCAGCAGCAGAGACTTGGAGGCGGGTGGTGGTAGTTGCATAACAAAAGGAGCCAGCCTAGCTGGTGGGCCAGCCCCCCCACCCCCCAGCCTCAATGGCATCAGGTCTGAACTCCCAGCCTGGTGCAGGCATGGGGGTGTGGGACCACAGTAGATATCCTCTTTACCAGGGTTTCTGAGTTGAACTGGTGCATTTAATGGGAAAAGAGAACACACAAACTCCTCAGAGCTTTGTTGGGCTTTGAAGTCAACCATCGGGCCAAGAATAGACTACTGATGTGATTTTTCTAATGGGTTCTCCTACTCCTTGATTTTCAGAACTGAAGACATCAGGTAATGCTAAAATCCTTGCAGCTGTGCTCCTTGGATCCAAACTACTGCTGGCAATTGCTGTCACTGTCATTTACATACACAAGATGCAAAATGCCTAAATGTAAGTTAGGAGAGATAAAGATATATTAGTTAAATTTCTGTTGTTGTGAATAAAACCCATGACTATAATAGTTTATGGATGAAAGGGTTGATTTGTCCCCTTACTATTTCAGTATCTCACGAGTCCATCATGCAGCCAATACAATAGTGTCAACAAATACAGACAAATGAGTGCTCACATTCTTAAGCAGAAAGCATGAACCAGATTAGACAAATAAGAAATGTAAAAAGCATTTAATCTCAAAGTTCAGTATTTGTGAAGTAGTTTCTTTACCAGTGCTATATCAGCTAAATCTTCCAAAGAGCAACAACAACTGGGAACCAAGATTCAACATCCTATTTAGTATATAAGGCACAATTTGTATTCAAAACACCAAATGGATGTTAGTCTATGGAGTTCCTAGAAGGAGCAAGACCAATAGGAGGGCCATACTGTCCATTACACATTGTTTAAACATGGAGCCTCCTCAAGAATCTCAAAGGGCACTTTGAGACATCCTAACCTTCCAGAAAGTTTGTTTATATTGAATAATTTTCAGTCCAGGATCAATAGAGATGCCCAATGTATCCTAGAAGATGGGATGATCCTAGGCCAGGGGTAGGATATTGTTTATTAGCTTCAAAAGTCCTATTTGAAGTTATTACAGAAAAAGACAAGGAGTGCTTGGGAAAGATCTATCTAGATTATGTGCCAAAATTTAGACATTACATAAGGCCTGTAAAAATGCCCATTTCTACTTTGATCTGTCTATCATCATGGAGAATAGATTCAGAAGATTGCATGATTCAGGAGCTATACTGAAATGCTATGTGTCACTTTGTTGATATGGGCATCTCATTCATTCAGGACAGGAGTACTAAGAGAAGAGCTGTATCAGGAACACTATAGAACTAAGATAATCTGTAAGTGATGAATGAAGTATCCAGTCAGAATTGATTCTCCATAGTTTTCCCTTTCATCATCCACCACATTGGAGCCTAAATATCTACCATCACTTTCCTTGAAGAAGCATAGCATGGAAATAGATGCTGATAAGAAGCCATTGAAGACTCCTCATAAAGCCACCATTCGAAGGACAACTTCAACCCACAATTTCGTGTTGTTCAGCTGAATATGTATTGTTATCCCAGAGTTTTAATGCTGTGCCTATTGAGTTATATTCTTGGTATCTTTATTTTCATTATTAAAAGAATTCAAGGATGTACATGGTAATATCTATTCTTGGTTGTCAACTTGACTATATCTGGAATGAACTGCAATCCAGAATTGGAGGTCATACCTACTGAAAAGGAGTTGGAAATACCTGATATTCCTTGGCTTAATGTTGATGAGGCAACTTTAGGGCTCAGGAAAATTGTAATTCTAGAGTGGATATGTTATGTAAAACCTAATCCCCCACAATGGTAAGGCCTAGAAGACATGGCCTTCATCAATCTTATAAGATGGTGAGAGGTGCACAAAGACATTTGAAGAATTTCGTTCTTGCCCTTTTCCTTGTGCCAAACCTTAGGGTTTGATGCTACTGTTCAATTGGATGAATTAAATGCAAAGGCTTTAATTAGGCCCTTAGGTAGCAAGGTCCAAGTAACAGCATTGAATCGCCAGTGATTGTACCTATTATAATGGGAAGTATAGACAAAACAACATTCAAAATGACCTAGCCTCTAATGGTCAGCATAGGAAAGGTGAAATTTATAATGGCATAACTCATATGCACCTTTGGTTCTGGCTAACCAATCATGGTATTTCCAGCCATGAAATAGATAGGAAGCCTACTGCATATCTGTTTGATATGTATAAACAGAGAAATTGAAATTGAAATGAAAGAAAGACTTCATTGGTTCATGACAAAAAATAATCTTGGCCAATGAATTAATTTGCAGACTTGAGCCAGTTTGCAGACCCATAACCCCTTGAATAAATGTATGTCCAGGTTCCCTTATGAAGGATCTTGATGAAACACCTGAAAGTTTTGCTGTTAGTCTTTTTCCTGTTCTTCACAAGAGCAATCTTTGGCCTTTTACAAGGGTAACTGTACACTGAGGGGAAAGAAAATAATCAGATATTTTATGGTCTATTGGATATTAGTCTGAAACATTGTTGCCCTCGAGTTAAAGTAGTAGTTTATGGAGGTGTGGTGATTAATGGAATTTTGGCTGATGACTGATTCACATTAGGTCCAATAGGTCCTCAAACACATCCTGTGGTCATTTCTGCAGTTACAGAATGTATAATTGAGATAGATTTACTAAGATGTTGGCAGAATCCTTACATTGGTTCCCTGACCTCTGGAGTGTGGGCTATTATAGTTGTAAAGGCTAAATGGAAGCCTTTAGAGTTGCCTCTGCCAAAGAAATTAGTGAATAAAAACCAGTACATTATTCATAGAGGAATTGCAGGGGTGATGGTTCCCACTACATCTTCCTTTATCTCTCAAATGTGACCAGTGCAGAAGACATGGAGAATGACAGTTGATGATTGGAAACTAAATCAGAATTGAGAGTTCATCTCTGTAGATTTTTCCTTTTTATCAGTATGAAGTGTCCTTTCTTGTCTTTTTTGATAACTTTTGATTAAGCATTGATTTTATTTGATATTAGAATGGTTATTTCAGCTTGTTTCTTAGGACAATTTGCTTGGAAATTTAGTGTCTGTATTTTTCACTGAGGTGTGTTTCCTGTATGCAGCAAAATGCTGGGTCCTATTTACATATCCAGTCTGTTAGTGTATGTCTTTTGGGGGGAATTGAGTCCATTGATGTTAAGAGATATTAAGGAAAAGTGATTGTTACTTCCTCTTACTTTGGTTGTTAGAGGTGGAATTATGTTTGTGTAGCTATGTTCTGTTGAGTTTGTTGAAAGAAGATTACTTTCTTCCTTTTTCTAGGGTGTAGTTTCCCTCCTTGTGTTGATATTTCCCATCTATTATCCTTTGTAGGGCTGGATTATGTAAAGATATTGTGTAAATTTGGTCTTGTCATGGAACATCTTGGTTTGTCCATTTATGGTAAATGAGAGCTTTGCTGGGTATAGTAGCATGGGGCTAGTATTAGTGGTTGCATAGGGTCTGTATGATATCTACCCAGGATTTTTTTAGCTTTCATAGTCTCTGGTGAGAAGCCTGGTATAATTATCAATGGTCTGCCTTTATATGTTACTTGACCCTTTTCATTTACTGCTTTTAGTATTCTTTCTCTGTATTGTGCATTTGGTGTTTTGATTGTTGTGTGATGGGAAAAATTACTTTTCTGTTCCAATCTATTTTGAGTTCTGTAGGCATCTTGTATGTTTATGGATTTCTCTTACTATAGGTTATGGGAAGTTTTCTTCTATAATTTTGTTGAAGATATTTACTGGCCCTTTAAGTTTGGAATCTTCACTAGATTCTATTTGTATTATTCTTAGGTTTCACCTTCTCATTGTGTCCTGGATTTCCTGGATGTTTTGGGTTAGGAGATTTTTGCATTTTCTTTGACTGTTCTGTTAATATTGTCTATGGTATCTTCTGCCCCCGAGATTCTCTCTTCTATCTCTTGTATTTTGTTGGTGATGCTTGCATCTATGACTCCTGATCTCTTTCCTAGGTTTTCTAACTCCAGGGTTGTCTCCTTTTGTGATTTCTTTATTGTTTCTATTTCCATTTTTCAGATCCTGGATAGTTTTGTACAATTGCTTCACCTGTTTGGTTGTGATTTTCTGTAATTCTTTAATGGATTTTTGAGTTTCCTCTTTAAGGGATTATACCTGTTTATCTGTGTTTCCTGTATTTCTTTAAGGGAGTTATTTAGGTCCTTCTTAAAGTCCTCTGTAATTATCATTATATATTACTTTCGATTTGAATCTTGCTTTTCTGATGTGATGGTATATCCTGGACTTGATATGGTGGGAGAATTGGGTTCTGATGATGCCAAGTAACCTTGGTTTCTGTTGCTTATGTTCTTATGCTTGTCTCCCACCATCTGATTATCTCTAATTCTACCTGCCCTCATTATATCTGACTGGATGGAGTCTGTTCTTCCTTCGATCCTGATTGTGTCAGAACTCCTCAGAGTTCAGCTGTCTCTGTTATCCTTTGATTCAGGGATCCTGTGATCCTGTGATCCTGGGTGTGTCAGAGCTCCTAGGAGTCACACTACCTCTGGGACTCTGAGATTCTCGTTTGACCAAGCTCCTGGGATCCTGGAATCCTGTGATCCCATGATTTTGGGCGTGTTAGAGCTCCTGGGAGTGAAGTTTCTTCTGGGTGTTGTGGGACTGGCTGCAAAGATCATGCCCAATGCAAGGGCACCAGCATTCATAAAAGAAACTAAAGCTCAAAGCACACATCACTCCCCACACAATAATAGTGGGAGACTTCAACACCCAACTCTTAGCAATATACAGATGATGGAAAAAAAATAAACAGAGACACAATGAAACTAACAGAAATTATGAACCAAATGGATCTAACAGGTATTTATAGAACATTTCATCCTAAAGCAAAGAAACCTTCTTCTCAACATCTCATGGTACTTTCTCCAAAATTGGCCATATAATTGGTCATAAAACAGGCTTCAATAGATACAAGAAGATTGAAATAATCCCATGTATCCTATCAGATCATCATAGATTAAGGCTGGTTTTAAATACTAACAAAAACAATGCAGAGCACACATACATATGGAAGCTAAACAATGCTCTACTCAATGATAACTTGGTTAAGGAAGAAAAAAAAGAAATTAAAAACCTTTTAGACTTCAATGAAAATAAAGACACACCATAACAAAACTTATGGGACACAATGAAGGCAATGCTAAGAGGAAAACTCATATCTCTAAGCGCCGTTAAAAAGAATGTGAAGAGAGCTTACATAAGCAGCTTGACCACACACCTGAAAGCTATAAAACAATAAGAAGCAAATACACCTGTGAGAACTAAAAAGGAAGCCTAGGGGAAAAGAGGGAAAGGAAGACCCACATCCCACCAGAGTTCCACCTATTCTCTGGACAGACAAATATGGGAGAGCTGCTATACTCTTTCCACTCAGCCCTGGGTGGGCATCCAAGCCTCTGACCCACTCTTTGGAGGGTGGACAATGGACAACCCAACCTGGGAGCCCCAGGGATACTTTCCTAAAGTCCTGAGATTATAGGAGAGAGGGATGAGGGAAGAGAGGTTCCCACACCAGCAAGAGTGAGCTCAGCAAATCTTGACTGGAGCATAGGAAGGCCTTCCATCCTGAGATTAGAAATGGCTCATTAGGAGAAAACCTATCCCATCCTTCAAGTGTAGTGGGCCTTTACGAGCAGAGACATTCTATGGCTTTAGAGCTTTATTATAGAAATTCGGGGGAGAGAGAGAGGTAGAAAAGAGAGAGAGGAAAGGCTAGAGAGAAAGAGAGTAAGAGGGAGAGAGTGAGAGGAGAAGAGAGGAGAGGAGAAGACAAAGAGAGAGGAGAGAGTAAAGAAGACAAAGAGGGAGGAGTGAGAGGATGAGAGTAAGAACTAAGAGAGAGATGAGTAAGAGAGAGGGGTGAGGCCAAGCAACTCCTCTTATGTTCTTTACTGTTGCTAGGTAATTGGGGAGGAGTTTAGCCTGAAGGCCAGAAGCTACAAAAGACTACTAGCCAGGCTTCTCTTGTGGGGGGTTGGGGGGGTATCTTAGGCAGGAGCCAGAGTTTCAGGAGCATGAGGGAACACCTACCTTGTCATGTGGGTGAATTATTACCCTTCCAGGGTTCAGACCTCAGCTCGACTGGAGCCTGTTTGTGCATAGCCCAATGCCTCACCTACACCCAAGAGAAGTAGTCAGCAGGAAATAATCAAACTTGGAGGTGAAATAAACCACATAGAAACAAACAAAAAAATAAAAAGAACTACATAAAGAATCAGCCAAGTTTGGAGCTAAATGAAAAGATGAACCATCCAGAGAGTGCTCCACTCGGGTGGTCCATCACATAATCAGCCACCAAATGCAGACACTACTGCATACACCAGCAGGATATTGCTGTAAGGACCCTGATATAGCTGTCTCCTGGCAGGCTTTGACAGTCCCTGACAAATACAGAAGTGGATGCTCACAACCATCTATAGGGCAGAACACAGGGTCCCCAATGTAGGAGCTAGAGAGAGTACCCAAGAGCTGTAGGGGTCTGCAAACCTATAGATGGAATAACAATATGAACTAATCAGAACCCCCAGAGCTCATGTCTCTAGCTGCATATGTATTAGAAGATGGCCTAGTTGGCCATTATTGGGGAAGAAAGGCCCTTGGTCTAGCAATGTTTATATGCCCCAGTACAGGGGAATGCCAGGGCCAAATAGTGGGAGTGGGAGGGTAGGGGAGCAGGGCGGGGGGAGGATATAAGGGACTTTTGGGATAACACTCAAAATGTAAATGAAGAAATTCTCAAAAAAAAAAAAAAAAAAAAAAGAATCAGCCAATCCAGAAGCTGGTTCTTTGAGAAAATCAATAAGATAGATAAACCCTTAGCCAGACTAACTAGAGGGCACAGAGGCATTATCCAAATTAATAAATCAGAAATGAAAAGGAAGACATAACAGCAAAATATATCATAAAATTGTTATTCTGTTTGCTGTATATTAACAGTTGAAAATATTAAAGCCATGTTTTACAAACAAGCAAACAAATAAAAATAAAATAAAACTAAATGAGGGCTCCTCTAGTTTACCTAGGGTAATAACTACATCTAAAGTACTGAACATGAGGAAGAAACTCTATGAACAAAAACAAAAGAAGTCTATGAATTGTTTGATAATCCAGGAAGAGTTCTCCTGCAGTCCAAGGACCAGATTACAGCAGAAAATAAAGCTAGAAAGAACCACCTGGAAGGAAAAATGGCAGTCTCCAATAAGATCTCCAGCTGCATATTTCACTTGTTATAGAAAGCTGGTATAAAAACTGCTTTCATGGCCTGGTCTAGCAATGTTTATATGCCCCAGTACAGGGGAATGCCAGGGCCAAATAGTGGGAGGGGGAGGGTAGGGGAGCAAGGCGGGGGTATCAGAGACTTTTGGGATAACACTTGAAATGTAAATGAAGAATTTCTCTAATAAAAAAAAAACAAACAAAAACAAAACAAAACAAAAAACTGCTTTCATGAAAAAGTTTGGGGTGACTGCTTTTATTGCATACCAATGTGAAATGATTTCAGCTGAATTGGGCCAAAGAATAGCAGATGAAGGGGTCTACCTCCCCTCTATCACAGACTGGGTTCCCTGGGGGATGGTCCGGGGCTGAAACAGAGCTAGGGTGGGGAGAGAAAAGAACCACACTAAGTCAACATTGCTGATCAAAGCGTCTGCTTTATTGAAGGGTTATCTTCTCAGGAAACAGGGGGAAGGCCCTGCCCCCCAGTCGGTTCTGAGCAGGCTCCTGGAGTTTGGCAGGAAGCCTGAAGCATTGTGGGTTGTTCCGGGTGCATACAGGTAAACCAGCAGAGCCAGGGTCCAGGAAGACACACAGGAGCAGACAGCAGGGCACCAAGCTAGCTCAGGTGCTGTTTAGCAAGACAAAGGATGCCATGCCACTTGTGGCTCTCCATGGCTGGTCTTTGCATCAGCCATGCTGACGGGGGAGGGACATTACATCTTTTCTCAAAAGAAACTCTTGTGTAATGGAAGGGTATAAGTTTTATCCACCAAAAGTGGAGATGTTCTTCAAGAATGATGCCAATAATGATCCACCGTGGTCTGAGGAACAACTCATCACTGCAAAATTGTGTTTTGCTGGACTTATAGGGCTGATTGAAGTGGACATCATGAGTCATGCCACATAAACTATATTTGGAATCCTGGAGAATTCCTGGCTGCCCCAGAACTATATGCTGGTTGATAGGAAGATTGAATTTGACATTGATGGAGCCATCAAAGAGATTTGTTCTTGCTAATATCATTGATAATGACTCCTGGAGACTATGACCATGGGGACATCAGAGCCAGCAGAAAGACAAACAATCTTACTGTGATCTTAAAGAATTAACTCTGGAATGACTCTAGATAGTGAAGAAAAATTTTGAGTGGGTTGCAAGACAAGTGGTATTGCTTCTTATGTCAGACAGTCAGTGCAAGGTGGTAGTGCTGATGGGTTCAACATCTGACCTTGGTTATTGTGAAAAAATTAAGAAAGCTTGTGGAAATTTTGGTATTCCATATGAACTTAGAATAACATCTGCATGAAAAGAACCAGATGAAACTTTGAGTATTAAAACTGAATATGAAGTGGATCGCAGTGGCAGGCAGAAGCAATGGACTAAGTCCAGTGATATCTGGTAATACTATGTATCCAGCTATCAGCTGTCCCTCAATCACATCAGACTGACTTGTTCAGGATGTGTGGTCATCTCTTTGACTACCCAGTATAATTGACTATTCAACTATACTTTCTCAAGAATGATCAGCCTAGTTTGCTGCTCAAATATTTGGGTTAAACAACCATTTGGTGTGGGCCAAACTTTGAGCGAGCATATTGAACATGTGGATATCCTTAAAAATAAGACAATTAGAGAATGAAATTTGTAAAAAAAAAAAAAAAAAAAAAAAAGCAATTTAATTTTTATGAGAAAAGTTTCATGGTCCTAGTTTAGATTCAAAGAAAAAAAATCAAGCAAAATTATTTCACATCAGAGAAAACAATTCAGTTTACTAATGGATAAATGGCCCTCAATGTTTATAACTTGGCATATTGTCAGTGGATAATATTAATATTTTCTAGCGCTACATAGGGATATGTCCCTGTATCTTTAGCACTCCAGAGGCTGGGGCAGCAGGATCAATGAATTCAAGATCACGCTGAACTGTATATTGAGACCCTGTTCTTGCTATGGTGGGAATCTTTATAGTTAGGAAAAATGGCATGACACTGCTAAATTACATCTTACCCACTGTATAGTCATTGTTGGGTAAATATGTAAATATGTAACTGGAGCAGTATCTCGCTTCAACATCATGCAAACTATATTTGAAATTCTGGAGAAATCCTGCTTGCCCCAGAAATGTATGCTGGGTGATAAGATTGAATTTAGCATTGATGTACCCATTCAGTTTGGTTCTCTTACAGATGACCTGAGTTTGGTTTCCAGCATCCATGTAGACAGCCTTACAATAAATAACCTTTAACTTAGGGAACCTGACCCCAGGGAATCTTCCTTATGCACATGCTTTCAAATACTCTTACACTGCCTGACTCAATAGACACTATTTTTAAAAATAAACTTTTTTAAAGAGCATGCTCTCAAATACGACTTCATTCCCAGTCCTAATACACACAATTTTTTTAAAATAAAAATTTTAAAAGAGTATTACTTATAAATGGTAAAAAAGACACTGTCAATAAGACAAAAAAAGCAACCAACAGATTGGGAAAATATCTTTACCAATCCTAAATCTGATAGAGGGCTAATATACAATATATACAAAGAACTTGAGAAATTAGACTCCAGAGGACCAAATGACCTTATTAAAAATGGGGTATACAGGTAAACAAAGAATTCTCAACTGAGGAATACTGAATGTCTGAGAAACACCTAATGAAATGTTTAACATCCTTAGTCATCAGGGAAATGAAAATCAAAACAAACCTGAGATTCCACTTCACACCAGTCAGAATGGCTAAGATTAAAAACAACAACAACAACAACAAAAAAACCCCCCAAAAAACAACTCAGGTGACAGCAGAAGCTGGCAAGGATGTGCAGAAAGAGGAACACTCCTCCATTGCTGGTGGGATTGCAAGCTTGTACAACCACTCTGGAAATCAATTTGGCAGTTCCTCAGAAAATTGGACATAGTATTACCAGAGGAATCTGCAATAACACTCCTGGACATATACCCAGAAGATGCTACAACTTGTAATAAGGACACATGATTCACCATGTTTATAGCAGCCTTGTTTATAATAGCAAGAAGCTGGAAAGAACCCAGATGTCCCTCAACAGAGGAATGGATACAGAAAATGTGGTACATTTACACAATAGAGTACTACACGGATATTAAAGAACATGAATTTATGAAATTTGTAGGCAAATGGATGGATCTGGCATATATCATCCTGAGTGAGGCAACTCAGTCACAAAAGAACACACATGATATGTACTCACTGATAAGTGGATATTAGCCCAGAAGCTCAGAATACCAAAGATACAATTTGCAAAACACACAAAACTCAAGAAGATGGAAGACCAAAGTGTGGATACTTTGATCCTCCTTAGAAAGGGGAATAAAATAACCATGGAAGGAGTTACAAGGACAAAGTGTGAAGCAGAGGCTGAAGGAATGCCCATCCAGAGACTGCTTCACCTGGAGATCCATTTCATAAACAACCACCAAACCCAAAAACTATTTTGAGTGCCAACAAGAGCTTGCTTGCAGGACCCTGATATAGCTGTCTCCTCAGAGACTCAGCCAGTGCCTGACAAATACAGAAGTGGATGGCACAGGGTCCCCAATGAAGGAGCTAGAACAAGTATCCAAGGAGCTGAAGGGGTTCACAGATCCATAGGAGGAACAACAATATGAAATAACCAGAACCTCCAGAATTCCCTGGTACTAAACCACCAATCAAAGAAAACACATGGTGGGATGCATGGCTCTAGCTGCATATGTAGCAGAGGATGGCTTAGTCAGTCATCGATGAGAGGCCCTTGGTCCTGTGAATGTTTTATGCCTGAACCAGGAAGCAGGAGTGGGTGGATTGAGGAGCAGGAGGAGGGGATAGGGGATAGGGGTTTTTGGAGGGGAAACTAGGAAAGGAGATAACATTTGAAATGTAAATAAAGAAAGTCTAAGAAAAAAAGATGAAGTTCCTTCTTCAAGATTGATAACTTTTGGTGGAAAATCTACTTTATTAGATATTAGAATGGCAGCTCCAGTTTCCTGGCACCATTTGCTTGAAAGACTTTTTTCCCATCCTTTTACTCTGAAATATTGTCTGTCTTTGTTGTTGCGGTGTGTTTCTTGCATGCAGCAAAATGCTGGATCTTGTTTGTGTATCTAGTCTGCTAGCTTATGTCTTTTTATAGGTGAGTTGAGTCCATTAATATAGAGAGATATTAAAAAGAAATGACTGTTGTTTTCTGATATGTTTGTTTTTGTATGTACCTTTATTTGCTTGTGGCTCTCTGCTTTTCACTTTTTGTGAGATGCTTAATATGTTGTCCATGCAGGTTATCTTCCTTGTGTTGAAGTTTTCATTCCAGGATCCTCTGAATTGATGAATTAGGTTTTGTCCACCTATGTTGATTGAGAGTTTTGCTGAGGACAGTAGCCTGGGCTTGCATTTGAGTTTTTTATAGTCTGCATGACCTCTAGTGAGGTTGTTCTGGCTTTTAGAGTCTCTGTTGAGAAGTCTGTTGTAATTCTGATAGGTCTACCTTACTTGGCCTTTTTCCCTTGCAGCTTCTAATATTCATTCTTTGTGCATTTAGTGTTTTGATAATTCTGTGTGTAGAAGGTTTTCTTTTCTGGTCCCATTTATTTAGTTTTCTATAGGCTTCTTGTACCTTTATTGCCACCTCTTTCTGTAGATTTGGGAAGTTTTCTTCTATGATTTTGTTGAAGACATTTTCAGGTCCTTTGAACTGGGAATCTTCCTTCTCTATTCTGATAATCCTTAGATTATCTTTTCACTGTGTCTTGAATTTTCTGCATGCTTTAGGTTAGGAGGGTTTTGGTTTTTTGTTTTTTGTTTGTTTGTTTTTGTTTTGAATTTCCTTTGACAGTTGTGTCAATCTTTTCTACTATATCTTCTATACCTGATGTTCTCATTGAAACTTAGAGAGGAGAAAGTGGGTAAAAGCCTCGAAGATATGGGCACAGGGGAAAAATTTCTGAATAGAACAGCAAAGGCTTGTGCTGTAAGATCAAGATTTGACAAATGGGACTTCACAAAGTTGCAAAGCTTCTATAAGGTAAAAGATACTGTCAACAAGACAAAAGGGCCACCAACAGATTGGGAAAGGATCTTTACCAATCCTAAATCAGATAGGGGACTGATATCCAATATATATAAAGAACTCAAGAAGGTGGACACCAGAAAATCAAATATCCCCATTAAAAAGTGGGGCACAGAGTTAAACAAAGAATTCTCAACTGAGGAATACCGAATGGCT
>LR752619.1:27710-65210 GCA_902729485.2 Mus minutoides | reverse complement strand
ACACACACACACACACACACACACACACACACACATACACAAATACATACAAACACATATTCACACATGTACACGTTTAATGCATAAATTTACAGTTTTGTTTCTTTTTTTTTTTTAGCCATGTTTTGAATGGTTGGGACTTTTAGATAATTAAAAATATTTAAATGGTTTGAATTATGATGCATCTACATTTTGAAAATATGTTGTCTATTATACAAAATTGTTTTAAAATAACAAGCTTTATTTCAATTATAATATTACAGCATGCATTTGTATTTGTTGCTATAGTGTGCTTAGGATTTCTTTTTACTATTTCCATAGTACATAGATCATGAGAATTAAAATCTTATTAGAAATTATGATTTCTATTTATCTCTTTTACTATCAAGATTGTGGGCACCTTTGTTTTATGTATATTTTCTGGCAAAATGCTAGCTGGGCAATTGTGGTTTTTAGTGAACATTTGCTTAAAACAATACAATATATGACTTCAGATAGGTAAAGCTCTTCTAATTAGACAGAAAGAGTAGCCATAGAAAAATTGTGTATCTATCTAAGGAGTGGTCTGAGTTACAGCTTTGTAAAATTAAATGAGCCTTGCACTTCCTTTGCTTCTGTTTGCTTGGCTTTCTTCATCGTGGCTCTTTGCCATGGCTCTTATTTGCTTGGTCCTAACTCTTCTGTAGGGTATTGACAGGGTATTGTGATAAATCACAACTTCTACTGGGCATCATGCCTGCTTACACGATCCTAGTCACTATTTATTCCTTCTCATGCAAGATTGTGAAATAGCTCTTTCTTAGCAGGAAAATTGATGTGTCATGAAGCATACTACACTTACCCAAGCAGTATCTTCTCTATAATTTGAGATTATTTTCCCTTAAAATGACAACAGTACTTAGTACAGACTGTGCTCACTAGTCTTTCCATGAGACACACCAGCTATAAATCATTCAAAGACACAGCAACTATAAATCATCTCTTCATCACTTCTATGACAAATACAAGGGTAAGATGGAGTCAAAGACAATCTGATTTTCAATATTGAAGCCTTTCATATGTGAATATTTATCAATTATACATAGGTACATACAAGTATTAAATAATGATAATAGAAGCCACCTTTATAGAACACAATTCAGTTAAATCCCATTTATTTTGCATTTGGATCATGAATTTTCTCACCTTTAGTTAAAAGAATATGTGGTAATAATTGAGTGAAATTTAATTAATATGTTCCTATATTGTGTTATCTTCTAGATGAATCAATTATACTATGCATGTCAAGTTCATGGACAACTAAAAATATTCTATTAGATGAAATATGTAAAACAGAATAATTTTTTAATTAAATGTAAAGTATTCATGACAATGGGCATAATACTAGTAAGTTACAATAAAATATTTATCAAAATTATTATAAGATAAAATGATGATGATATAAGAAGAAATGAAGTCTTATCCACTTAAATTAATCTGAAGGGGAAACCAAGTAGTCATTGTCATAAATCATGAAATGAATTTGTTAATATTATTATCTATTAACTTATATTCTAAATAGACACTTTAGTTTTGTGTCATATAAAATAAATATTCTTTCACTGATATCTTAGATTAATATATGAACTTGTATTTTTACTTTTCAGAAGTTTTTTAAAGAAAATTACAAAGGAATGGGAATTTAGCTAATTGGTATTGTTGTTTTGTAGATATAAAATGATATTAGCTTGATTTAAGAAAATAATAACTATTCAGCTATTAAGGATACATAACCTGATTTACAGCAAAGTGACTTTTCTAGTAAGTTTGGCTCAACAATATTTAAAAAAAATAAAATTATGATGACTTAGATCCAATTGGCTGTGTGTTTTTGTGAACATTTTTAACCAAATTTTTTTTTAACCAGTTTTAAAAGACAAAAGGTCAAATAGTTGGAAAGGGTTCATGGCTGCCTTTCAATACAGTTTTGTACCTCCAGGTATTACCCTGGGCTAATGATGTTATCCAAAGGACAACATTTGTTGAATGCACTTCTTGCTATTTCTTGGGGAGTTTGATTTGTTTTTTTCAGTGCTGTCAGTAACATAGTAAATCAATGTAACATGACACTTTTCCAGTGCTGTATAACATAGCTCTTCTTATGTTGTCTAGATTTAGAAGGAAGCTTGTGGTAGATGAATCCCTTGCAGCCTGATTCATTTCTAGTATTGATTTCTAAAAGTCTAGAGCAGGGTAGCAGCATTTCAAGTTATCGAACATTTAAAGAATAAACCACTTTCATGATTCACCATGTATTTTATACTCAATAGTTGTTTTATATATATATATATATATATATATATATATATATATATATATATATATATCAACTATTAGATTAGATTTAAAATAAAATTTCAATAGCAGTGACTATGCAGGAAATGACAATTTGTAATTACTGTCAAAGGCATTTATTCAATTTTTACAGTGTTCTAGTTTTAGGCTTATTTATTATTAATCTAAATCTTCAAATAATATTGGATGATTTTTACTCATTTATACCAATAGGCATCATGAAGTTTAGAAAATGAAAGTCAACCTCAAATATATATTATGTAGCTCATTAGTGAAAATTTTATATTTTGAATTATCATGTTTATGATAATAAATTTTAAAATTGGTAAATTAGTCAAAGTAGTAGTATAAAGAGAATTTTAAGTGAGATTTTTCATAGTTATTATTAATCATCTCTCTGTAAAATCTCAAGAAAATGTTTTAAAACTTAATTTGCAGTGCCAGGCTAGTCAAACATAGATGGATGGCTATTTAAAGACACACCAAGCCTAGTTGTTAGCTATCAGTTTCCAAATAGAAAGAGGCATTTTTGTAACCATGTCAAATATGCTTCTTTAATCCATCTAGAAAGTAAGATACAATAGCTCACTAGTTAGAGTTTAATAATTTATCCCATCTCTATCTTTTTGTAGATATTATATTGTTTTTCATTTTCATTTTGCTTGTCATTCATCTAATATTGAAAAATGGCATACATGATTGTGTTTGTAAAATTTATGCCTTTGGAAGTAAAATAACCAAGCACTGTTGATATTAGAATGTTCTTTGACAGGGGATAAGGGTAAAGTTATTTGTGGATATAGGATGCTTATTTAGAATGCAGTTAGAAATCAGCTTAGAATGATGTCTTTCATTGGTTCCTCTTAGGATCTATGATCTGAGTAGTTTAGAGTTAGAACAGCAAGAATAGACTCCTGCTTATTGAATGCTTTAAGACCTGTCCACAACTGTCGGTTACCCAGTGTTAAAAGTGGCAATATGAGACATTAGAGACATCTTGACAGAAAAGTCATACTTGTGGTTCATAGTATTTACAGCTTATTAGAAACTGTTGACAATGAAAAGGAGGGCATTTTTGTTGTTGTTTCATAGTACTAGATAAGGCTACATTGCATTGCAAAACATCTTAAACAATGTATCCCTCACCCTGTTATCAATTTTCAGTAATTTGATGAGGTTAATATAAAGCAATGAATACCACAGAAACTGGCCCTGAGGAAGGAGGCTTTTGGTTAAGTTCTACCTTGATTGAGGCAAGGCCTATTCCGTTGTGTGTGGTGACTTCATTGAAAATTGTTACATTACTAAGTAATCCAGGAAATCTCTTAAAAGTAAGAGTAAATATGGGGCTGGCGAGATGGCTCAGCGGGTAAGAGCACCCGACTGCTCTTCCGAAGGTGAGAAGTTCAAATCCCAGCATCCACATGGTGGCTCACAACCATCCGTAACGAGATCTGGCGCCCTCTTCTGGAGTGTCTGAAGACAGCTACAGTGTACTTACATATAATAAATAAAATAAATCTTAAAAAAAAAAAAAAAGTAAGAGTAAATATATCAAGTAACACAATAGCACTGCTCATTGTCATTTTATCAATGGTCTCTATATTCTACTCCAGAAATGTTTGACAATTCACATTCTTTCTTCTCTGTTCAAAAGTAGATGGGAAATTGACTTAGTCTATGTTTTTTTTTAATTATTTAATAGTGAAATTGTGATAGATATATACAAAGACATTGTAAACAACAGTTAAGAAAATGAAATCATAAAATACACAGATACGTGAATAACAAGAAAAAATATAATACTAATTGACAAATTCTATATCCAAAAAAGCAAACACACTGTGTCCTCTCTCATTATGTGAATAGACACCACAGGGCTATTAATATCTCTGCACCATCAACAAAAACCACATATTATTTAACAAACCTCAATTCTAAACATAGATGTTTTCCTTCAGTTGTTGGCCATGGTTTGTTGCACAGACTATCCAAGCAATATAAACTATTGTTTTCCTTGGTTTCCTCCCAGAATATGAAGGTAAGAGCTTTGACATCCTTTCTTAAATGTTCATCCATCTACATATAGCCCAACAGACTTATACACGTTTTACTCTGTTACCTTTAGAGATGTTAACATATAAACCATAACAAAGTTCCTATAAACTGTTTGAAGTAATTTTTTTTTAGAAATACTCCAATAGTAACTTAGCATATTGAGCTTAATTCTTTTTCAACTATTTCCTATTAATCTGGACATTGAAAATAGTTCTCTGACGTAAATTGCCAGAAAATCACTGAGGTATTAAAAAAAAAAAAAAAAAAAAAAAACTTTGATGACAAATGTTGGAATTTCTTTACAATCAAGTTAAAAATATCTGAAGTGAAGCACCAGATAACCTAAATGCAAATGACTGTAATAGTGAGCAGTTCAGCCTCTGGAGCTAAGCTGCTTAGATTCAAGTCCCACTTCTGTCACTGAGTCTCCTATGTAGGCCATATCTCTTAAACTGCAAATGTCACATGTTCTTATTTATACTGTGGAAGTCACAGATTTTATGTTTTCAATAGTATGTAGCATTAAAGATATGTGTGTGTGTGTGTGTGTGTGTGTGTGTGTGTGTGTGTGTGCATGAGCATATGCATCCTTCAGCCTGCTTTTAATCATTGATAACATTTTTCTCAAGTTAATTGAATTAAGAAAAATAATTTTCATAGGGCAGACAACATACCACAGTGGATAAAAATACTTGCGAATTAATTCAAGTGGGCAAAGACATTTGAACCCACATAAATTGGAACAAAATAATTAAATGAAGTTGTCTATCACCTCCATTGTTATGCATATATCCTAGTTCAATAGGAGATGGGTTATAAATGAAGAGGAGAATTATACTAAAATATGGACACCTGAGGTTTTATTGTAATTAATGAATGTGTTTACATAAAATATATCACTATCTTAATGTATAGAAAATAAATTTTGTTAAAGTGAATGTGTGGTTCTTCATAAATGAGGCACATTTATTTCCATAAATAAATATACAAATGTAGGAAAACAGGAGGCATAGTCAAAAATTTAATGTCTAGCAGTTTGTTTTTGTTTTTCTTTATCCAATTTTTAATTAGGCATTTTCTTCATTTACATTTCAAATGCTATCCCGAAAGTCCTCTATACCACCCCCTCCCCTACCTACCCACTCCCACTTCTTGGCCCTGGTGTTCACCTGTACTGGGGCATATAAAGTTTGCAAGACCAATGGGCCTCTGTTCCCAGTGATGGCCAACTAGGCCATCTTCTGCTATATATGGGGCTACTGGTTAATTTATATTGTTGTTCCACCTCTAGGGTTGTAGACCTCTTCAGATCCTTGGGTTCTTTCTCAAACTCCTCAATTGGGGGCCCATCCAATAGCTGACTATTAACATCCACTTCTGTGTTTTCCAGAAGTGGCAAACAAACAAACAAACAAACAAACAAAAAAACCTGGCATAGCCTCACAAGAGACAGCTATTTCAGGGTCCTTTCAGGAAAATCATGCTGGCCTAGCCACCAAGACAGATACTATTACAAATAGTGTCTGTATTTGGTGGCTGATTATGAGATGGATCCATGGGTGAGGCAGTCTCTGGATGGTACATCCTTTCGTCTCAACTCCAAACTTTGTTTCTGTAACCACTTCCATGGTTGTTTTGTTCCCAATTCTAAGAAGAGGAGAAGTGTCCATACTTTGGTCTTCATTCTTCCTGAGTTTCATGTGTTTTGCAAACTGTATCTTGGTTGTGCTAAGTTACTGGGCTAATATCAACTTATCAGTGAATGTATGACATGGGGGTTCTTTTGTGATTGGGTTACCTTACTCAGGATGATACCCTCCAGATTTCTCCATTTGCCTAGGAAGTTCATGAATTCATTGTTTTTAATAGCTAAGTAGTACTTCATTGTGTAAATGACCACATTTTCTGTATCCATTCGTACGTTGAGTGACATCTGGGTTATTTCCAGCTTCTGGCTATTATAAATAAGGCTGATGTGAACATAGTGGAGCATATGTTCTTATTACCAGTTGGAACAACTTCACTCAATCTGTTTATCAGGTTTAGGAGTTCTCTGGTGGAATGTTTGGGGTCACTTATATATACTATCATATCATCTGGAAATAGTGATATTTTGACTGCTTCCTTTCCAATGTATATCCCCTTGATCTCCTTTTGTTGTCTAATTGCTCAGGCTAGGACTTTAAGTACTATATTTAATAGGTATGGAGAAAGTGGGCAGCCTTGTCTAGTCCCTGATTTTAGTGGGATTGCTTTCAGCTTCTCTGCATTTACTTTGATGTTGGCTACTGGTTTGCTGTAGTTACTTTTTATTATGTTAATTATGGTACTGAATTCCTAATCTTTCCAAGACTTTTTATCATGAATGTGTGTTGGATTTTGTCAAACGCTTTCTTAGCATCTAACAAGATGATCATGTGTTTTTTGTCATTGAGTTTATTTATATAGTGGATTATGTTGATGGGTTACCCTAAATTAAACCATCCCTGTATCCCTGGAATGAAGCCTACTTGGGTATGACGGATGATTGTTTTGATGTGTTCTTCTATTTGGTTAGGGAGAATTTTATTGAATATGTTTGCATTGATATTCAAAAGGGAAATTGGTCTGAGTTATCTATCTTTGTTGGGTCTTTATGTGGTTTAGGTATCAGAGTAATTGTGGCTTCATAGAATGAATTGGGTAGAGTACCTTCTGTTTCTATTTTGTGGAATATTTTGAGAAGAACTGGAATTAGATCTTCTTTGAAGGGCTGACAGAACTCTGCACTAAACATATCTGGTCCTGTATTTTTTTGGCTGGGAGACTGATTACTTATATTTCTTTAGTGAATATAGGACTGTTTAAGTCATTAATCTGACCCTGATTTAACTTTGGTACCTGGTATCTGTCTAGAAATTTGTCCATGTCATCAAGGTTTTCTAGTTTTGTTGAGTATAGCTTTTCCCAGAAGGATCTGATGGTGTTTTAGATTTCCTCAGGATCTCTTGTTTTTATTAATTAGGATTTTTCTGATTTTGTTAATTAAGATGTTGTCTCTGTGCCCTCTGGTGAGTCTAGTTAAGGGTTTATCTATCTTGTTGATTTTCTTAAAGAATCAGTTCCTGATTTGGTTGATTCTTTGAATAATTCTTTTTGTTTCCACTTGGTTGATTTCACCCCTGAGTTAGATCATTTCCAGCCATCTACTCCTCTTGAGTGAATTTGCTTCCTTTTGTTTTAGAGATTTTCGGTGTACTCTCAAGCTGCTAGGGTAGGCTCTCTCTAGTTTCTTTTTGGAGGCACTCAGAGCTATGAATTTCCTCTTAGGAATGCTTTCATTGTGTCCCATAAGTTTGAGTATGTTGTGGCTTCATTTTGATTAAACTCTAAAAAGTCTTTAATTTCTTTTTTTATTTCTTCCTTGAACAAGTTATCATTGAGTAGAGTATTGTTCAGTTTCCACGTGAATGTTGGCTTTGTATTATTTATGTTCTTATTGAAGATAAGCCTTAGTCCATGGTGATCTGATAGGATGCATGGGAAAATTGTAATATTTTTGTATCTGTGGAGGCCTGTTTTGTGACCAATTATATGGTCAGTTTTGGAGAAGTTATCATGAGGTACTGAGAAGAAGGTATACCCTTTTGTTTTAGGATAAAATGTTCTGTAGATATCTATTGAATCCATTTGTTTCACAACTTCTGTTAGTTTCTGTTTCCAGGATCTGTCCATTGCTGAGAGTGGCCTGTTGAAGTTTCTCACTACTATTGTGTGAGGTGCAATGTGTGCTTTGAGCTTTACTAAAGTTTCTTTCATGAATTTGGCTGCCCTTGCATTTGGAGCATAGATACTCAGAAATGAGAGTTCATCTTGAAAATTTTTATTTGATGAGTATGAAGTGCCCCTCCTTCTCTTTTTTGATAACCTTGTGTTGGAAGTTGATTTTATTTGATATTAGAATGGCTACTCCAGGTTGTTTCTTCAGACCATTTGCTTGGAATTTTTTTTTCCTGCCTTTTACTTTGAAGTAGTGTATGTCTTTTACCCTGAGGTGGGTTTCCTGTAAGCAGCAAAATGTTGAGTCCTGATTTGATTTCCCTGATGATTAAGGATGTTGAACATTTTTTTTCAGATGTTTCTCAGCCATTTGGAATTCCTCAGTTGAGAATTTTTGTTTAGCTCTGCACCCCATTATTTAATGGGGTTATTCATTTTTCTGGAGTCTAGTTTCTTTAGCTCTTTGTAGATGTTGGATATTAATCCCCTATCAGATTTAGGATTGGTAAAAGTCCTTTCCCAATCTGTTGGTGGCCTTTTTGTCTTGCTGACTTTGTCTTTTGCCTTACAGAAGCTTTGCAATTTCATAAGTTCCCATTTGTCAATTCTTGATCTTACTGCACAGGCCATTGCTGTTCTGTTTAGGAATCTTTCCCCTGTGCCCATATCTTCGAGGGTTTTCCCAACTTTCTCCTCTATAAATTTCAGTGTCTCTGGTTTTATGTGGAGGTCTTTGATCCACTTAGACATAAGCTTTGTACAAGGGGATAAGAATGGGTAAATTCGCAATCAAAACAACCCTGAGATTCCACCTCACACCAGTCAGAATGGCTAAGATAAAAAATTCAGGGAACAGCAAATGCTGGCGAGGTTGTGGAGAAAGAGGAACACTCCTCCGTTGCTGGTGGGATTGCAAGCTTGTACAATGACTCTGGAAGTCAGTCTGGTGTTATCTCAGAAAATTGGACATAGTACTACCAGAGGATCCAGCAATACCTCTCCTGGGCATATACCCAGAAGATGTTCCAAATGGTAAAAAGGACACATGTTCCACTATGTTCATAGCAGCCTTCTTTATAATAGCCAGAAGTTGGAAAGAACCCAGATGTCCCTCAACAGAGGAATGGATACAGAAAATGTGGTACATCTACACAATGGAATACTATTCTGCTATTAAAAAAATAAATTTATGAAATTCTTGGTAAAATGGATGTATCTGGAGGATATAATCCTTAGTGAGGTAACCCAATCACAAAAAAGTCATTGGATATGCACTCACTGATAAATGGATATTAGCCCAGAAACTTAGAATATCCAAGATACAATTTGCAAAACACAAGAAAATCAAGAAGGAAGACCAGCGCGTGGATACTTCATTCCTCCTGTGAATAGGAAACAAAATACCCATGAAAGTAGTTACAGAGACAAACTTTAGAGCTAAGATGAAAGGATGGACCATACAGAGACTACCCCAACAGGGGGGATCCATCCCATAATCAGTCATTAAACTCAGACACTATGGCATAGGACAGCTAGTGCCTACTTAAGGGACCCTGATATAGCTGTCGCGTGCAGAAGTGGATGCTCATAATCGTCTATAAGAGGGAACACAGGGCCCACAATGGAGAAGCTAGAGATAGAACCCCAGGAGCTGAAGGGGTCTGCAACCCTAGAAGAGGATAAACAATATGAACAAACCAGAACCCCCAGAACTCGTGTATCTACCTCCATATGTAACAGAAGATGGCCTAGTAGGCCATTATTGGGAGGAGAGGCCCCTTGGTACTGCAATCTTTATATGCCCCAATACAGGGGAACGCCAGGGCCAAGAAGTGGGAGTGGGACAGGGGAGCAGGGAGGGGGGAGGGGGAGGGAACTTTCGGAATAGCATTTGAAATGTAAATTAAGAAAATATCTAATAAAAAAATTGGAAAAAAAATGTTGAGTCCTGTTTGTATAGCCAGTCTGTTAGTCTACATCTTTTTATTGGGGAATTGAGTCCATTGATATTAAGAGATATTAAGGAAAAGTAATTGTTGCTTCCTGTCATTTTTTGTTGTTAGAGTTTTGATTCTGTTTTGTGGCTGTCTTCTTTTAGATTTGTTGAAGGATTACTTTCTTGCTTTTTCTAGGGTGTAGTTTCTGTCCTTGTATTGGTATTTTCCCATTATTATCCTTTAAAGGTCTGATTTGTGAAAAGATATTGTGTGAATTTGGTTTTTTCATGTAATACTTTTTCTCCACCTATGGTAATTGAGAGTTTTAATGGGTATAGTAGCCTTGGCTGGCATTTGTGTTCTCTTAGGGTCTGTATAACATCTGACCAGAATCTTCTGGCTTTCCTTGTCTTTGGTGAGAAGTCTGGAGTAATTCTAATAGGCCTGCCTTTATATGTTACTTTACTATTTTCCCTTACTGTTTTAATAGTCTGTATTTATTTAGTGTATTTGTTGTTCTGATTATTATGCATTGGGAGGAATTTCTTTTCTGATCTAGTCTATTTGTAGTTCTGTAGGCTTCTTGTATGTTCATTGGCATCTCTTTCTGAAGGTATGGAGAGTTTTTTTCTATAATTTTGTTGAAGATATTTTCTGGCCATTTAATTTGAAAATCTTCATTCTCATCTACCCCTATTATCCATAGGTTTGGTCTTCTCATTGTGTCCTGGATTTCCTGAATATTTTGAGTTAGCATCTTTTTGCATTTTGCATATTCTTTGATTGTTGTGTCCATGTTCCCTATGGAATCTTCTGCACCTGAGATTCTCTCTTCTGTGTCTTGTATTCTGTTGCTGATGCTTGCATGTATGGTTCCTGATTTCTTTCCTTGGGTTTCTATCTCCAGAGTTGTCTCCCTTTGGGTTTTCTTTATTGTTTCTACTTCCATTTTTAGATCCTGGATGGTTTTGTTCAATTCCTTCACTTTTTGGTAGTGTTTTCCTATAACTCTCTAAGGGATTTTTGTGTTTCCTCTTTAAATTCTTCTAGCTATTTACCTGTGTTTTCCCTGTATTTTCTTCTTAAAGTTCCCCTTCAACATCATGAGAAGTGACTTTAGATCCATGTCTTGCTTTTCTGGTGTGATGGTGTATCCAGGACTTGCTATGCTGGGAGAGATTGGTTCTGACAATGCCAAGAAACTTTGGTTTCTGCTGCTTCTATTCTTAAGATTGCCTCCTGCCATCTGATTATCTCAATTGCTTGCTGCCCTCAATATATCTGATTGGAGTTTGTCCTTCCTATAATCCCATTGATTCAGGATTCCTCAGAGTCTAGTTTCTCTTTGATCCTTTGATTGTGGACTCCTGTGAACCTGAGATTCTGGGTGTGTCAGAGTTCTTGGCAGGCAAGCTCCTATGAGACCCTGAAATACTGATATGACACAGCTCCTGTTATCCTGGAATCCTATTATCCTCAGATCCTGAACATGTTACAGTGCCTGGAAGTGGTGTCTCTTTTGAGGACCCTGGAGTTGTCTGGTCTGATTGAAACCAAGGTAAACCAGAACTGATCAAAAGGAACCTGAGCCTCTGGTCAGGAAGTGCTCTGGTGTCTTTGTTTGTGATGTCACAGGCCTGTCATAATTGGATTGGAACTGATGTTATGTTCTGCTCACCAGTGATCCTAAGATCACATGGAGAGTCCTCTAGGGACAGTGGGGGTGACCGCCAACTCTGTGCCCTAGGTGACCTGGTGCTGGTGCCTACTGGAAGGGCATGTCTAGAGGTTTTTAAGGTTCAGCCAATATCATCACAATTGTAAAATATCCCTTTTCAAATATGTAAATCTATATCTATAATCTATAACACTCTCCATTAAAGGTTAAAACAAATTAAAATAAAGTTAGTCTTAAGTGAACCCTTCTTTTATGGGTTAGCACTTGTCACAGCAACACAAAAACAAGTTAGAACTTCTACTTTGCTATTTTAGTTAGAATTCTTCAGAATACCAGAATGAATGGAACATTTTTATATATATTAGCAGATTATTAATTTTTCCAAGTCCATGGTTTTCCATTTGAGAGTTAGAGAATTTAATGTTGGAGTCTTTAATGAGATGTTGATTCAAAAACTGAAACACTGATTGGAAGGAAGACAGGACATATGGTAAAAATACAAATGTCTAAAATCCTAAGCTAATATTGTTGATAGCCAAGGCTAGAGGAAGATAAATATTCATGGGAAATGGCAAAGAAGAAGAAAGAGAGAGAGGAGGAAAAGGGAGAGGAGGAGGAAGAGGAGCAGGAGGAGGATGAAGAGGATGAGGAGGAAGACTAGATGGAGGTCTTGTCCTTACTCTGAATTTGAGTTTCCTTTCAGGTCTCAAAGAATTATGTGACCAGTCACACTGAAGAGAATCTCAGGTGACAGCAGATGCTGGCAAGGACGTTGAGAAAGAGGAACATTCCAACCATTACATGTGGGATTGCAAGCTGGTACAACTACTCTAGAAATCAGTCTGGCAGTTCCTCAGAAAATTGGATTTAGCACTACCTTAGAACCAAGCTATATCATTCCTTGGCATATACCCAAAAGATGCTCCAACATGTAATATGGACATATTCTCTCCTGTGCTAATAGCAGCCATATTCATCATAGCAGGAAGCTAGAAACAACCCAGCTGTCCTTCAACAGAGGGATAAATATAGACAATGTGGTACATTTTACACAACGGAGTACTACTTAGTTATTAAAAACAGTGACTTCATGAAATTTGCAGGCAAATGGATGGAATGTGAAAATATCACCATGAGCGAGTTGACTCAGTCACAAAAGAACACACACAGTATTCACTCACTGATAAGTTGATATTAGCCCAAAAGTTCAGTATATATAAGATTGAATTCACAGACCATATGAAGCCCAAGAAAAAGGAATTACAAAGTATTGACTGTTCATTCCTCCTTAGAGGTAGGATCAAAATACTCACAGGAGAAAATATGGAGACAAAGTGTGGAGTAGAGAATAAAGGAAAGGCCATCCAGAGACTGACTGCCCTACCTGGGGATCCATCCCATATACAGTCAGCAATTGTGGATGCTGGGAAGTGCTTGCTGAAAGGAGCCTGATATGGTAGTCTCCTGAGAAGCTTTGCCATAGCCTTACAAATACAGAGGTGGATGCTCACATCCAACTATAGGACTTAGGGTTGGGTTCCAGATGGAGGAGCTTGAGAAGGGACTGAAGGAGCTAAATGGGGTTTGCAGAATTGGGGAGAGTAACAGTGTCAACCAACTAGACCCTCCAGAGCTTCCAAGGACAGGACCACCAACCAAAGAGTACACACTGAGAGACCCATGTCTCCAGCTGCATGTGCAGCAGAAGATGACCTTTTTGGACATCATTAGGAGGAGTGGCCCTTAGGCATGAGGGTGTTAGATGCCCTAGTGTATGAGGAATACTAGGATGGTGAGGCAGGAATGGGTGGGTGGGTGGGTCAATAGGGGAGCACCCTCATAGAGGCAGGGGGAGGGGATCAGAATAGAGGATTCTGGAGGGGTGAACTGAAAAGGGGAAAACATTTGAAATGTAAATAAAGAAAACATCCAATAAAAATAAAGGAATCTAGAAACAAACACGAAAATTTCTATTGAAATCAAATATTTATCACTTTTAGAAATTCCCACAAACATACATAAGAGTGTCCCCATACCTTTTGAGGGAAAAGTAACTTAAAAATTTTATTAGAGAAATAACAAGAATTTTTCTCTATCTAATGGATGAAGAAATGAAATCATAATTAATTTAATAAACAGAGTACACCCTACAAATTCATTGAATATCTGACTTATAGGGAATAAACTTCTTTGTCAATAAAAATAGCATTTTAAAGAATATCCAGATGTAGAGCAAACTGTAATCTCTTGTAGTGTGAAGGACTTCAAATAAACATTTATGTTTATCATAAGATTTTTTTCACATGTTAGAAAATAGGAAAAAGTGTTAAAATACTAGATTTTGATTCTAAATTATATATGAATGCAGAAAATATTGGAACAAAATCTTCTATCTAATAAATAGCTGTGTTAGGGGTGATAGAGATGGCCCAGATAAAAATCAAACAAGTCAAACAAACAAACAAACAAACAACAACAAAAAAAACAGGCATGGCATTTGTTCTGATTGTATTTCAGTAAACTTGACACAAGCTAGTCATTAGCAAGGAGGCAGACACAATAGAGGAAATACCCTCTTAAGATATGGTTGAAGACAAGCCTGTAGGGCATTTTCCTAATCATGATTAATATGGATGCGGACATCCATTTTGGCTGGAGACAGCCCTTGGCTGTTTGTTTTGGGTTCAATAAGAAAGCAGGCTGAGCAAGCCAGAGGGAGCAAGGCAGTAACAATCATCCAAGACGTAATCAGCTCTTGCCAACAGGATCCTGCCTTCTGAGTTTCTGACCTGTCTTCCCTCCATGATGGACTATGATTTAGTAGTGTGAGCCATTCAAATCTGATATCCCATTAGGAGAAGAGGTATCTATATGGAAGAGTTGAATTTTGAAGAGGTCTGTACTTGCAGTATTTAGATTTGGCCTGCTGTTTTTCATCTGCAAACTGACTTTCCAGAGAAAATAATACTAATATCTATTTAAGTTCTGTATGTACATAGTATTCAAAACATTTTAGTATCATTTTTAATCACTTGTGGTACACCATAGATTTATTGTTTTGCCCATGCTTCATAGGAAAAAAAATGATGACAACATAGGATTTTCTTTTAAAATCTAACTAAGTAAAAGAAGAGCAAGCAGAAAAAACCTTAGCTATGCAACTTGCTTTAAGTCTTCCTGTTCCATCTTAGCAACAGTAACCCTAACTAATGCAGCATCTGAAATCCTAAATGGGAAGAGAAGCCAAAGGATCCCAGAGGCTTGTCATTGGTCAGCCATTCTAACCAATCGGTAAGTTCTAGTTCTATTGAAATACCTTATCATTAATAATAATAGTAATAATAATAATAATAATAATAGTAATAAGGTTGGGAACATTCTAGAAGCAATGGAGATATTCTTTCCTTTACATATGCAGCAACTCTGTATACAGTATACAACAGCAACAACTATAACCTTAACCATACATACACATATTATATCATTTTAAAACTTACATTATAATTTTGGAATAGGCACAGACACTTTCTAATTAACCCTGCGATTTTGAGGCACAGGGAAGTTAGAGGCGTGTAATGTAGAAAATGATGAAAATTGTCTATGTAACACAGATCAGAACCTTGGTAACTGAAAGCAAAATAAATGGTGTTTGATAGCTCCAAATTTCAATCTCCTGGATTTTAATGGTTCCATTGACCTATGCAGTCAAACTTCAAAGTAAGTGGCTAATATAATGTCCCTCTGAATCCATTCCAGACCGTTCTGTAGGAAATAGAATTTTAACTTCCCAAAGAGCAAGACATCTCAATTACCTATGACCATTAAAGAAAACATTGAGAGAAATATGTTGATTGGGGGTTGATATAAATCTTTATGAAATCTATGATGTAATGTTTTTTATAAACTAGTTTATTTCACTGGTGCATCCCTGAGTCATTGTGAACCGACATTACAGTTTAGCATTTTGCTGTACTTCAGAAGGTAATTTAAATATTCTTAGTATGCATGCTTAAAGGCAAGTAAGACAAAATAGTTTCAATTAATATGTTAGAGATGAAGGTGACTGCAATAAGTTATAAAAATTCTACTTCAAACTTTTAGCTGGACTCATTTCCAAATAATTAAAGTGAGACCTTCCCACCTGCACCCAACATTTTAGATAATCCAGCCCATCAAATCTCGCTGTTGAGATGGTTTATTATCTAGGGACAGAATTATTATTGGTTTCCTAAGAGACACATGCCCTTCATATATTTGATGTTAATGTGTATGGGGAGTTGACTGAAATTATTTTAGAAAGGGACCAATTTTGTTAAAAATTGAAGCATTAACAAATAACTGTTCCCCTGACTGCAATGTGAAATATACTTATTTCAAATACATATTTGATTTAGCCAGCAGTTGCTCCTTGCCTTCCAGTATGATTGCTTCAAACTTAGAGGTTAAAGAAAAATTTAAACACTTCTGAATATTGCATGTTACATCCTGAAGAGAATAGTAATCAAATTCCATTATGTATTTTCATAATAAGCTAAAACAATAGTTCAAATTAGAAAAAAATGTGAAGTCCTGCACCTTAATACATTTTCCCTGTTTTGTATGTTCTATGATTTTAATTAAACACAATATTATGAAAAAACTAGTAAATACAAACAGTAATTTTCAGTGGCAAGTATTCTATACTTTTATATGTAAACAAATATTTCAATGTTTTAAGAATATACATTAATAGTAAAAATAAAAGTACAAGAATATAAATGGAAATTAAGGAAGATCATCCTAATAACATCTGGCAACAAACAAATCATTATAAATGGCTAGAACACAGCAAAATAAAAAGAGGTCTAGTTGTATTTTAATATCATGTTAGTAGCCTACTTTTTTTTTTCCTTTGAAAATAACCAAATGAAGGGGAAAACCCTCCAGAAAATGCAAAAGTAAGATTTCTGAGCTATTCAGTATATTAGATTTAATATAATCATCACAGCAATTAAGACAGTTCTGTTTGGGTAGAATAAGAAAAAAAAAAATCTCAAGTCTTTCATTTGAAATTCAGTATCAGGACTGCCACACTGAAATCTAATTGCCACACTTTAATTAAGGACTGAGCTATTGCTAGTGTATTGGATTGGTTGCACCTTTCTTCCATCTTCCCACACCCATCTCTCCCTACTTGTCTACTTCTTGGTGGGCAATGCTGTCCAGTGCCCAGGTCACTAGAGTGAGAGTCATTAACAGGTAAGCATTAAAGTTTTAGTTGTCATGAAGTGCTGGTTCACACCTTTAATCTCAGAACTTGGGAGGCAGGAGCAGGCAGATCTTTGATGATAAAGTTGGCTTGGTCTATACAGCAATTTTCAGGAAATCCAGGGTTACTTAGAAAATCCTTGTACCAGAAAACCAGTAAATAAATAGACAAATAGACAAATAGATAAAGTCATAGTACACAGGACTCAGTTAATAAGCAAAATGTATATGACAGCCTCGATGTCATAAGGACACTTATTTACCATTAGAAGAGACGTATCAACCTGCACTATTTCCAGACCTCAAACAGAGAATCTGCTCATTTTCTTACCAAAGCTGTGTAGTATGACTGTGATCATCAGACAAATATCATCTTTTATCCTCAGCATTTTTGACCCATGAACTCTCTGTAATTCCTGACATGAAATTTTGAACAGCACAGCTATTTCATGGTCAACATTCAAATGTGCTTCCAAAGCTGTCCTGGCAATCATCTACTAGTGAGTGACCTATTGCAGAAAGACTGATTTTTGGTTTTGCTTGCATCATTCTCAGCTATGGAACAGTGGTCATTGTACCCTTGAATTTTTCAGGACATTAGGCTTTGCAGATTGTTAAAACTGTGAAAATAAGCACAATCTTGCTAATCATCCACCAACAAAGACAATATTTAAAAAAATAAAATAAAATAAAGCCTTAGTGTGAAACCTCATTTGTTGGGATAAACTAGGGTAGAGGCATAATATTTTGTCAATGATCTCATGATACCACAGTGTATGGGAATGCCAAGGCAGAAGGACAGAAGCAGGTGGGTGGAAGAGCACCTTCATAGATGCAGGGGGAGGGAGGATAGGATCCAGGGTTTCTGAAGGGGAGACCTGTTAAGGAGAAAACATTTGAAATGTAAATAAAGAAAATATCCAATCAAAAAATATAATATGAAAGATAATTAGTGTGCTAATTTGTTTCAGTCTCATAGACATTTTACTATCTATATGTGTCACGTTGCATCATGTTGTAACTCTGAAATATTCATAGCAACATTATTTATCAAGAATAAATTCAATAAAATCTCATGACAGAAACATCTATAACAGCATTTATACAAATACCTCTATATAGCTCTGTGGCAAATTTGACACCAAAGCTTAATCTTCTCAACACAGCGTATGATGCATGTACACAGCGTATGATGCATGTACTGCAGCTTGAGAGCCTAGGACTACTACTTTCAGCATGCACTGTAGAATGCAAAACATTTATACTTGGAATTCAACTCATATTTAAACTGCTTCCTCCTCCCAGATTATTATTATTATTTTTTTTTTTGGACAGGGTTTCTCTGTGTAGCCCTGGCTGTCCCGGAACTCACTTTGTAGACCAGGCTGGCCTTGAACTCAGAAATCCACCTGCCTCTGCCTCCCAAGTGCTGGAATTAAAGTCTTGGGGGAGGTCAAGACTGTGGCCAGAGCGCCACCACTGTGTCCCGCCAGAGACAGGCCAAGTATTCCCGCTGGCAGGGGAGCAGCCCCAGCAACAGGCCTCCCGATGGCCCCTGGCATCAGCCCGCAGCAGCGAAGCCCCTGTCTCATGCTCAGGGCAAGAAGAGTTCTCGGCTCCAGTGTAAAAAAACACAAAAACAAAAACAAACAAACAAACAAACAAACAAAACTGATAAAGAGCCCAAGTAAGAGAAAGCAGATGATTCTGTCCTTTCTTAAGAAGTTTCCATTACTACAACTAGAGCTAGCCAGAGCTGGCATAGTAGTAGCAAGACGTCTCTCTCACCTTCCAGACTGTGAGAAGACTCAGAGACCAACAGGAGCAACAGAAACATGGAGCCCAGGCTGTGGAGGAGAGCTAGAGCTGGATGGCATCAGAAAACAACAGGACCACAAGCATCAGCAGGTACAGGTGCAGGGTACACATAAGGCAGCCTGATCGCAGAGCAGTGTGACAGGAGCCTGCGTCTCCAGATATGCACCAGAGCCCAAGTGAAGAGGCCACCACACAGTCCAGAGAAGAAAGGTAAGGTCTGCAGTAAGTAGCAAGGAAAGAGATTAGAGTTAGGTTCCCAGTAAGGGACGAAGCAGATTAAAAAGGGAAGCTAAAAACTGAAACCCTCAATAGATAAATCAATTAAAAATATGGGTTTTAATTGTGGCCCTTGAAAATGTCCAAAAGGAGAAGATAAAGAAATATCTAGGAACTAAGTTAAGTGGTACCCAAATAGAACCTTTAAAGTTGAATTTACGTGCAGATAATCTTAAGACCCTAAATGATTTTCAGAAGTTATTAGGTGATATAAGTTGGATTTGCCCAAGTTCTACCCTGGTATCCCGAAACCATAGCACAGTTTGATAATCATTACCCCTCTAGTCCCTGGATTCAGTTTGTTTTAAGAAACCCCATTATTTTTTCCTAAGATTACAAGAAAAGAACCTATTACAGGAGCCATGAATATCTTCACAGATGGCTCAAAAGGTGGAGTTGGAATAGTGGATATACAAGGAAAAGAACCGAATATTCATTTGTTTCCCCGTCAATCAGTTCAAGTAGTTGAATTAAATGCAGTTTTTCAGGTGTTCTTGGAGTATCCAAATCCCTTTAAATTAATATCAGATAGTCAATATGTAGTACAAGCAGCTCACCAGTTAGAAACTGTGGGCCTGATTAAACATACCTCCACCGTGTCTGAGTTGTTGTTGTCTACCCTACAAAGATGTATCTGGGATAGAGGAATCTTAATGGTTAATCAAAGAGTAGATTTACTTCAGGAACAATTGGATGTTTTAGAGCAATTGGTATTTGTGTCTTGTATAAGTCATATGTCTGGAATATGTATAATCTCTGTGCAGTATCAGAATGTTTCTTGAGCAGCACAATTGTCCATAGATATCGGGAACATGCTGCTGGGCAATTGGATTCATGAGTTTGACAACAAGATGAAAGAACTGAGAGCATCCATTGTGGCAGTCAACAATACCCCTGTGGAGATAGCTACAGCTGAGCAGTGGCTGAAGGCTATCCAGGGAACCTTCAACATCCTGAGAAATAGGGGTGGGATGGCATTTTGGGCTTTTCTTTTTGTGATTGTGTTTGGTGGTATGATATGGTGGATATATGATATGGTGGATAAGGCAGACACAGGCTGACCAGCGATTGCTTATTCAAGCAATGGTGGCTATTGAAACAGGACAGTCCCCCCAAATTTGGCTCAGTATGCTGGACCATTAATCAGAGATGGGTAAGATTCTGCAAAGGTCCCACCAAACTAAGACAGAGGCCTGTGTCATAAAAGCTGCATGGGTCTTGATGAAGGGTAAGGGGGAAACCCTTATCAGGACAACCTAAGACAGATGCAGCTCCTTAGCCATTATTAATTAAACAAAAATGGGGAGATGTGGGAAGCAGGTGCAGCCACATGAGCCAAGATGGTGCCCAGGCTCATTGCCAAGCCCTGTGAACCTGCACATGCCCAGTGGCAACAATTGCACACTATCCGCCTGACACACAGTGTCTGTCATCCCTCGTCCGCGTGTCCTTAGCCTATCCTAAAATGTCTAGCCTACATGCTTGGAGCATGAGTGCAGCGTGCTTGATGATGATTGGGCCCTGCAGAGTGGAGAGAGATGAGATCAGCACCTGGGTGAAGATATATTGGCACTTACCTGGCAATAAAGCAGAAGAGGAAGAGGTTCATGAACCTTACCTTGGCATCAGTGTAGTTATTCCCACTCTTGCTGGTCAGAGATTGGGGTTGAGGCACCCACCCCGACCCCCCAGCCTGAAGCAGGCTGAATCATACCTCCTTGCCACCTGCTGTGTCGCCTTGGATGGCTTCTATTGTTATGTGTCTGCAGCTGTACTTCACCAGAATCCTGCCCTCCTCCAAGACTCTGCTGCCTGCGGAGACCTTCCAGAGGCAACACACCCTGCTCCTTGCACATCATCCTCAGGCTGGACCCAGGCGCCCTGACCCAGGTGCACAGAACAGACTGGCTGGGGGTGGGGCGTGGGCAAACCCTCTTATAAGCATAGACTCTAGTAAACTTTAAGGGGCTTTGAACAGTGTCTTGGCCTCCATGTTCCTCTTTACTGTTCATTCCCTTACAACTCTGGCCTCCCCCTCAGGAACCCAGATAGCCTAAGCAGCGGGTGGCTTACAATTAATTATACACCATAACCAGCTACAATCTCATATTAATGAAGATACCACTTATGTCATCTAAACATTAGAATCCTCACCTTTACTGAATGGCACTCAATAGGGCTAAAAGGTGTTATACATGCTACTCTAAGAGAAAAGCAATCATCAGTTTCACAAATTTACAAACACTATTAGCTTCAACAGCAACCTTCTTAAAATATATACTGGTACAATAATGGTACAAATGTTGGAGTAACCAATGCACCCCTGCTTCTTTTAATACTGCATTTAAGCCAACCTTATAAGGTGGAACACACAGCTATAGTGGCCAATATTCTGACAGTAGGCAGAGTATTGTTCCTAAAGAAGAACCTATCACTATTATTCTTTAAATTAAGATAGCAATATAGCAATAACCTGTAATGAAAGTAGCTTTTTAAACTAACTCAGAATCCCCCAGCTGGCCAATGTGTAGACAATGAAAGATCTTGGAGAACTCAAAACTAATTTAAACAAGCAAACAAGAAAAAAAAAAAAGTTTCACCTTAGTACTCAGGATACTGTATAGAAAATAGAAGAAGAGAAGAGGAGCAAGAAGTTAGTACAAGCATGAAATGATGGATGACTCTACAGAAACAGTGTCTTAACAGAGCCTAGGAGAGCTGATCTATATAAATTCACAGAATTTAACAGCCTTCACAAGACTTGCACAAGTTCAAACCAGGAAAAATTCCAGGATGGAGAAGATGAGGTTGACATAAAATCCTCAACCCCCAACAAGAACTTAATTAAAATTGATAATAGATAAAAATAACAGCTTTTTCCAATAACTTGGCACTTTATCAACCACAGTTCTTCAGACACATGCTTCTGAGTAGTTGACCAACACAAAATAGAGACCATGTTGTTGTTTGTGCAAATTGCCTGTTTGTTTTCTATGGTTTAATTTTTTGGCCCTTTGGGGATTTGTTGTTTTGTTGATGCTCTGTTTGTGAGAGAGAAATTACATGAACTTGGAAAGTATGGAGTTGTAGATGATGTGGAAGGAATTGGCATAGAGAAAATGATATGAACAAAATATATCATATGAAAAAAATAAATAAGATGTACTTCATAGGGTTAAAAATTTAAAATAAAACTTCATATAGAGTTATTGTCAATAAGTGATTTAAGATAAATCTTAATTTTTAAGTTTTAAGATAAAAGTCATTTGCCTCTCTTCTTGTTAACAAATGAATAATGGCTCCAGCAAAACATACAAATATTGCCTTAGGGCCTAGAGAGAAAGATCAGGTTTGTATAGTGCTTCTGTCTGTTAAAGAGAACTTGATTTAATTTTAGAAAAACTCAGAATATTAAAAAAAGAACACATTGGTAAAACACATGTCACTTGAATAAAAGAACTTTAAAAGAAGATAAGGTTCTAAAGGAAAACTGAACCCTAATCCTGAGACTTAGAAAAAGTACAGGATTCTTCAGATGTTTGACATGCCTGTATTTCATGGTCTCTTGGGGAGAGACTGACTCCCATATTCACATGTCTGCATGTCAGTGGCTGCTTTTGTTATTTTCCATTTACATTGCTTTCTGCACTGATTACATTCCAGATTGATAAAAGCCATGCCTCTCATACTTAGAGCACACAGTTTTGAACACATCAATCACACAACTATTTGAGATTAGTGAAAGAGTTTAGATTCAATTTGTTTCCCTTCTTATCATGACTACGGTTGCACAAATGATAGATTTTATTAAAGAAATTTGTAATCAATGCATTGTGTCTGTTTTTTCATTTATGGCCCCATGAAAGTTCACCGTTTCAATGATTGAATGCTTCCTTCTAGACTCTATTTGCTAATATGTTCTATTCAGTTAGCAAAACACAAACCAGTGGAGAAATTAACAATATTTTTATATCATTTGGGCTTGTTGTCTTTTGCTGGTTTTTAGAGTCACTGCCTTCTGACTAGACTGCTGGAGGTAAGAGACAACTAATCTGACTGTAGTCTGACTGTAGTGTTGTTGTCAAGTAACAGCTGTACAAATTCCAGACAACGGAGTAAGGACATTTTACATTATCTAGACACCTGCTGAACTAATGGATCTCTCTAGCCTTATGAACAGTGATAGCATCTATTGACCTAGCCTTATTTACTTGAGTTATGATCAACACATGGGAGGTTAGGCTAAACTAAAAGAATTATTATTATTTGTTGTCTATATAACTGAGTATCTTTTGTTATACCACAAAATAACTGATAGAAACAATTGTCCACTTTTACGATGTATTTTTCAATACATAATGAAGAGAAATCTAGCACAATTAATACAAAATGTCAATCATTTCATACAAGGTATTTTTATATAATAGTATTGTAAGGATTTTGAGGATTTAGTTAGTGAACAAACTCAGAATCAGTTTTTGCAGAACATGACACTTAAAATGGAAATATTTTCAATACTATATATATATATATATATATATATATATATATATATATATATATATATATATACTTCATAGAATAGTACTAAGTTTGTGGCATTTTTTTTAAGCACCAACCGTTTAACATTGTTTGGCAAAGAATATTTACTTTTAAAACCTTTTCATGGGATAATCAAAATGAAAACATGAGCAATGTGTGTACTGCAACCTGCCAGGCTTAGTGATTAAGCTCTTCTGTTCTCTCTCAAAAGTTATCATTGTGGCACTACAATGTGCAATACTCCATCCTGTGTAATGAAGGTACTAGACACAATCTCTCTCCTTAAAGAGTCTACTATCTAGTAGGAGATGAAAGAAATGAATTCAGGAGATATATAGCTCAAAGATCAACCATAGAATTCTTATTCTTTTTGCTATTACTAAAAGATAAAAAAATACCAGAAAAATTTATAGCCACAATTCAATGATTTAGTGCATACAGAGATGAGAGTCACCTTGTGAACACTATTCTAAACATATAGTCAAATGGAGCCACAACTTATAAACTTAACCCAGGATTATTTATTTGGAATCTGTTTATTGATTTATCAAAGATGCCAATAGAATCATGATACCTATAAATATACTTGGTCAGTATAGTACAAGACAAAGGAATAAAGTATAAGACAAAGAAAAAATATAACTGCATATAACAGGAAGAAAAAAACATAACGACCCAATCACAAATATGTACCACTATGTTAATAGCAGTCTTATTTATAATACCCAGAAGCTGGAAATAGCCCACATGTCCCTCAACTGAAGAATGGATACAGAAAATGTGGTTCATTTATACAGTGGAATACTATTCAGCTATTAAAAATTAGGACATCCTTAGGTTTTGAGAAAAATGGATGGAATTAGAAAATTACCCCAGTAAGGTAGGTCAGACCCTAAAGGCATACATGGTATGTTCTCACTAATTAGTGGATATTAGCCTAAAATACAAGATGTATAGGATACAACACAGAGATCATAAGATGTATACCAAGTAGAAAGGCTCAAGTGAAGATGTTTCAATCCTACTTAGAATGGGTTTACAAATAATCATGGGAGGCAAAGGGATGGAGGGACCTGGGTGGGAGAGGGAAGGGTAAAAGGGAAGAAAGATCAAGTATGGGGTGGGGAAGGATGGGAGAGAAGCCCAGAGGACCCAGATAATGAATGGAGATAAGCATCGGGGTGTTGGAGGTGGGGAGAACCTCTAGAAAGTATCAGAGGCTCTGAAGTTCAGAAACTCTAAGGACTCAATAGGGGCAACTTTTGGCAAAATGCCCAATACTGGGGAGAGGGACCTAAGGACCCCCACCTCAAGTAGATAGACAGGGCCTAAAGCAGAGGGACAGGGCTACTAACTCACAGTGAAAATTTCTGATCTAGAACTGTTCATTTCTGAAAGAACTGCAGAGACAAACCCAGAGAAGAGACTGAAGGAGAGGATGTCCAATGACTGGCCAAACTTGGGATCCATTTCGTAGGAGGGCACCAATACATGACACCATTTCTGATACTATGATGTGCTTATAGATGGGATCCTGGAATGGCTGTCTCCTGAGAAGCCCCAAAAGCACCTGAGTGAGACAGAAGCAGATATGTACACCCAACCATTGAACTGAAGTCAGCAACCCCTATGCTTGAATTAGGGGAAGGACTGAAGAAGCTGAAGGGAAGAACCACCCCATAGGAAGACCATCACTATAAAGATATCCAGACCCCAGGTAGCTCCCAGCGCCTGATCCACCAACCAGAAGCATAGACTAGCCAGTCCGAGGCCCCTGGAACAAATATAACAGAGGTCTGCCTGGACAGGCCTTAGTGGGAGAAGATGTGTTTATTCTTGAGGCCCCAGGAAAGGGGGAGCCTGCTGAGGGAAACCACCCTTGAAGGCAAAGGGGAGGAGGAATGGGATGAAGAAATGAGGGGGCAGGCTTGGGGAGAGTGGGTCAATGGGAATATAAAAATTAAAAAAAAATATATTCATTTTCAAGAATTAATAAAAACATATGCAATAAAAAAGGAAAACTAAATATATCTGATGTGATAGACTTTAAGATCAAGTCTTAGGGACTGAAATACCAAAACATTTTCCTGACATTTTAAAAATGAAACAAATTCTTTTGCATTTTCTCTTCTTCATGAGTTAGAGAAGTATGCTCTACCTGATAGGAATCTGGAATTGTTCTATTTCTTTCCTTTCATGATTCTGTTTATCCAGATGAGTCCTCAGAATTCACATCACTGATAATGTCTGCATTTTTGATTGGCAGGATTGTTAGTTACCCTCTGGTCAGTAGGTGAGGGAGACAGTTCTATCATTCCTAACAAATAGAAATACCAGAAGACTGCTTAATGTGTAGCAGCACAGCTGAGGTCATTCGAAATTCACTAATTAAGGACATGAATGCTAGTCCACAAGTTGATGCATGGGACATACATGAATTAAAAAAAAAAAAAAAAAAAAAAAAAAAAAAAAAAAAAAAAAAAAAAAAAAAAAAAAAAAAAAAAAAAAAAAAAAAAAAAAAAAAAAAAAAAAAAAAAAAAAAAAAAAAAAAAAAAACCAAAAACCAAGACCCCAAGAACAGCAAATGTGTTTTTACTTAAAATCATATCAAACCATGAGGACTCTTTCATTACTTGGGGGGAAAAGAACATTTAATTATTCTGTCATGATTGTTTTATGTCAAATGACTAGATTTAGAATCAACATGAAATAGACTTTTGGTGTGTCCATGAATGCGTTTCTAGAAATCTTTAACAAGACAGGGATACTAACCCTGAAAATGAGCTACAAAATTCCAAGAACTGGGATATTTAGCTATATAAAGGATACAAATAAATTGAGATCCCACATTCATATCTCTTCTTTCTGACTACAGTCTATACCAGGAAAAAAGAAGTTTCTTCTGCCATGACTTACCTGCTTTCATTGGTGGACTACACCTTTGAATTGTAAGCTAAAATAAATCCATTCTTCAAGTTGCTTTTCTTAAAAGTATTTTGTAACAGCAATGAAATTAAAGCAACATTTCTTCTTCCACTATCTATCTATCTATCTATCTATCTATCTATCTATCTATCTATCTATCTATATATATATGTTTTAAAGTAATCATATGAGGACTTTACTCATTCTAGGTTTCTTCATGATATATAATAGACAAATGCATACAAAATGCCAATAATTCAGTAAGCAATTACTTTTAAATAATAACAGAATGCCCAATCACAACCAGTCTGTCATAAAAGCATAAAATGTTCAGGTGTCTAAACCTTTAAAGAATACCTAAAACATTTTAAAAGCTATAAGATATCGCTCAAATTTAAATTCTAAGACACTTTGTTCATTTTTATAAAGCTTCTTATTTGTGTGCTGTCGATATTCAGAATTATCACTTGAAAGGAAAATAGCTATCTTTCAGATACATTGTGCTTGTAAGGTATAATCAATTAATCATTCAGACATTCAAGAAGTGGTAAGGGTGGAACATTCTGTTCTCTTTTGTGGTTTTATGACAATAAGTTTGTGATTTTTATTTTTATCTAGTCTTAGGCAATCGATTTCATTTTGCTTTGAGTCTAGGTACTATGTTTAAGCTTTAAATGCTAACCTGCGGTTTAAGTGAACTATGGTTAATTTCTACATAGATGAACAGAATGCGATAGGACAGACAAAAGAAATGGAATTTTAAGACTGGAATAATGGATGACACTTTTTCCTTCTGGATTGCACAAGCCCTTATACTTTTTTTTTTTTTTTCCTTCAGTGAGTAAGTTTATTTGCTTCAGTAGTAGTTGCAAAGTCAAACGTTTTCAGATGTTAAGGTCAGTGGTCCTGATGACCCAGCATTTCATGAGCAGCATCCCTGGTTTCTTGTTTGATGAGCAACTTTTCTGTCTGTACCATCAAAAAGTAACATCCACCCACATGTAAGTATAAGGAAGTTTCTATATGACACTTAGAAATCATCTTTAACCAATGTTTCTGAGAGTTTATGCTGGAGCCTGAGCACCTGCAATTCAATTGAGCAGCAAAAGTCTTTATCCAAAGAAGAATTGATAAAGATTGCTATGAATTAGAAAATGAACATTCTGCCTTAATCTGTCTTATTGTTGGTGGTTGACTTGTTTCTTCTTTATTGCTTACAGCCCTGAACAAGAAACAAAAAAATAAAAAAACAAAATTGTGTGTAGTGTGAAATAATAGGACTCTGCCAACTGTGAAATTTCCAACCTCATATCACTGTTATTCAATGTGTCTTTCCATGTTTACCTGATCATTCTTAGTGTTCATGATGATCATTAAATTTTTAGGGATAATTTTATTCTCACAATACTCAGTTCAATATCACAAATAATGGGAACCATGAAGCTCAGATTATGATATCCCTAATGAAGAGTTATTATTTAGGAAATCTCCTGTGATCTGTTTTAAGATGCACAATTTCCCTTTTATAAACTTTGAAGGTCTTCTCAGTTTGGTAAACTTTTTTATTAAATAATTGAGATACAATAAAAAATAAAAGAATGTAAAATATAAGAAAAAAATTTAGAGCTGGACGGTGGTGGCGAACGCCTTTAATCCCAGCACTTGGGAGGCATAGGCAGGCAGATTTCTGAGTTCAAGGCCAGTTTGGTCTACAGAGTGAGTTCCAGGACAGCCAGGGCTACACAGAGGACCCCTGTCTCGAAAAAAAACAAAAAACAAAAACAAAAGACAAGAAAATGTTTAGATTCGTAGTCGAAAGCAGACTAGCTTTGCAGTGACTAATGGATAAATATAATTTTGTTTTGTTTTGTTTTGTTTTATTTTGTTTTGTTTTGTTTTTTGTTTTTTGTCCATCCACCTCAATGACTATTTAGTTTCCCCTTCAGGTTAAAATTCTCACACCCTCCCACAGGGACTCCTCATTATTAGTTTCTTTGAGTTTGTGAATTGTAGCACTGTTATCCTGTACTTTATGGCTAAGGTCAACTTATAAGTGAGCATATACCATAAGTTTCTTTCTTGTGCTGTGTTATCTCACTCATGATGACATTCTCAAATTCCAGCGATTTGCCTGTAGATTTCATGATTCCTTTGTTTTAATAGTTGAATAGTATCTCCTTATCTTTATCTATATTGTTCCAACTTCTGGCTATTGCAGATGAAGCTGCTATGAACATGTTTGAGCAAGTGTTACTGTGGTATAGTGGGGTATCTTTGGGTTACATGCCCAGGAGTGGTATAGCTGGATCTTGAGGTAGTGCTATTCCCATTTTCAGAGAAACTACAAAATTGATTTCCGAAGTCACTGTCCAAATTTCCACTCCCATCAGCAATGTAGAAGAGTTCTCTCTGCTCCACATGCTTGCCAGCATCTGCTGTCACAAGAGTGTTTAATCTTTGCCCTACAGTTGGGTGTAGGATGGAATGTCAGAGTCATTTTGATTTGCATTTCCCTGATGACTAAATACTTTGAACCATTCGAGATTCCCCTGTTGAGAATACTCGCTTTAGTTCTGTACTCCATTTTTTGAGTTATTTGAATTGTTGGTTTCTAATTTCTTCTCATACCTCCTAAACCTGTCTCCTAGAGGATGTTACCACCTCTCTATCCCAGCTCTTCCAGGACTCTCTACACCCTGGTACCTCAAGTCTATTAAGCTTTAGGTGACTACCTCACTGATGCCAGAACAGGAAGGCTTCTGCTGTAAATGTGTCAGGGGGCTCATATCAGCTGCTGTATGCTGCCAGGTTGGTGACTAGGTGTCTGAGAGATCCAGGGTTCCCAGGTCAGTTGAGAATGCTGGTCTTCCCATGGGGCTGCCCTCCTCCTTATTTTCTTCCAGCTTTTCCCCAATTCAACACCCAGGGGTCCCTAGCTTCTATCCATTGAGTGGGTACTAGTCTCTGCATCTGACTCTTTCAGCTGCTTGTTGAGGCTTTCAGAGGACAGTCATGCTAGGCTCCTGTCTGCCCTCAAGCTGGATCCTAATTTGGGCCAGTCACTAGAACTCCTTTCACTCATGCTCTTCTCCAATTTTGTCCCTGTAGTTGTTTCACGCAGGAACGATTCTGGGTCAGAGCTTTGGACTGTGGGATGGCCACCCGATCCCTCCACTTGATTCCCTGTCTTTCTAATGGACATGGGCTCTACAAGCTCCTTCTAACCACTGTTGGGCAGTAGGAAAGAGAAATGGGATGGTGTATGTATATGGAAGTTTTATTGAGACAGTTTTATAGACACTGGTTTCAGAGAGAAGCTAGACACAGGTGAAGACAGGATAAGCCAGAGAAGGAGAAGGAGCTGGAAGATTAAAAGACATTAGGAAAATTATTTTGAGGCTAAACAGAGAGATTTAAACAGAAGCCAAAGAAACCTAGATTGATTCAGTTACCTTGGATTGTATGGAGGCTGGAAGATTTCAGGCCTAGGCCTACCAATAGTTAGTGCAGAGAAAGAAATGCTGTAGGCTCAGCCCAAGCCATACATTTGAAAAGCTTGTATCCATTCCTCTGTTGAGGGACATCTGGGTTCTTTCCAGGTTCTGGCTATTATAAATAAGGCTGCTATGAACATAGTGGAACATGTGCCCTTTTAACCAGTTGGAATATCTTCTGGGTATATGCCCAGGAGAGGTATTGCTGGATCCTCTGGTAGTACTATGTCCAAATTTCTGAGATAACGCCAAACTGACTTCCAGAGTGGTTGTACAAGCTTGCATTCCCACCAGCAATGAAGGAGTGTTCCTCTTTCTCCACGTCCTCACCAGCATCTGCTGTCCCCTGAATTTTTGATCTTAGCCATTCTGACTGTTGTGAGGTGGAATCTCAGGGTTGTTTTGATTTGCATATCCCTGATAATTAAGGATGTTGAACATTTTTTCAGATGTTTCTCAGCCATTCAGAATTCCTCAGTTGAGAATTCTTTGTTTAGCTCTGTACCCCATTTTTAATGGGGTTATTCGTTTTTCTGGAGTCCAGTTTCCTTAGCTCTTTGTAGATGTTGGATATTAATCCCCTTTCAGATTTAGGATTAGTAAAAATCCTTTCCCAATCTGTTGGTGGCCTTTTTGTCTTACTGACTGTGTCTTTTGCCTTACAGAAGCTTAGTGAGATAACCCAATCACAAAAGAAGTCATTGGGTATGCACTCACTGGTAATGGATATTAGCCCAGAAACTTAGAATATCCAAGATACAATTTACAAAACACAAGAACATAAAGAAGGAAGACCAGCTCGTGGATACTTCATTCCTCCTGTGAAGAGGACACAAAATACCCATGAAAGGAGTTACAGAGACAAAGTTTAGAGCTAAGATGAAAGGATGGACCATACAGAGACTACCCCACCATGGGGGATCCATCCCATAATCAGTCATTAAACTCAGACACTATGGCATAGGACAGCTAGTGCCTACTTAAGGGACCCTTATATAGCTGTCTCATACAGAAGTGGATGCTCATAATCATCTATAAGAGGGAACACAGGGCCCACAATGGAGAAGCTAGAGACAGAACCCCAGGAGCAGAAGGGGTCTGCAACCCTAGAAGAGGATCAACAATATGAACTATCCAGAACCCCCAGAACCCGTGTCTCTAGCTCCATATATAGCATAAGATGGCCTAGTTGGTCATCATTGGGAAGAGAGGCCCCTTGGTACTTCAATCTTTATATGCCCCAATACAGGGAAATACCAGGGCCAAGTAGTGGGAGTGGGTGGACAGGGGAGCAGGGAGGGGGAAGGGGGAGGGGACTTTCGGAATAGCATTTGAAATGTAAATTAAGAAAATATCTAATAAAAAACTGTGAAAAAAGAGAAAAGCTTGGGTACACCTTTCATCTCATTCCTTCTTCTGAGGAAATGAAAGCAACAGTTACAGTGGTGAATTAAAATTAATGTGTTCTTCAATTCTGTTTTCAAGTATTTTAGTGATGCTTATTTGGAGGAGGTACTGAAAAACTACATTAATATTTTATTTTTGTTATTTTTTAAGGTTACTAATTCAGTACAGAGCTAGCAAGACAGCTCAGAAGGTTAAGGTAATAACTGCCAACAAGCCTGACAACCTAAATTATTTTTCTCTCTATTATATTTTTATTTTTTAAATATTTTTAAATTTTAGTGTGTTTTGTTAATTTATTCCCCTTCCCAAGACTTCCCATATTCTCTCCCCATCAAGTAAAACCCAATTATAAGTTATTTCTGAAAAAAAAATTAGAATTTTAATTATATTTTTATCAAAGACAATTTTTATATTTGTATTATTTAAATACATTGCTGAATGATTTTCATTGACTCTTTGCCTGTTTATGAAATTAATGTAATGCTGGATTTGTAAAAGGAATGGAGTGAGTTTCTCCCATTCTATTTTTGTGTGGAATAGTTGGAAGACTATTAGTGTTAATTCTTTTATGGTCTGGTATAATTAACCTATGAATCCAGAATTTAGATTGGGTATTTTTTTTGTTTTTGGAAAAATATTCACTTCAGTAGTTATTTCAATGGCTTTATAGATCTATTAAAACTAGTTATTTCTTTTTAGTTTACTAAAGATAGAACCATATATAATCATAAATATTTATACATGTATGCATTTTATATATATATATATATATATATGTATATATATATATATATATATATATATATATATATATCTTTTATATTTTCATTTTGATAGAATATTAATAATTTATGTTATTTGAATGTTTTGTGTTTCTTCAGTGCCTGTTGCAAGCTCTCCCTTTTCATTTCTAATTTTAATAATTTGAATACTTTCATTCAGTTACATTAGTTAAGGATTTGTAAATATTGTAAATCTTTCAAATGTTCAACCATGTGAAATGGTTAAAACAAAATTACTTTATAGCAGAGCAACAATTCAGCTATTAAATATGTATTGGAAGCTAAGAAAAAAAAATGCTCAGAATAGTTCTGGTCAAACACCTACTTAGGAAATGCAGTTATTGGCAATTGTAACCCGATGTGAGAGTAAGAAACAGTTTTCCCTTAGAATATCAATCATTCTCCTGTGGAAATAAGTACATTTAAAAACATTTGAAAACTATAAACCAGATTTGAAGAATTTTAAATTATTTTAGTAACACAAAGTAGGATGGAAGGTGATATGTGTGGGAATGCATATGACCAAAATATGTTAGAACCTATTAAAAGACGAATAGGAAAAATAATAAAATTGAAGAAATATTTTAAAAAATCACTTATTTTGACTAATGATGGTTAGTTTAATCTCAAAGAAAATGAGATCAGAATAAGAGCATCGAGAAGTAAATAGAAGCAAAGACAGGAAATTGAGGAATATTAAAAACAAATATGACGTAGGTAAGCATGGGAAGTTTAATTAACAGGTATATAAAATATTACATTTGACTTTTAGCCATTTTCTGTCAAAGGAAATGAAGGAAAAATGAAAGAAAAATGGAAAATAGCTAACAGAGTGTATGATAAAAATGGCTAAAAGAAGCTTTATTTTATTTTATTTTTTTTTTACTAGACAAAAATATCAGCAAAATATATGGAGATTTTCAAATTAGGAAACAGATAGTATGGGTTAAAAGTTAACTGTTTTTATATGAATACAATGAATGATATTTTAAATTTGAAGCAAAAATAGAGAGTCTTAGTAAAGAATAGGGGCATACTTAGGGAACATAGGTAAAAATGATCAAAATTTAAAGAAAATTAAAGAAATCTAAATGCCAAATGGGATTAAAGTTTCTATGCTGAAAATTGCTAAGTCTAACAGGCTCACCTTTATCTATCTACTTATGTCTATATTTCTCATAGATAGATGTACTACAGAAAGCAATAACAAAATCAGAATAAGCCAAAATATAAAATTATTCAAATCATCAACAGACCCAAATATGAATAAAATTTAAAACATTAGAGACCAACGTTAAACCACAAAAACCCTGTAAAACACAAGGAACAAAATATACACACAAAATATAACAGACATTAGTGGTCAACAACTGGAAATTTTTATAGACTGTACAGGCTCTGATTTGGACATTCATCCCTGAAAATGTATAAAATAATTGGAATGAGATAAAGGAGACCAGGATATCTTCAAAATTATGTCACTTATATATGATGGGGAAGTTTTACCTCTGAAGTCTTCATAGTGTCACTTAAATGGATGCCACATGTTGATATCATCAGCTGACTTACTGATATGAAAGGGCAAGATCCCTATAAGTCAAATCTTTTTGATATGCCAAACAATATAATGAGATAGCATCATAGAAATAATACTGACAATTCTTCACTGAAATAATTCACTTGTAGAACATTTAAAAAGCTCATTTAGTAAACTTTTGTAAAACATTACAGAAACATAGACATACACCTGATTCTCTTGTTTAGTTATTTCTTTGTATAAATGATATTTTTTCCCATATATTTGATAAACAATTGGGTAATTTAGAGTAACATTGCTAGCACCATTGTTTCTTATTTTTATTTTTTTAGCATCATTCTTAACATAGAGCTATGACTATAACTCTAAACTTTCATGAATGAAAAAAGTAGTCTATTTCCTTGGAGTAATGAACTCAAGTTCTGCTTTATAATAATTGTTTTTATGCCACTTTAACATGGTTGGTAAATAAAATTATGACAGTTTTGTGAATGCATTCAATAATTAATGCTATGTTATATTATGTTATATATAATTATATGATTTAACTGTTTATATTTGATTTAATTCCGAAGAAAAAGAAAACATCTTGACAATCTGGTAGTGGTAGCCTATTACTGTGGCTCTTGTTTGATTTCTTACACTGGTGTTCAGGCATCTGGGTTTGGGATGATTATTGATCTAGGTGCTGATCCCTGTGCTTGTCTGTGTGGAATGGGCATTTTGTTCATTTGTTTTTGTTTCCTATTTGGTCTCTGAACTTTGTGTCCTGGATTGCAGGTGGAGCCCTAACCCCTGTTTCAGTATGCAGTTTCTGTCCCAGTTGCAGGCTGGACTTCTGGCTGCTACTTTGGACTTTGGAGCAGCAGTGGCCTCTGTTCTTTTCACTGACAGTTCCTGCACTTGTTCTTCTGACTGATGTGAGCTGCACCTGAACAGCAGATGTCTGCTGGAGTCAGGCTATAGTTATCAGCAATGGAGAAGGCACTAAGCTGGGATAAGAAGCAGGCAAGATTTTTTGGAAACCTAATATACAGATTGGGGCAGGTTAGCTGACCAGTGGATCATTTAGCTGTTCTTGGGATTGCTTAAGTGTTCTTTAAAGAAGATGTTTGGGTGATTTTCCTTTACACCAGAATATACATGATTTCTGCATTGCTTCCTAAAATATGAAGAATGAAGGAGAAAGGGAAAATGAATTGTGCATGAAGTGGAGTTGCCCATTGAGATGTTTATACTAACATAACAGAATTTTTTTACTATAATTTTGAATAGGATGGATAAGGAAACATGGCATTCACAAGTAAATGTTTCTAAAGTTCTCAAGCATTTTACCTCCTTTTAGTATAAAGATATAAATTCTGGTTAAAATAAAAAATAGTGACTTATACTATTATACTAATAATGAACATTGATATAAATGATAGAGCATAAGAAGCTATGTTAGTGTGTGTGTGTGTGTGTGTGTGTGTGTGTGTGTGTGTGTGTGTAAGTCTGTGTCTATTTTCTTGACATTTCGTAAATATAAATATGCAAAATCTACTGGACTATGGATGCATTTGTCAATACATGTGACATGTGGAATGGTGGGTGTGAGGTGGGTTTTTCTGAGTCAATCTGCTACATTTAATATCTTATGTTAATTGGATTAATAATACTGTGGTTCCAAATTGTTCTATTTTTACTGTGCTCAAGTAATATTTAGAAAAATGTAAATGTTGTAGAATTGGGCTCATAAACTGTATTTTCTAATCTATATATTTCTTCCTTGTATGCTGCAAAAATATGTACAGTTTTTTATTTCTTTCAATAAAAGTATAACAATTTACATACATACATTACACAGAAAGGCATACACACATATATAAATAGATAAAGTACTTGGCATTTATTTTTGTAAGTTTGTTGTATTAATTTGCAAAGAAATGTCAGCAGAATTTTCACCTTTAAAATAAGCTCCAGGTATTATTTCCAAATATAGTAATAGATGAAATGTGATCTATCTTCGGTTCATTGTTTTGCAAAAGAAACTGTTTTGAGTATCTTCCCCTTCACTATTTTTGCAGATTTATGACATGTGTGTGGTCAACATAAATCCATTTCAGAGAAATTTAATTGTATAATAAATGGCTGCTCAGAAACCACATGATACAGCATGTTTTACCTTATTTTCCGTAATTGATAGTTAAATCAGCACAATAATATAAGCTAAGGCATGAAAGGATTGCCTACATCTTCAAACAGGCTTAATATGCACAAAAAGAAATCATCTCAATACTAATCATTATTAAACAAAACAAGACAAAACAAAACAAAACAAAAAACTCTGCATGAGGCTTGTAATAAGCAACTAAAGACAATTATAAATTTATTTTGTTGAATTATATTTGATAAACTTTAATTTTGTAAAATTGTAGTATCAACAAGACTATCCATTGAAATGTTTTAAGCTATCCTGCGTTATTTTATAAATACTTTACAAAGCTCACCTGAGGGGCTGGGGAAATGGATCATCATTTAAGAGCAGTGTCTGCACTTCCAGATATCATTATTTCAATTCCCAGCAACCACATGGTGCCTCACAACCAGTCTAGAGGCAGGTAGGTCTCTGAATTGAAGGCCAGCCTGGTCTATAGAGCAAGTTACAGGACAACCAAAACTACACAGAAAAATAAGTTTGTCTCTAAAAAGAAAGAAACCGCTTCAGCCTGGTCCTTTTTGCTGGGGCAGGCTCCTAGTTGGTCTGCTCCTGTGAAGACTGGATATCCCAACCCATCCTAGAGACCTGTTGCACTCACAGCATTTGGTAAGAACCACGCCTCCTCGCCTGGAATCCCCGAGTGGCTGCTAGGAGCCGGGTGGACTCAGGACCCATCACCCTCCAAAACTCCAGCCCTCCCGAATACTACTCCCTTCGTTCCTTCCCTTCCACCCCTTCCACCTGGTACTTGCTTCTGAGGCAGACTCCTCGTTGGTCAGTTTTGATGAAGACTCCTTATCGCTATACATCCCAGAGGACGTGCTACACTATGAGCAGTGGAGCACTTGAGGAGACACTGCACTCAGCACCGGTGGAAAACAGCTTGACTGTCCCACTGAAGTCCCAGCAATCTTAAGGACTCCCAGGAGATCTACTGCAGCCAGGGCAAGAGTTCAGCATTTTCTCTGTCCCTGTGAAGAGCCCCAAGTTGGAAGGCCCTGCAGGTGGTCTGATACAGTCAGGACCACAAGCCTATGAGGAAACCTGAAGCAACCCAGGGACAAAAGAGGCAGACTCCATACAGTCACTCAGATTAGCAAACGCCAAGGATACCCAGATGGCAGCAAAAGGCAAGCACAAGACCATAAGTAACAAAAGCCAAAATATGTGGGCATCATCAAAACTCAATTCTCCCACCACAGCAAACCTTGAATACACCAACATAAGTGAAAATATGGAATCTGTCCTAAAAGCCTATCTCATGAAGCTTAAGGAGGATGTCAATAACTCACTGAAAGAAATACAGGAAAACACAGGTAAACAGGTGAAGAAACAGATTAAAGTGATACAAGACCTAAAAATGGAAGTAGAAACAATAAAAAAAAAAAAAAAAAAAAAAAAAAAAAAAAAAAAAAAAAAAAAAAAAAAAAAAAAAAAAAAAAAAAAAAAAAAAAAAAAAAAAAAAAAAAAAAAAAAAAAAAAAAAAAAAAAAAAAAAAAAAAAAAA
>LR752619.1:0-27610 GCA_902729485.2 Mus minutoides | reverse complement strand
CAACAGAATACAAGAGACAGAAGAGAGAATCTCAGGTGATCAGGTGATATAGAAATGGTAGAAGAGATTGACACAACTGTCAAAAAAATTCAAAACATAAAAAGCTCTTAACTCAAAGCATTCAGGACACAGTGAAAAGACCAAATCTAAGAATAATCAGAATAGTCTCTGGATGGTCATTCCTTCAGTCTCTGCTCCACACTTTGTCTCTTTAACTCCTTCCATAGGTATCTTGTTCCCCCTTCTAAGAAGGATTGAAGGATCCACACGTTGGTCTTCCTTCCTCTTGAGTTTCATGTATTTTTTTGAATTGTATCTTGGGTATTCTGAGCTTCTGAACCAATATCCACTTATCAGTGAGTTCATATCATGTGAGTTCTTTTTGGATTGGGTACCTCACTCAGGATGATATCCTCCAAATCCATGCATTAGCCTACAAATTTCATAAATATATTGTTTTTAAGAGCTGTGTAGTACTCCATTGTGTAAATGTACCACATTTCCTGTATCTATTCCTCTGTTTAGAGACATGTGGGCTATTAACATCTTCTGGCTATTATAAATAAGGCTGATATGAACATAGTAGAGCATGTGTCCTTATTACATATTGGAACATTTTCTAGGTATATGCCCAGGACTGGTATTGCTGGATCCTCCAGTAGTACTATATCCAATTTTCTAAATAACTGCGAAACTGATTTCCAGAGTGGTTGTACAAGCTTGCAATCCCACCAGCAAGGAATTCCTCTTTCTCCACATCCTCACCAGCATCCCCTGTCACCTGAGATTTGATCTTAGCCATTCTTACAGGTGTGAGGTGGAATCTCAGGGTTGTTGTGATTTGCATTTCCATGATGATTAAGGATGTTAAACATTTTTTTTTCAGGTGCTTCTCAGCCATTTGGTATTTCTCTGTTGAGAATTCTTTGTTTATCTCTGTACCCCATTTTTAATAGGTTTATTTGGTTGTCTGAGGTCTAACTTCTTGAGTTCTTTTTATATATTAGATATTAGGCCTCTATCAGACACAGGATTGGTAAAGATCTTTTCCCAATATGTTGGGTGACTTTTTGTCTTATTGACAGTGTCCTTTGCTTTACAAAAGCTTTTCAATTTTATGAGGTCCCATTTGTCAATTCTTGATCTTATAGTACTGTCCATTATTGTTCACTTCAGGAATTTTTCCCCTGTATCCTAATGTTTGAGGCTCTTTTCCACATTCTCTTCTGTAAGTTTCAGTGTATCTGATTTTATGTGGATGTCCTTGATCCAATTTGACTTGTGCTTTGTACAGGAAGTTAAGAATGGATGGAATTTCATTTTTCTATATGCTGACCACCAGTTGGGCCAGCACCATTTGTTGAACATGCTGTTTTTTGTTTTTGTTTCCACTGGATGTCTTTAGCTCCTTTGACAAAGATGAAGTGACCAGAGCTGTGTGGGTTCATTTTTGGCTCTTTAAATTTATTCCATTGAACTACCTGTCTGTCACTGTACCAGTACCATGCAGTTTTTAATCAATATTGCTCTGTAGTACAGCTTGAGGTCAGGGATGGTGATTCCACCAGAAATGTTTCTTTTTTTTTTTAATATAGAGAATAACTTTTGCTATCCTAGGTTTTTTGTTATTCAAGATGAATTTGCAAGTTGCTCTTTCTAACTCTGTGAAGAAATGAGTTGGAATTTTGATAGGGATTGCATTGAATCTGTAGATTGCTTTCGGCAGGATAGCCATTTTTACTATATTAATTCTACCAATCTATGATCATGGGGGAATCTTTCAATCTTCTGAGATCTATGAATTCTTTCTTCAGAAAATTGAAGTTCTTATCATATAGATGTTTCACTGGCTTAGAGTCACACCAAGGTATTTTATATTATTTGTGACTATTGTGAAGGGTGTTATTTCTCTAGTTTCTTTTTCAGCATGTTTACCCTTTGTGTAGAGAAAGGGAGAAAGGTCATTGATATCTTTGAGTTAATTATATCCAGTTTCTTCGCTGAAGTTTTTTTTTTGTTTGTTTGTTTTTGTTTTTTGTTTTTGTTTTTGTTTGTTTGTTTGTTTGTTTTTTGGGTTTTTGGTTTTTTGGTTTTTTGGTTTTTTTGGTTTAGGAGTTCTCTGTTGGAATTTTTTGGGTCACTTATATATACTATCATATCATCTGCAAATAGTGATATTTTGACTTCTTCCCTTCCAATTTGTATCCCTTTGATTTCCTTTTGTTGTCTAATTGTTCTGGCTAGGACTTCAAGTACTATATTGAATAAGTAGGGAGAGAGTGGGCAGCCTTGTCTAGTCCCTGATTTTAGTGGAATGACCATCCAGAGACTGCCCTACCTGGAGATCTCTCTAGTTACAAGCCCCAAACCCAGACCCTATTGTGGATGCCAACAAGAGCTTTCTGAAAGGAGCCTCATATATTTGTCTCCCGAGAGGCTCTGCTAGTGCCTGAGTAATTCAGAAGTGGATGCTCACAGCCATTCATTGGATGGAGCACAGTTTCCCCAATGAAAGAGCTAGAGAAAGTACCCAAGGAACTGAAGGGGTTTGCAGCCCCAGAGGAAGAACAACAATACGAACTAACAAGTATATCCAGAGCTCCCTGGGACTAAACCACCAACTAAAGAGAACACACCGTGGCTCTGGCTGCATATGTAGCAGAGAATGGCCTAGTTGCTCATCAATGAGAGGAGAGTCCCTTGGTCCTATGAAGGTTCTATGTCATAGAATAGGGGAGTGCCAGGGGCAGGAAGCAGGAGTAGGTGGTTGGTGAGCAGAGGGAGGGGAGAGGGAATAAGGGATTTCGGGGTGGGAGGGACCAGGAAAGGGGAAAACATTTGAAATGTTTGATTTGACTAAGGCTGTTCTTCAATAACAGCAAAAATTACAGAAAGCCTACATACACATGGAAAGTGAACAACTGTTTACTCAATGATAACTTGGTCAGGGAAGGAAACAGGAAAGAGATTAAATATTTTCTGGAATTTAATGAAAAATTTGACACATCATACCTAATGTTATGGGACACAATGACAGCAGTGCTAAGAGGAAAGTTCATAGCACTAAGTGCCCTGGTAAAGAAACTGGAGAGATCTTACCCTTACAACTTAACTGTACACCTGAGAACTCTAGAAAAAAAAAAAAAAAAAAAAAAAAAAAAAAAAAAAAAAAAAAAAAAAAAAAAAAAAAAAAAAAAAAAAAAAAAAAAAAAAAAAAAAAAAAAAAAAAAAAAAAAAAAACTGCACTCATCCAAGAGGAGTAGAAGGCAGGAAATAGTCAAACTCAGGGATTAAATCAACCAAATAGAAACAAAGAAAACAGTACAAAGAAACAGTAAACCAAAAGCTGGGACTTTGAAAGAATCAACAAGATAGATAAAACCCTAGCCAAACTATCAAGAGGGCCAAGAGGCAGTATCCAAATTAATAAAATCAGAAATGAAAAGGGAAACAGAAATGAAGGAAATTCAAAAAATCATCAAATCTTACTATATAAGCCTATACTCAACAAAACTGGAAAATGTAGATAAAATGGATAGTTTTCTAGACTGATGCTACATATCAATGTTAAATCAAGAGCAGGCAAACTATCTAAACTGGCCCATATCACACAAGGAAATAGAAGAGGTCATTTAAAACTTCCTTCTAAAAAAAAAAAAAAAAAAAGAGCCAGATGGATTTGGATTTAATGCAGAATTCTACCAGACCATCAAAGAATACCTAACACCAATTTTTTCAAACTATTCCATAACATAGAAACAGAAGGAACACTATCTTCCTTCTTCTATGAAGCCACAATTATACTGATACCTAAACCACATAAGGACCCAACCAAGGATAAGCAGGGTGAGAAAGAAATTAGAGAAACAATTCACTTCACAACAGCCACAAATTTTATAAAATACCTTGGGGTAATTCTAACCAACCAAGTGAAAGACCTGTATGAAAATAACTTCAAGTCTCTCAAGAAAGAAATAGAAGATCTCAGAAAATGAAGAGATCTCTCTCATTCTCATGAATTGGCAGAATTAACATAGTAAAAGTGGTCATTCTGCCAAAAGCAACCTATTGATTCAATGCAATCTCCACTACAATCACAACAAAATAATTCAAAGACATAGAAATAGGAATTCTCAGTTTATCTGGAAAGACAAAAACACAGAATAATGAAAACATTTCTTAATAATAGAAGAAGAGCTGGAAAAATCACCATCTCTGACCTCATGCTTTACAACAGAGCAATAGTGATAAAAAGTGCATGGTATTGGTACAGAGACAGACATGTTGAAGACCCAGAAATAAAGCCACACACTTAAGGTCACTTGACCTTTGACAAAGACACCAAATATACACAATTAGCAAAAAGAAAGCATCTTCAATAAATGGTACTGTTCTAACTGACTATCTGTATATAGAAGGATGAAAATATTCCCATATTTGTCACCTTGTACAAAGCTCAAGTCCAAGTGGATCAAGGATCTCAAAATAAAACCATATACACTGAATCTAATATAAGAGAAAGTGGGAAAGAGCCTTGAACTCATTGGCCTGGGGAAGGGGGTATTTCCTAAACAGAATTCTAATGGCTCATGCTCTAAGATCAAAAATTGATAAATGGGACCTCATGAAACTGTAAAGCTTCTGTAAGGCAAAGGACATAGTCAATAAGACAAATCAGCAATGTACGGATTAGGAGAAAATCTTCATTATCCCCAGCTTCTGGGGCTGGAGAGACAGCTCAATTGTTAAGAGCACTGTTTGCTCTAAAAGAGAGCCTGGCTTCAGTTCCTCAAATCTCTATGGCTACTCACAATTCCATTTCCAGGGGATCTGATACTGTCTTCTGACCTCCACAACCACCCGGCATGTACATGATGCTTAGATATGGTACATAGGCAAATATCTGTTGAACAGAAATTAATAATTCTTTTTTTTTAAATAAAACTCGCTTTGAAAAAAATGATAATAAATAAAAACAAAAGCATCTCAGTAAAATCAGCACCTAAAAAGACAGACAGTACAGATAGATGGAGAGAGAGAGAGAGAGAGAGAGAGAGAGAGAGAGAGAGAATACACCCAAGGACCCATCCCATAAACAGCCAGCAAAACCAGACACTATTGCATATGCCAGCAAGATTTTGCTGACAGGACCCTGATATAGCTTTCTCTTGTGAGGCTATGCCAGTGCCTGGCAAATACAGAAGTGGATGCTCACACTCATCTATTGGATGGAACACAGAGCCCCCAATGGAAAAGCTGGAGAAAGCACCCAAGGAGCTGAAGGGGTCTCCAACCCTATAGGTGGAACAACAATATGAACTAACCAGTACCCCCAGAGCTTTTGTCTCTAGCTTCATATGTAGCAGAGGATGGCCTAGTCAGCCATCATTGGGAGGAGAGGCCCTTGGTCTTGTGAAGGTTATATGCCCAAGTACAGGGGAATGCCAGGGCCAGGAAGCGGGAGTGGATTGGAGAGCAGGCCAGGGGAAGAATATAGGGGACTTTCAGGATAGCATTTGAAATGTAAATGAAGAAAATATCTAATTTTTAAAAAAAGGAAATAAATTTAAAAAAATATGCTGGTGGTAGTAGTAGTAAGAGCAGCAGCAGCAGTAGTAGTATTGCTGACTGAAAGTCTCCTGCTAAGGCAGAAAAGCTGTGTTTGCTGAAAGTAGATACAAATAAAAGGCATTAAATTTAAATGTAAATATTTTATTTACCAAAACAAATGTAGTTTTGTGATGGGCATGATGCTAGCTTAATTCTACAGAGTAAATATAGCATATCATAGAGACGTCATGGGATTTTCCAGATATAAAATAGCAATCTATGATAAGTTAAATAATGAGATCACATTGTTGTAGTAGGTATCTTTGTTTCCAACAACGTTGCTTTGATATTGATAACAGTGACTAGTATTTATTTGTGTTTATGGGGGAAAGGACGTCCGAAATAAGAAAACATATTTTAATGGCTCACTTAGATATGCCATGCGCTAGGTTTCATCTGGAACTGCAGGTGTCTTCAGGTATGATGTGAATTTTGTAAACTGGAGAGTCTATCTGGTTCCATATGATTGGCAGGCTGAATTACCCAAAGACCTTGTTTTTAGAACAAGGTTGTAGCCAGTTTCATTTTTGCATTTTGTAACCTGGAGGGTCTATCTGATTCCATGGGATTGGCAGGCTGAATCCTGCAAAGAGCTCACCTTTGGAACAAGGTTGTAGCCAGTTTCTTTGTTGTCAGATAAAAAGGGCATTGATATCCACTAGGTGAAATTTTTCTGATAATGATAATCTATCTACAATGGCATAATATAGCAATAAGAAAAGAAAATTAGAAAAATTAATCCCACAAGCAGAAACAGTAGGGTAAAGAAATAAAATTAAGCCTACATTTTATCTCCTTTTGTCATACAAATTTTACCAAAAACAACACAGACACATACACACATACACACACACACACACACATTCTCAATCACAGAGCCAAAAAAGTAAATATAGCAAATGCTATTGCTATTTTAAGACCACATTGTTCATTCTTTAGCTTCTAATATAAATAATATATTTTAAATAGCTTTTAATATAAATATATATTTAAAAATTGTATTTTTAGTTGGATCATGATTAAAACAAGTGCACTGTTGCTACTACTACTAAAATGGATGATAAAGATTCTGCAAAATTTGTATTGAAACTGTATTGCTAAGTTGTTTATGATTATGAATAAAAACTAAATAAAAAACAAAGCTCACTTTGAAAAAAATGATAATAAAAGAAAACCAAACCATCTCAGTAAAATCATCACTGAAAAAGACAGACAGTACAGACAGACAGACACACCCACGCACACACACATACAGACAGAGGAGAGAGAGAGAGAGAGAGAGAGAGACTGACTTTTATTTTTTTGAGAACTTCCAGCAGTAGGCTGCTGGATTGAATGACTGTAAACTTGGAGACAACCATCAGATTGAGCTTAGGGACCCTGTGGGGAGTTGGCAGAAGGACAGGAGGAGCAGAGGGGGATTGCAACCCCATAGGAAGAACAATGTCAGCTGTCCAAACCACCCAATGCTCCCAGGGACTAGACCACTAACCAAGGAGAGTAAAGGGATGGATCCATGACTCCAGATACATATGTAGCAGAGGATGGCCTTGAATGACATCAATGGGGGTGGATGCAGGCAGGTTGGTCCTGTGTAGGTTTGATGCCTCAGCATAGTGGGATGCTGAAGGGTTGGAGTGGGAGAGGGTGGGTGGTTGCGGGAGTATCCACACAGATGCAAAAAGAGGGAGGAGAGGAAGGTTTTGTGATGAGGAGGTTGTGAATGAGTAACCAGGAAGTGGGAAATCATTTGAGAAGTAAACGAATAGAAAGATTAATTAAAAAGAAAAAAGAACAGAGCACATGAAGGCTCTTTAAATACCTAAATACAAATAAACAGAAAAGAATGAATGTAAACATGCTGAGTTCTCTTTTTTTTTTTCAATGCAATTATCAAAGGATGGTTAGAAATACAATCAAAATGTATCTAAGTTTAAAATTGCTTTAAATAACAAAATATTATAATAAAGAAAGTTATTTGTGAATGGATCTGGCAACTAGCATTTCTGTCTAGAAAAACTAAAATATCTTGAGAAATTTCAAAGAAGCACAGACATTACATACACCAACAACAACCTGCCCATATCAAATGGAGCATTGCTTTATGCCAGTGAGAATCTTTGCTCTTCCACAACACTGCCCTAATCCCATCACAAAAGAATGCGATAAAAAATAGACCTATGATTGAAGATAAGTACTTTCAACACAAACCTGCACATGATAGCTGCAGTCAGAGTTCAAGAAATAAAAAATAAAGAGAAAGAAACGGAGAAGAATAGGAAGAAAAATGACGGATAAAAAGAATCATGACCCCATTTAGAACTGCAAACTAAAAGGCTTTAAGGATAAAACCAAGCCCTTCAAAACAGAAAAGTGCATTGGACCTGTGTGGCAACACAAAGACTAGTATAAACAAAATGATCAAAAATGAAGTGCAAAGTTAAAGCATCACAGATCTGATGTCCTTATTGGGATCAGGATGAAGAAAACATAATGAAAGTTAGTAAAGGTAATAAAGTAGTTTAAAGCTGCAAATGTAACTAAAGAAACAAAAGAGAAGTGTTGTTTTTCTTTTATGTTTTTTAAAATTAATTTATTAGCATCCCCATCGCTGCTCAACTCTTGGTCCCTCCATCCTCTCTCTTTTTCTCCTCTGAGAAGGTGGGCTACCCTTGTATATCCCCTGACCCTAAAACATTATGTCTTTGCCTGATTTGTCTCATCCTCTCCTACTGAGTGTAGACAAGACAGCTCTGTTGGGAAATGGATACTACAGTCAGGCGATAGCTTTAAGGGCAGGCCCTACTCCAAATGTTGGAAGACCCACATAGAGACTGAGCTGCACATCTGCTACATATGTGCCATGTGTGTTCTTTGTCTGATGGCTACATATGTGTCTGTGTATGGTCTTCGGTTGTTGGCTTAGTCTCTGAGAGCTCCCCGGGGTCCTGGTCAGTTGACTCAGTTGGTTCTATGAATTTTCTACCCCCTGCACAGCTCTCCATATCCTTCCCCCAACTCTTCCATAAGAGTCCTTGACCTATGTCCAATGTCTCCCTGTGGGTATCTGTATCTGCTTCACTCAGCTGCTGGGAAGAGCCTCCCAGAGGACACTTACACTAGACTACTGTCTGCAAGCATAACAGAATATCATTGATAGTGTCAAGGACTGGTGCTTGTCCACGGCATGTGTCTCAAGTTGGGCCTGTTATTGGTTGGCCAGTCAGTCAGTCTCTTAGTTGCTTAAATTAAGGAGAAAGTAAGAAACAAAACAAAACAAAACAAAATTAAAAAAAAAAAACAACAAAACAAACAAAACTATACAATCAGGACATTATAGCCTTATAAGGAAACAGCAATTCATGCAAAGTCGAATACTTAATGTACAGTATTATTCAAGAAATAGAAATTGAAGGACACTTCATATGTGAACATGGTACAAAGTTCTCATAAAATAGTCCATAATGAAATAAACTTTGTTGAAATTTTCATAATTGTTGAGATTATATTTAAATTTTGACTTTGCAAAAGTGAACTGTTGTAGGAATCCTGTCGAATATTTATTACTAGTAGTATTTTATATGTCATAATGCATGGGCCCAAGTTAACTACATTATTTTGTCTCGACAACATTCATATAGGAAGGAAAGTAAGGATTTAGTTCAGGAAAGAAGTATTTCTAATATAACTAAATCCAAACCTAAAGCATCGCAATTAGGCATGAGAATGTGTTTCAACTGTTAGTGTGCTTGCCTAGGCTGCACAAAGACCTGGATTCTTTATCAAACACTATGTGAACCTGGTATGATGGAATTTGCCTACAGTCTCAAAACTAAAAAGGAGGCGGGAAGGTCAGGATTTCAAAATAATCCCTGGCTACCGAGTGAGACCAAGACATATGCAAAAGTCCATATATCAAAATAAATAAACAAATAAACAAAAATAAAAGGAAAAAAATGTAATATACCAATGGTCCTAAAAGCTCAGAATACCTCTTATAGAAAGAACTCAAAATACATAACCTTGCACTAGTCAAAGAAAACTATATTATAGTGAAATTGTGTCCCTCACAAAAGAATCATATTATGAACAAAGATTTAAACATGTTCAAAATTTTCGATACAATATATCATGAAAAAAATATATACTCTCAAACATAGCGATAATCAATATCAGGGCCAAATTCTTTGAGAGATTCAAAGTCAAGAGGACGAATGCACATATGAATTCAGAGTGACTGAAGTAACCTGCCCAGAACCTGCAAGTGTCTGCACCACATGGGATTCTAGAACAGAAAGGAGAAGTTGATACTCTCCCTCTTTTCTAAAAGCATTTTCCATTTAATAAATTCTTGCTAATGAAAATGTCCTTTCCTCCAAGCATCTTGCTGTGGGAACACACTACTCTCAGGGGGGTGACCCATGTCCTGAAGTAGATGTGCAACACAGAAGGAACTAAATGGATTTTCTAGAGTTTCACTGTCTCATAATGGTGTGTCAGGGCAGAAAAAAAACATTAATTTTTATTTTATTTATATATTTTCTGTCTTTTACATTAATAGTTGGTTATATAGTATGGCTTCCAGTTTAGTGTTTTTAAGGAATTCCTGGTGTGAAAACACATGAGCCTCTCGTTCTTATGCCTCTTCTTAGGATCTTCTCCCTCTGTTTACTTGATTCCCCCCATTTCAGTGTAATAGATTTTGTTTTATTTTATTTCATTATATTAATATTCTTTAAGAAGCCTTTTTCATTTTTTTTTCTAATGAGAGAAAGAAAGTGGGTGAATTCTTACAGAAGAAGAAGATGGAGGAACTGGGTGAAGTAAAGGCTGGAGAAGCTATAATCAGGATTTATTATGTGAGAAAAAATATGATATAGTTTCAATAAAAGAATCAAATTTTAAAAAGTAATATAAAGTCTAAGTTTGAAATGAACACTCCTTGTTTTCTAGAATTCTTTATTCAATGTTTTTACCTTTCAGAAGTTAAATTATATTTTTGTGGCAGGTTATTACATTGATAGTAATTTAATAAATGTGACAAAGAAATTACCAACAACTTTTTTAGAAGATTTGGGGAAGTTATTAGGTAATGTGTGGAAGAAAACTTAGGGCACTCGTGAGCTAAATTGAAACATGAAAAGATCTTTTGGGTTGAAATGTGATTTTGAGTTTGGTCAAACTTTATTTTTCTTGTTACTTTAATTGTATAATAAAACTTGTTACAGAGTGACTTGGTCTTGCACGGAAATCTAGCTACAATATGAAAAACCAATATGTGACACTAAACCCTTTACAGTCTCACTTTTACATGCATGAATATTTCCTGGTCAAATTTCAGTAAGAGAAACATCAGAAAAAGACAATGAAACAACTGTTTGGTGCTAAAATCATACAGTGACTTACAAGAGCTATGTTGTATAATCAAATAGACTATAAAACACTAATAATATCAATGTCAAGATTCATAACAAAAATGAAAATGTTAACAGACTCTTTCAAAATATTTCCAATGATATCAAATCGGTACCCGAAATGAAAATTTTAACAGAAATGGATCATTGACAATATTATCTTTATTAATAAGTAATTTTTTTGAGACATGGTTTCTCTGTATAGCCCTGACTGTTCAGGTACTTACATTGTAGACCAGCCTGGCCTCGAACTTAGAAATTCACCTGTCTCTGCCTCCCAAGGGCTGGGATTAAAGGCTTGCAACACTACCACCTGGCTTAATAAGTAAATTTAAAAGGTACTTAAATAGAAAATAACCAAATATATATATATATATATATATATATATATATATATATATATATATATATATATATATATATATATATATATATACAAAGGACATGAAAGGAAAAAGAATAAAAATAATTTTAATGACTAGTGACCTTAGGCTTTAGAAGAAGAGAAAAATTATATTTTTGTCTATGTTTGTAATTATAACACAATTAAATCATTTTTTATCCCTTTCCTCACTCTAAACCTTCTATATACCCTGTTCTTGTTCCTTTTCTTTTTTTTTCAACTTTTATTAGATATTTTCTTCATTTACATTTCAAGTGTTATCCAGAAAGTTCCCTATACCCTCCCCTCTCACAGCCCTGCTCCCCTACCTATCCGCTCCCACTTCTTGGCCATGGCGTTCCCCTGTATTGGGGCATATAAAGTCTGCATGACCAAGGGGCCTCTCTTCCCAATGATGGCCAACTAGGCCATCCTCTTCTATATATGCAGCTAGAGACATGAGCTCAGGGTGTACTAGTTAGTTCATGGTTATTCTTTCACCTAGAGGGTTGAAGACCCCTTCAGCTCCTTGGGTACTTTCTCTAGCTCCTTCTTCCTTGGGAACCCTGTGTTCCATCTAATAGCTGACTGTGAGGTTCTACCTCCATGTTTGCCAGGCATTGGTATAGTTTCCCCCGAGACAGCTATATCCGGGCCCTTTCAGCACTATCTTGCTGACATATGCTATAATGTCTATGTTTGGTGGCTGATTGTGGGATGGATCCCTGGCACCCGCAGTAATTGGGTAAATCCTTTGGAATCAGGTTCACACATGATCTCTTTAACTCTTTCAATGTTTGCTTTGTTCTTAATTCTAGGAAGGGGTGACTTGTCCACTTTTTGATCTTCCTTCTTCTTGAGTATCATGTGTTTAGTAAATTGTATCTTGGGTAGTCTAGGTTTCTGGGCTAATATCCACATACCAGTGAGTACATGTTATGTGAGTTCTTTTGTGAATGGGTTACTTCACTCAGGATGATGGCCTCCAGATCCATCCATTTGCCTAGGAATTTCATATATTTATAGTTTTTAATAGCTGAGTAGTACTCCATTGTGTAAATATACCAAATTTTTGTATCCATTCTTCTGTTGAGGGACATCTGGGTTCTTTCCAGTTTCTGGCTATTATGAATAAGGCTGCTATGAACATAGTGGAACATGTGTCCTTGTTACCAGATGGAATATCTTCTGGATATATGCCCAGTAGAGGTATTGCAGGATCTTCTGGTAGTACTATGTCCAATTTTCTGAGGAACCGCCAGACTGATTTCCAGAGTGGTTGAACCAGCTTGCATTCCCACCAACAATGGAGGAGTGTTCCCCTTTCTCCACATCCACGCCAGCATCTGTTGTCACCTGAATTTTTGATCTTAGCCATTCTTATCAGTGTGAGGTGGAATCTCAGGGTTGTTTTGATGTGCATTTCCCTGATGATTAAGGATGTTGAACAATTTTTCAAGTGCTTCTCAGCCATTCCGTATTCCTCAGTTGAGAATTCTTTGTTTAACTCTGTGCCCCACTTTTTAATGGGGATATTTGATTTTCTGGTGTCCACCTTCTTGAGTTCTTTATATATATTGGATATCAGTCCCCTGTCTGATTTAGGATTGGTAAAGATCCTTTCCCAATCCGTTGGTGGCCCTTTTGTCCTGTTGACAGTATCTTTTGTCTTACAGAAGCTTTGCAACTTTATGAGGTCCCATTTGTCAATTCTTGATTTTACAGCACAAGCCTTTGCTGTTTTGTTCAGGAATTTTTCCCCAGTGCCCATATCATCGAGGCTTTTCCCCACTTTCTCCTCTATAAGTTTCAGTGTCTCTGGTTTTATGTGGAGGTCCTTCAACCACTTAGACTTGACCTTAGTACAAGGAGATAACAATGGATCAATTCCCAGTCTTCTACATGATAGCTGCCAGTTGTGCCAGCACCATTTGTTGAAAAGGCTGTCTTTTTTCCACTGGATAGTTTTAGCTCCCTTGTCAAAGATCAGGTGACCATAGGTGTGTGGATTCATTTCTGGGTCTTCGATCCTATTCCATTGATCTACCTGTCTGTTGCTGTACCAGTATCATGCAGTTTTTGTTATGATTGCTCTGTAGTACAGCTTGAGGTCAGGCATGGTGATTCCACCAGAGGTTCTTTTATTGTTGAGAAGAGTTTTTGCTAGTCTAGGTTTTTTGTTATTCCAGATGAACTTGCTAATTGTCTTTTCTAGATCCTTGAAGAATTGAGTTGGAATTTTCATGGGGATTGCATTGAATCTGTAGATAGCTTTTGGCAAGATAGCCATTTTTACTATATTGATTCTGCCAATCCATGAGCATGGGAGATCCTTCCATCTTCTGAGATCTTCCTCAATTTTCATTCTTCAGAGACTTGAAGTTCTTGTCATACAAATCTTTCACTTCCTTCGTAAGAGTCACACCAAGATATTTTATATTTTTAGTGACTATTGTGAAGGGTGATGTTTCCCTGATCTCTTTTTCAGCCAGTACATCCTTTGTATAGAGAAAGGCCATCGATTTGTTTGAGTTGATTCTATATCCAGCTACTGCACTGAAGCTGTTTATGAGGTTTGGGAGTTCTCTGGTGTTGTTTTGGGGGTCACTTATATATACTATCATATTACCTGCAAATAGTGATAATTTGAGTTCTTCCTTTCCAATTTTTATCCCCTTGACCTCCTTTTGTTGTTGAATCGCTCTGGCTAGGACTTCAATTACTATATTGAATAGGTAGGGAGGAAGTCGGCAGCCTTGTCTGGTCCCTGATTATAGTGGGATTGCTTCCAGCTTCTCTCCATTTAGTTTGATGTTGGCCACTGGTTTGCTGTAAATTGCTTTTATCATGTTTAGGTAAGGGCCTTGAATTCCTGATCTTTCCAAGACCTTTATCATGAATGGGTGTTGGATTTTGTCAAATGCTTTCTCAGCATCTAAGGAGATGATCATGTGGTTTTTATCTTTGAGTTTCTTTATATAGTATATTACGTTGATGGATTTCTGTATATTAAACCATCCATGCATTCCTGGGATGAAGCCTACTTGGTCATGATGGATGATCGTTTTGATGTGTTCTTGGATTCGGTTGGTGAGAATTTTGTTGAGTATTTTTGCGTCGATATTCATAAGGGAAATTGGTCTGAAGTTCTCTATCTTTGTTGTGTCTTTGTGTGGTTTAGGTATCAGAGTAATTGTAGCTTCATAGAATGAATTGGGTAGTGTACTTTCAGATTCTATTTTGTTGACTACTTTGAGAAGAACTGGAACTAGGTCTTCTTTGAAGGACTGATAGAACTCTGCACTAAATCCATCTGGTCCTGGGCTTTTTTTGGTTGGGAGACTATTAATGACTGCTTCTATTTCTTTAGGAGATATAGGGCTGTTTAGGTCATTAATCTGATCCTGGTTTAACTTTGGAACTTGGTATCTGTCTTGAAAGTTATCCATTTCATGCACATTTTCCAGTTTTTTTTTTTTTTTTTTTTTTTTTTTTTTTTTTTTNCATAGCTTCCATTAGTTCGACTGAGTCTCTGTTTAGTTTCTGTTTCCAGGATCTGTCCATTGATGAGAGTGGGGTGTTGAAGTCTCCCACTATTATTGTGTGAGGTGCAATGTGTGTTTTAAGCTTTACTAAAGTTTCTTTAATGAAAGTGGCTGCCCTTGCATTTGGAGCATAGATATTCAGAATTGAAAGTTCCTCTCAGAAGATTTTGCCTTTGATGAGTATGAAGTTCCCCTCTTTGTCTCTTTTGATAATTTTGTGTTGAAAGTCTACTTTATTCGATATTAGGATGGCTACCCCAGCTTTTTTCTTCGGGCCATTTGCTTGGAATATTGTTTTCCAGCCTTTCACTCTGAGGTGGTGTCTGTTGTTTTTCCTGAGGTGTGTTTCTTGTAGACAGCAAAATATCGGGTCCTGTTTGTGTAGCCAGTCTGATAGTTTATGCCTTTTTATAGGAGAATTGAGTCCATTGATATTAAGCGATATTAAGGAACAGTAATTGTTGCTTCCTGTCATTTTTGTTTTTAGAGTTGGGATTCTGTTCTTGTGGCTGACTTCTTTTAGGTTTGTTGAAGGATTACTTTCTTGCTTTCTCTAGGGCAGAGTTTCCATCCTTATATTGTTGTTTTTCTATTATTATCCTATGAATGGCTGTATTTGTGGAAAGATATTGTGTGAATTTGAATTTGTCGTGGAATACTTTGGTTTCTCCATCTATGGTAAATGAGAGTTTTGCTGGGTATAGTAGCCTGGGCTGGCATTTGTGTTCTCTTAGTGTCTGTATAATCTCTGTCCATGCTCTTCTGGCTTTCATAGTCTCTGGTGAGAAGTCTGGAGCAATTCTGATAGGCCTGCCCTTATATGTTACTTGACCCTTTTCCCTTGCTGCCTTTAATATTCTGTCTTTATTTTGTGCGTTTGTTGTTCTGATTATTATGTGTCGGGAGGAATTTCTTTTCTGGTCCAGCCTTTTTTGGAGTTCTATAGGCTTCTTGTATGTTTATGGGCATCTCATTCTTTAGGTATGGAAAGTTTTCTTCTATTATTTTGTTGAAGATATTTGCTGGCCCTTTAGTTTGATAGTGTTCTTTCTCATCTACTCCTATTATCCTTAAGTTTGGTCTTCTCATTGTGTCCTGGATTTCCTGGATATTTTGTGTTAGGATCTTTTTGCATTTAGCATTTTCTTTAATTGATTTGTCTATGCTCCCTATAGAATCTTCTGTGCCTGAGATTCTCTCTTCTATCTCTTGTATTCTGTTGCTGATGCTCATATCTATGGTTCCTGATTTTTTTCCTATGTTTTCTATCTCCAGGGTTATCTCCTTTTGGTTTTTCTTAATTGTTACTACTTCTATTTTTAGGTCCTGGGTGGTTTTGTTCCATTCCATCACCTGTTTAGTATTGTTTTCCTGTAACTCTCTAAGTTTTTCCTCTTTAAATGCTTCTAGTTGTTTATCTGTGTTTTCCTGTATTTCCTTCTTATAGTCCTCCTTCATCATCATGACCAGTGACTTTATATCCATGTCCTGCTTTTCTGGTGTGGTGTTGTATCTAGGACTTGATGTGGTGGATGAGTTTGGATCTGGTGATGCCAAGTACCCTTGGATTCTGTTGCTTCTGTTCTTATGCTTGCCTCCTGCCATCTCTGCCCGAGGAGACCTGGGGTTGGTGCAGACCAGAAAGGACCCACTCTTCTGCCCTGAGCCTTTATCAATCTCCTGGCTATTGTCTGGAGACACTCTGGTCGGACCAGACCAGAAGGGACATGCTGTTCTGCCCTGGGCCACTATCAATCTCCTGGCTGGTGTCTCAGGTTCCACGAGATTGGGCTAGAACAGAGGCTGTGTTCCCCTGCTCACTTGAGGTCCCGAGATAGCTTGGAGGGTACCGAAAGAGCCTAAGAGTGTGCACAGCGCCTGAGGCCTGATGTGATCTTAAAGTCCTGGGAGTTGCTGGGCTCAGAGGAAAGATGGGGGGGGGGGGTGGAGGGTGCTCTGGCTGGGAGAGGCACAGCCTCCGGTGGGGCGGAGTTCTCTGATCCTGCCCCTGCAGGTATCTGCTGACCCACTGCTCCCAACACCACCTCTGTACTCCACTCAGGTGTAACCCCGATGTGATCTTAATGTCCTGGGGTGTGAGAAGCGCAGGACAGGCCCTAGCTGCATCCGCTGGGCTCAGAGGAAAGTTGGCCTCTTGTTCCTTTTCAAACTCATGGCTTGTTTTTCTTCTAATTGTTGTTAAATGTACATATATGAATAAATACTGTTCCTAAAAATAAACTTCTTAGTCTGGTTCTTGTTGTATGTATGTTCTCAGTGCTGATCATTTGGGAATGGATAATCAATTGCAGCATACTTTCCTGGTGAATACTCTTCTCATTCTCAAAACCTTAATACCTTACTAAATGTTTGTAATTCATACTCTTGCAGAATATGCTCTTTGGTTTCTCCAGGCTCAACAATCCTCAGGAATACGTTTGGATCCATTTTGATTCAGTTACGCAGCTTCCATTGAACCATGTCTTTTAATTACCTTGAACACACTTATATATGTCCTCTGGTGAAGTGGTTCATTTTTGCAAGTTTCCTGACATTAAAAATTTATATTAAATCATCTTCTCACAGAGGGCTTTCTGCTCAGTTTATTGAAAAAAAAAACAAAAAAAAAAAACAAAAAACAAAACAAAAAACAACAACTGTAAATGAATTATCTGCTTATGAATTTTCATAGCCATTTTCAAAACGTTTGTATTTCTCTTACATATCTGTTTACCCAGCTCTGTATCAAAAATTTACAAAATTCTTGAGTCACAAATTTCACAGGATTCTGAAAGCTTCCAATAAAGCAAAGGTCTCAAGTGTAAATGGCCAAATTTACTATAGCAACAGCTCCATCGCTTGGTTCCATTTTCTGCTTTTTTGTTTGTTTGTTTGTTTGATGGTAGACTGATTGGTTTGTATTTTACTCTGTTGCCGAGAAATATGGGAGATGATTTATTTGACTTACAGTCCTTTAGGTTTACTTTCCATAAAACTGGTGAAGGCAGCATACTAACAGGAGTGTGAGAGAGGCAAGAGACTAGGAAAGTGAAAATGGAACAGAAAGTTCGAAGTCAAATCACAAAAGTTCAAAGCCTAGGCCTTCTGATATGTTTTCCCATTCCTAAAACTTGTAGAAATTTTCTGATTAGCAGTAGTGGCTAGGGAGCAAATAATCAAGCACACTAGTCAATGAGAACACTTAACATTCAAACCACAACAATGTATTTATTTTTTTTATCAAACCCTTACAAAGCTAATTTTGTAATTAGAAATATAGTTTGGTATTAATTTCCAGTATAACACACTGGCTAGAATAGGATCGCATACACAGGAGATACACATGAATTAATGGAATTTTTCTCCCTCCCCCTTCACTCCCCTAAAATTTCCTTTCCACATTCATGTATTTTGGTATTATTTTATATTCTCTGATTTTTAGCAAGGCTAATTTATGAGACTATGAATGGAGCTATAACCTTTAGTTTGGCATGCTCACTGATGGGTACACAATTACTGAAAAGTGTTCTACTCTTGCAACATCATCAAAAAACAATAATTTATCCTGAATGAGGATATTTCCATATTGCCTTCCCATTTCCAGACTATTTTTCATTGGAAGTAGCTCTGTGAAGACTTAGTTTAAGAAGAAAATTTTATTAAAAGCATTTGCTAATAAGGCCAAATTCTAAATGCTCAGAAATCATCATCAGTCCATATGATACTCAAAAAAGTATCAGCTCATTTAGGTTTTTTTTTTTTTTTTTTTTTTGAGTTTCTAATAATTTAGCTTTCTGAACATTATAAATTCTGCTAAGGGAGTTACTTTAAGTTTATTACACTAGAACATACTTCAACAAGAACTGACAAAGAAATTTATGAGGTTGTTTGTACTATAGTTTTAAATAAGTATATTTCTTATTGTCTCATAGCTCATAAAGTGTTTTCATTTATTGGATTCACTTCTATCATCATGTAGTCTCTGGGACTGAATTAATTATTTGTTCTTTCTATTTATCTGAAGTTCATGTGTTTATAAGAGATTCTTTTGATCTTGTTAAAATAATTTATGATTTTTCACAGGGTTATCTTTTAAATTATGTTCTCTGTGTTATTTGCATATTTGTATTAAACCTATTTTTGGACATGAGTTGTGAATTATTGTTCTTTCGTGCATCAAACAATCTTATTTGTGTCATTCTGATGATATAAATTCCTCTTCTAAAATGTATTCTAAAATGATTCTTACAGATACCTAAAGAAGGAAATTCTATTTGCATTAATATAAATTCTCTTCTAGCATCAAAGAACATAAGCATTCCTGTTTGACTTGGTTGTCTGGCGATAAAAAGAAAAAGCTTAATAATTGATAGACCTTATCATTCTAACTGTCAATTTTGACATACATATATTAATAGACTAATAATGTTTGACATGGCTCAATGATAATGCATGCATTTATATCATTAAAATAAAAGAACATCGTTTATTAAATCTTGAAGTTGAATACCAGATTTAACTTGTTATGCTAGACCGTAAAATTCATGAATGTCAGTTTTCTATGAAGCAGTTTTAAAAATATCAAAGAGAGAGTTCGAGGATGAGAAAAGAAAGAAAAGATAAGAAAAGGAAAAAAATACACTTGTCACCGTTTCCAGGGCAGAAAATTGATTGGATTATTGTCTTGTATCTGATAGAGAGGAAATAATGAAAACAATGTCCTATGATCTCTTTATACTTTTGAGAATACCATGTGTATGTTCAATGAAATTTAATAACCTACTTCTATTGACCCCCCCCCCAACTCCTTTCATTTCATAATCATTGTCGCCAAATTACAACATCATGTAAGACTTTTTTTTTTTTTTTTTTGGATAATTCAGTGATTTCAGCTGTTATTGCCTTATGGACATGAGTGCTGGTTACTGGAAGATAACAACCCTGAAGGTAGCTACATTCACAGTGAGTCTCCTTCCTCAATCAGTTTTCTACTGCCAATAGTTCCTGACTAAGTGATGGAGCCTGTAAATCAACTACCCTGTTGCTTCTGTAATTTTGGGCTAGATTTATCTTTTGCAGAGAACCAGCAAAATAGAGAGAGCTGTATTATGAATGGGATAGTCATGACAAATTCATCTCACAGCAACCCTCATGGTCCAACTTCTTCCTCTTTAGTTGTTGTGCTTAGCTGTGGTTAAAAAATAAATCCACAAGTTTTAGATAATTTCAATTGCTGAAGGACTTCAGTCCTACAAAGATCCTCAATGATATTCAGAGACATCTGAGAAAACTATTAGTATGTTACTTGGTTTTCTCCATATACTTGTCTCACCATATTTTCATATGCTCATGCACATACACACACACACACACACACACACACACACACACACACACACCATATATGCATAAATACACTATAATACCTGCTAACACATAAACTAATATAATATCTACCCACTAAGGACCTCTATTATCTCTTGTTTCACCATGTCTACCAATTTTGCTGAAATTTCTTCCCATGTCAAAATTTCAACAGAAAGACCTAGAATAAAATGTAAAGGATTTTGAATTAACAGTTTTAAATTTTGTTCATGCAAAAATTTTGTGTCTAAACATTTCAGTATAATGCTGTTAATTTCATATTTTTTTCATTAGTTAACTGTTAAGCCATTACCATTTAAATGGGGATTAGATTTATCAGTACTAAGAAACTCTAGTCTAGAAATCGTTATATAAACTCTAAGAAATATACCCAGTCCTCTCTAGTGACCTCATTATCTTCTACATATGTGTCTGAGGTGAAGGATGATTTGCCAATCACTGTCCTGAAGGACCCGTTTAAACTCACTGAGAGGATACGAATTTTATCTTTCATACCTTTGATCTTCACAGGGTGCAATTATCAGGGCACTGACTCTTCTGTCATATGTGTCTTTAGGGAAACACCTGCAAGCTTCAATTCTTAGAAATGGTGAACCCCAAGCCCTCCTTTATTTTACTTTTATATGAGAGGTACAGTTTAGATACAGCAGTACTTATTGACTGTTTTATCAAATGTAGTTGCTGTTCTATTTGACTTCTGGAATGTGTAAATTTTTGAGATGTTTTACATTTACCACACAGTTACAGAAAATGCTGGACTAGCTAAAATAATGTGTCTTATAGGAGGTTCAACATTTATTTTTTAAAACATTTGTGTTTTATTACTAATCAAACAAATTGACATAAGCAGTATTTTTGCAGCACCAGTATAAATTATAATATATCTTTTGCCTCAGTGATGTAGCTTTTAATCTGCAAAGCTCAATAATTACTACAATATATCAGTTGTAGCCACAAAATTATAATACATGAAAGCCATTTACTGTGCTACAAATAGCGTCTGCTATTAGATATTTACTCAAATACATATGCACACAATGGTATTTATATAAACATGCATAGAGCCATTTATTCTAATACAGTCAATGTAAAAATAAAATGAAGTGCTAATTGCATTGTGCTGCATGCATCCACACAGTGGCCAAGGAGAATTGTATAACAGTGCTTGTCACTGCATGCCCAGCTTTCGGGCACCTCCAAGAGAAAACCATGTGATGGGTAAAAATCATGGTCACCTTCAAAATTGTTCAAATGCATTGTAGTAATGTTTATTTTTATAAAATATTTGAGTATGTGGAATCAGAGAAGGTAGATAGAGTATCATTAGTCTTTGGCTGAAAATAACTTCAAGGTGACAGAATGGATTTTTTTCTGAATTATGAAAATATTCTATTTCTTTATGATGGTTTTAATGTGTGTTTGTGTGTGTGTGCATGTGTGTGTGTGTGTGTGTGTGTGTGTGTGTGTGTGTGTGCATGTGTGTGTACAATATTTGGAGATAATACTACTTACTACCATGCAAGTACCATAGACTATCTAGAATATATCCTTTCAAATCTTTATCAGGGTAGAACAAGAGACTACTCAAAAAAAAAAAAAAAAAAGAAGACTACTTCATTTGTCCTTAATTGCTTCTCAGGACTTAAAGTACTGAATGACTACATTATTGAATAAACCTCTCATTTGGATACAGGACCTGGAGGAAATAAGATGGAAGTGACTTGAGAGCCTTTTTTTTTCCAGGACCATCTCTCATATTGTCAGAAGGTACTGTGCAAGCTCTCAAGGGAGAAATTCAATCCATGTTTCTACCCAGCATCAAAAATAACAAATGACAACAGAGGTGAAAGATCTCTCATATGTGCAATATTTCCATTTTTATTTGGGAAATAATCAACAATTAATTAGTTAGACTTAAGGTCAAATACATGCCTGGGACTTTGAAAGTTAGGTACTTTAAATGAAGCTGGAATGGTCATATATCTTAGAGGAGAATCTACTATTGTTTTATTTTTTTCATTTTTTATTGGTTATTTTCTTTATTTACATTTCAAATGTTATCTGCCTTCCAGTTTCCCCCCTATAAATCTCCTATCTTCTCCTCCCTCCCCCTACATCTATGAAGTGCTCCCTTATTCATCTACCCACTCCTTGACATCTCGATTGTGTACTAAACCTCCTCATGATGCCCCAATAAGGCAGTCCTCTGCTATATATGCAGCAGAAACTATGTGTCTCCCCATGTGTACTCTCTAGCAATATTTCAAATTCTTATTGTCATATGCACATATAAGTACAGCTCTAATCCCTCATCTAAATAGCTTCTTTTCACAACAGACAGAAAGTATTACAGAGAAGTAAAGTAGTTAAAAAGAAACAAGAACCCACAAGAGAGCATAGTGTCACATTTAAAACATGTACAATACAACAATTATGCCCAAGTCTCAGAGAAATTATAGAAAAGGAGAAAAATTCATAAAAGCCAGAAGATAAGCATTCCTGACACTGCATAGTTTCTGAAAGACACAGCAGGGAAATTGCAAACATGTAATCTCAATACTATGGTGTCTTAAAGAAGATAAGAATAATGACAATATCATGCTATATGACAAGGGGATGGGATCATTTTACAGGATTTTATACTTGGCTAAAGAACTACAGGCAACAGGTGGTTGGCATAAGAGGGAGAAGATAGGATATATTTAATTTTCAATTTAAAAATTTACTTGTGCTTGGTGGTGCATGTTTTAGTTTAATCACTGGAAAAGCAGAGTCAGGTAGATCTCTAGGACAGTTGGGGGCTACATAAAAACACCACTTTTTCAAAAGTAGAAATGAAATTAAAACAAGTAAATTGTGAAAACAAATCCTGTAAAAATCTATGCAATGAAAGTCAATTTTAAATAATGATTATAAAAATAAGTTGGCATTTCAACCTAAACACTCTTTACACATTGACTTCAGATTGGATAATTCTACTCTAAAGGGTCAGTACCTATTGCCATATATAAATGTTAAGAGTTGAGTGTAGGGAAATAACAATAAAATTCTACTCAGATGCCAAATTTTGATTCTAATTAAGAAATGTCAATCATTTCAATCTTATAAGTATTTATAATTAATATAGAAATAAGGGAAATTAATATGTTAATATTAATAATTTCGTTTTAAAACTATAAATTATAGTTTAATAATACAATGATTTCAAGTTTGTAGATTATCTCTCATAGTAGTTATTTGTCTAACAAATTTTCATTCCAATTAGAAAGTATAGATTTTTTATACTTTGAATTAAGTAAAAATATGTTAGATAATTTAAGTTTGAAAAGTATGCAAGAAATTTAATTAACATAGTTATTTGTTAATTTCATTTATTAGATTCATAATAACTTTTATAATAATCAGGAGATTTGAAAAGGATTTGTGTAGGTAGATTATTTTAGTTGGATTTAAAATTGGTCTTTTGGATACCTAGAATGCTAGATCAGACAGCAGAGGTAAATGTCTACATATATAATTTTACATATTTATTTTAAGTATATTCACCACAACCCATCATTGGTCTGAAGTTGGGGATTCCTATGGAATAGTTAGAAGAAGGACGGAAGGAGCTGAAGGGGATGGCAACCTCATAGGAAGACCAACAGTGTCATTTAAAACCCAGACCCCTGGGATCTCCCAAAGTATTATCCACCAACCAAAAGGGTGGTCACTGGCCCAAATGTAGCAGAGCACTGCCTAGTCTGACCTCAGTAGGAGAGGATACAGCTAATCCTGGGAAAACTGGATGACCCAGGGCATAAGGATGCAGGGGGTGTGGTGTGGTATGGTGATATAGGGTATAATAGGGGTAGGTGGTAGAGGTAAGGGGTGGGTGGGTAGAGAAGCACCCTCTCAAAGGCAAAAGGGGTGAGGATGGGGGTCAAGAACTCTGGAAGGGAAACCAGAAAGGGGACCCATTTGGAATGTAAATAAATAAAATTATTATTATTTAAAAAGTAAGTGTTAATCGAATAATTTATAGATATTTTATTTAATATGTTTTTTTCAATGATCTATTAATAAAATAATCTATGAATATGAATAAAGTTGGTAGACTACAAGTATAATCAATTCAGTGTTAAAAATGCTTGGTTTGAAATTTAACTAAAAATATGGATGTACAACTAAAGATTCTACTATTTTTGCTCTTGTTGTTTTGTTTATGTGAGAAAAGATCTTTCACTGTAGCTTGGACCAGCCTTAAATCCTTGTTACTGCATCCTTACTTGTGTTGGATGAGCCTTTAAACCCAGGTCAAATATTTCTTTTCAACTTCTGAACATTAACCTTCAGGAAAAAAAAAAAAAAAAACTTTCATAAAACTTAGTATTCTATAATGGAGAATTGAAATAAAATATTCTTCTGAAGAGTTTGTTGCTGTTTTATTTTTCTGAAAGAAAAAGGATATCAACTTTAGAAGTTCATAGCCGTAGCATATCAATTAAAAATAAGAACTTAAGTCCACACGCTAAGTCTAAATTTAAAGCAGATAAAAATTTAGTATATACAACATAATTTTCTTTCTTTTAATTAACTCTTTCAAGAATAAGACAAAGTAAGCATGTCTGATTTGATGAATTTAAGGAAACAAGATACATAAAAAATGTTAATGGAAGGAATCTGAAGATAGATTTGGGAACACTAGGTAAACCTAAGAATGGAATAATAGCAGGTGGTGTCTAAAGGTCAACGGCAGGAAGGATGAAGTCCTGGGACACTTTCAGAGTTAATGAAGAGTTCCATCCAGTACAGATGTCCATCCTATTGGTAGTCAATCCAAAAGGCAATAAGATGATTTAAAGCTCATCATAAAAACAAAACCCAGAGACTTCAATGATGGTTTTGTAACAATAGATTGCTCTCATTTGAGTGTGAAATATTCCCCAAATGACTAATGTTTTTATTCTTTCTTTGTCTGGTGGCACATTGCATAAGATGTCATGTTGTTTTTATAAGATAGGGTCTAGGTAATAGAAATGGGCAGTAGTGATGTGTGTTTGAAAACTATGCCCATTTTTTCATTAGATATTTTCTTTATTTACATTTTAAAAGTTTTCTAGAAAGTTCCCTATACCCCCCCCCGCTCTGCTCCCCTACCCACCTACTCCCACTCCTTGGCCCTGGCATTATTCCCCCGTATCGGTGCATATAACCTTCGCAAGACCAAGGGGCCTCTCTTCCCAATGATGGCTGACTAGGCCATCTTCTGATACATATGCAGCTAGATATAAAAGCTCTGAGGCTACTGGTTAGTTCATATTGTTGTTCCACCTGTAGGGTTGCAGACCCTTTCAGCTCCTTGTGCACTTTCTCTAGCTCCTCCATTGGGGGCCCTGTGTCCCATCCAATACATGACTGTGAGCATCCACTTCTGTATATTACAGGCACTGGCATAGCCTCAGACAAGACAGCTATATCAGGGTCTTTTCAGCAAAATCTTGATGGAATATGCAATAGTGTCTTGGTTTGGTGGCTGATTATGTGATGGATCCCCAGGTGGGGTAGTCTCTGGATGGTCCACCCTTTCCTCTTAGCTCCAAACTTTGTCTCTGTAATTCCTTCCATGGTTATTTTGTTCCCTATTCTAAGAAGGAATGAGCTATCCACATGTTGGTCTTTCTTCTTAAGTTTCATGTGTTTTGCAAATTGTATCTTGGGTATTGTAAGTTTCTGGTATTCCTGCTAACATGAACAAAAGAATTAGGGAGTATGCAGGGAAACCATTGGAAAGCATAAGGCAGCACACAGTTTAGAAACTGTATTTTTGTGAATTAGTGAAATCAGAGCAACATAGATGTAAATAATACAGTAGTGGAGTAAAAATGGTTAGAATTTTAAAAAAAAAAATGTAATTGAAGGATATTATGTTGTATAAAAGACAAAGAAGGTGAGCAAGGATGGACTCACAACTATAGTAAATAAATACTAAGCATATACTCTTACTTTTTATTTTTATAAATATATAATAATCCAGTGGGGCACAAACATGCAAATGAAATGTATATGTAAAGTAATGTGCATATACAACTTACCTCACTAATACTAAAATAACATGAATGAGAAATGCTGTGTCAGCTCTGGAAAACGTTGGACATGAACTTAACAAAGATACTTCTTCAATATAATAGAATATATTTAAATTGGAGTTTATCTTAAGGTCTTTTAAAAGTGTATTTACTTATTTCATGAGAGAGAGAGACAGAGAGAGAGAGAAGTATTCAGAGAGAGAGAGAGACAGAGACAGAGACACAGAGAGAAATACATACTTCATTCTACCTTTGAGTTCTAGGGACTCATGGAGTTAGATTTGGAGCACTTCCCTCCACAGGCTTAGTCAACTTCCTTAGTACCACAAGACCTTTGCTCCTTGCATAGCGATATATCTCTGCTTCAGGAAGTCTAATATTTACTCTACATTCAGACATCAATATAATTAAATCAATGAATAAATATAATACTACAAATACACAATAAAAAACACCTTCAAAATTCATAAACACCAATTCACTTTCTTGGAAACTTGTCAGTAAAAGCAACATCTCACATATTCATGGTCACTTGCTTCTTTTTTCCCTTCTATGTTGCAGCATTCAATTCATGAATACATACTAACATTATTAGTCAACTCTCTTTAACAGTAAAAGCAGCAAATATAGCCAGGTGCATTTACTACAGCCTTAAGAAGAACAACTTTTAACACCTATAAATTGTAGATGTACAAAAACAAAGTAAACAAAACAAAACAAACAAACAAACACAAAAACCACATCATTTTTCCATGAAATTCTTTAATAAAATTGGAGTATCTCAATTGACTTGAAATTATCTCCTAACATATCAGATACGACACTTGAAGAGTTTCATCTTACTTTTCTGATGTTTGTCACATCTCCTCTTATTAGGTACTACATGTTGTGATTTCTCAATCTAACAAAAATGTAGTATTCAATTCAGACATCATTCCATAATATTCACACTTGAATGTCTCCAAGCTAAGCATATGGCTATCATCTGTAACCTTGTTCCTCTGACAGGCTTCTCTCTAACACTCCTCCAAATGATTCTAAATGAATCAGGGCCAAAACTCATGGTTATACTTTAACATTTAGTCAAAATGCTAAATGATTTAGAAAGCAAAATATGTACTGTACCTTTCGCAGCTCCCTGAAATCAACTGCTTTTACTTTCTTCTTAAAATACAGATAAGAAAACACCCATTTCAAGACTTCTGC
>LR751825.1:110395-130045 GCA_902729485.2 Mus minutoides | reverse complement strand
ATAGTATATATAAGTGACCCCAAAAACTCCACCAGAGAACTCCTAAACCTGATAAACAGCTTTAGTGCAGTAGCTGGATATAGAATCAACTCAAACAAATCAATGGCCTTTCTCTATACAAAGGATGAACTGGCTGAGAAAGAGATCAGGGAAACATCACCCTTCACAATAGTCACTAACAGTATAAAATATATTTTTTAAAATAAAAAATTCATTAGTTTTTTTTTTAATCAATACCTAAGTAATGAAAATATCTTTGATTATTTTATGGTGTTTCTGCTCATATTTATGTCTGCAACAAAGAGTGGAGTATATTGATATAAGGTATTGCTTCTCTTTACTTTCCAGGATATATTTCTCTATACCAAAGAACTAAAAGTCTTCAGATCTTCAGATTATGAACATTTGAAATACATTCGCAAAGGTAAGTTTCTATCAAATAATTTTATTTACAGCTTGGCTTTATGTGAGTTCCTACTTGTAACAGTTTCTTTCTTTCTCTCTCTCTCTCTCTCTCTCTCTCTCTCTCTTTCTTTCTTCTTTCTGAAATATATTGTTTCCTTATAGGAATCTATCCACCTCAGGTTGTTAACCATCTTTCCAACTCCTCATCCACATATCTTCCTGAGCCATAAGGGGAACTTGATGAAGCCATCCCATTAGGACAAAGTAAACAGAGTTTCTTACTCTCTGTACATTGTCCAGTTGTGGGTCTCTGTGTTAACTTGCATTTGCTTCAGGAAGCTTCTCTGAAGTGGACTAATCAATAGTGTTATAGAAGTTTCTTATCATGGGTCATATTATTGCTATTCCTTTATTATAATAATAGTAATAGATTCTCTATCTAGACCTAAGATCTTTCTACCTTAGTTTCTTCTTCATTTTCTCCTTGTCAGGTTTGAATTTAATTTCATAGAGAGAACTTCAAATCAAATCAAAATGTGTCTGGTTACTGCAATACCATTTGGGCCACACTTTCCCCTCTATATATCTTAGGTAGGTTATTTGTTGTAGGTCTTGGAGTATATTTATGATACTAATGATTACATTTTCCCTCTAGTAGTTTGCAGAATAATTTTCAATACTGTGAATACTTCTCAGTAGACATAAAGCTTCAATTGAGGGTAGGCTCCATTTCTGTGTTTGATGACATGAGTTACTATTATCTTCAACAATAATAACTTAGCATAATATTGTGAAGAGTATCTAATAGGCTTGGCAACAACCTATGATGCTTGAAAGGGGATTAGAAACCTCTGATCAATGAAAGGTCTTACTTGGTGGTATTAGATGTCTATAAGTGACATTGTCTCCCTATTATATGTCAACTTTATTTAAATTAATTTTATAGGTTTATGTATCTTAAGAAACATCTAAAGTGAGTTCCTAAATGTATATGAGTACAGTGTATTTGTGTGCATGGAAGCATAACTCAGAAAAGAAATTATTGAAAATGAAAATGGAAAAGAAATGAAACTTGTTCTAAGAGTCAGTTATAAGATAGAGAACTTAACTCTCCCAAAGAGAAAAATAGAGACTGATATTTTCATAATTGCCTTGAACTTGATACCACAAATTCCCTGCATAGTAAGCTTAATCTATTATTACATAATGCCCATGAAAACTTGATGTTTTACGCAAATTTGCCTTGCTTATTACTGTTATGCATCATATTACAGATGAAGTTGATGATTTAAATTCATGATTGATTTACATGCAGTACAGAAATGAGGCAGAAAGCATCAGTCTGTTGCCTAGGAGCCCATTTAGGAAAACCAATAATTACACTGGGAATTATATTGTATGAAATTGGAAAAGTATGAAAAAGTCCATGACATCAGTAATTATGTTGAAAATAAAATGAATATCTTAAAGGGCTTCTTCTCATGAGTGGTTCCTCCTCTGTATATTAGAGTTTCTCCTTGTTTCTTATCAGACCTGCCTGATATTATATTATTGACAACCGATTTAATGTGAACTCAGAGAAACAAAGAAAAATGACTTATTTTCAGAAACGTTTTTCAATCTTCGGGCATAGAAGGTATAAAAATAAGATGATGAAATTATTTCTCTGTTTTAACACAATTTCAAATTAGAATAGAAAAGTACAATGGTAAAAGAATGGGAAGTCAGGATAAAGGGGGATGATGGAAAGAGACAAGTAATAATAAAGTTTGTTTGACATACATGGCACATGAAAATATGAAGTTTCATTGTGATCAGTGAACATCAGTAAATAAAAATAATTTAAAACTATAAAATATTTGTGTAAACATACTATAAGCAATTTTAAATATTGATATATGCAAATAAGTTTTACAGTTACATGTATATTGATGCATTGATGTTATACATAGATAAGCATTAAATATGGAATGATATGAATAGATAGAAAATGCAAATGCATACCTATACATATATACATGTATGCAGCTATGTTTTCTTTACAAATTGTGATGCTAATTTTTCAAGAAGCCTCAATTTTGAACACAGCTACCACTGTGCAGTTCATGTAAATCTCTGAATTCAGAGCTCATGAAAATTAATTTTACTGAGAATGTAGTTTGACTATGTGTCTCTGCCTACTTAAGCAGCACGCATCAGAATATTCTCTCACAAGCAGTACTCGAGCTCCATTCTCCTATTTAAAACACTACTATTTTGTCATACCAGCAACTGTGCTATCATAAATAGGCAACTGTTTGGCAACCCTTAAACACAAATTTTGAAAACACTATTTTTTTCAAATAAAATTCAGTTATTTCAAATACAAATGTCACTGATTGCAAAGAATATTAAGTTGAGATACAGATTCAGAAAACTAGTCTCGTTAAGACAATAACTTCTCAAGTAATAACAGAAGGTCAAAAAAATCTTAAATTTGGAGATTTGAGTTGTAATTGAACATCTGAAACCTCTTTGAACTAATGAGTAACAACATTCGACTTTGCATCCACATTTGCAAAGACAGGATGCCAAAATCTCAGTCTGTGTGTTTAGCAGAATTGCATTTCATCAAAACATAAGTTTCATTGAGGAGCAGATGACATACAATCAAACAGACTCAGCAAAACAAATCTTAGACATTCTTGATCACTAATCTGTCTTCCTGTTTGCTGCATTATAAATTCTATTTTATTTGGCCTTCATTGGTCTCAAGCTAATGAGAGGAGATGTGGTTATTGACTGCTATATTCTGAAAATCATAACATAAGGCAAAGCTAGAAACTCCAATGCTTTCTCTCATGGATATAGTAAGACAAACTAATTTAAGGCAACTACAAATAATCTCACAAAATTCAGAACCCAAGTGCTGATTTTTGAGATAATATTTTTAGGAACACTCAGGAAACAGTAATACAGTCTGCAAGCTACTCAAATATAGGTATAATTTACAATTTACTTTACTATGTAAATTAAAACTGAGTGAATAGTTCTAGGACAATTCTAAGAGATGGAGGTATTCATGTTCAAGTCCAGATCATTTTCAAGTGATCACTATCAATGCAGAACAATGTTGCAGTGTGAATGATTTCCCAGGTTAAAGTTTCCATTCATATACAAGTACATTTTTCTATTGCTTCAGATGGAAACTTAAGTATTCTATCAATAGCAGGCACAGGATGAGATTGCTTCCTACACTGGATTCTCATTCTGCAGATACATTCATCTTGAAAACCTGATTATAAAGTGTCCTTTGTGTACAGCCAGATTCTGTTCTCAGATATGGAGATGAATTCAGGTGGTGTGATTTGGAAGTCAATTGCAGCGACTGCCATGCAAATGCAACTGGATGATTCTTCCCAGAGATTAAGATGTATGTGCTTGGGAGGAAAATATATTTTGTGTTCCATGCCCGTAAGAGATGTGAAATGGTTAAGCTCTTTGTGCCATCATATCAAAGTTTTTCAAAGAGATCTGATGTTTTGTCAATATTGATTTGGGCCTCTTAGTGTCACTGAACTAAAAATAATAAAGTTCTGTTGCTGCAGGCACATGAGGAAAAAAATAAAAGAAGTTTGATTGATTCTTCCATTACCCAATGACAGCTATTATAAAGCAGAGAATAAAAAGGACAATTAGATGTTTGGTCCAAGGAGCAAATATACGAGCCTAGGTAAAGATTTAGTGATCAGAGGTAGCCAGCATGTGCAAAAATGAAGGAAAAAAAACACATTATTGTAGGGAGTAGAATACTGCATTCATTTTTAAATTAAAAGATATAATCTACATTTATATGCCTAAAGAGTACCTTTGAGATTAAGATTAGTATTTCTTTTGCCATTGTAATTGAATCAAAATTATTAATTATGGAACAAATTTAAGTAACCTTGTAATATACAATGTAATTCAGCAATGCACCATGTGTTCATTTGATATATTTTAAAGCTCACAATTATCTGCGCTGTTTCTCCTTTTCACTTCATGTGGATAGGCAGCAAAATTTTGCATAGTTAGGTAAAATTACAGTGGATTCCCTGTTATAATCTAGCTTTCTACAAACACAATGGACAGGCAAATAGGCAGACAGATAAATTATAATTTTACCATTCTGAACAGAAAAGCTATCCTGATTTTGAAGGAAGAAAAAAAAAAACAGTGGGGTAGATTGTTATAAGATAATGTTTAATATAATTTGCATCCACTCATATAAGTTTGGGCTAATTAGCATGCTGTCAGAAGAATCCTTCAAAAAGTAGGTAAAGCAGGTAGCATAAGAAGTAGAAAAATTGTCCTAAAGATATAAAGGAAATGTAGCGTTGGTTGGGTCTTAAATGACAGGCAGAAATGAGGTACAAAACAAGCAATATGACAGGCAGGAAATTGATAATGTAAGAAAATAAAATTTATAGCTTGACATTTCTCTTCAGAGAAAAGTGGAAGATTTAAATATGCATGCAACCTATCTACTTGAAGAGATTTGTAGTTCTAACAATGCCACCTGTTTGAACTGTGTATAATGAATTGAAAATACATAGTATGCTTTCTGGAATTCTAATCAACATTTGTTATGAATGTTTAAAATGTAGTTTGTTTAGCATAATAGCAATCAAGTTTTATACCAAAATGGAAAGAAGGTTGTGACATTTAGAAGATAAGAGTCAACATGAGTTAGTGGTTGATGAAATACAAGGAGATGTTATTTTCAATTGGTACTTAACATATTCAAGAAATGTCATATTCAAGAAATGTCACTCTGAACTGAAGACACAAATATGCAAATCATCATCTGTGTTAAAATCAGTCAGGAGAAAACATGTAATCCCCAGAAGAGAACACTGAGATTGAGTGACTCTCATATTTCAAAGTGAGGTTGAAGAGAAAAACCAATACAACCCTTGAAAATATTAAGTTGGACAAAATGTCAGGGAACAGGGATGTGCCAGGCATATGGGATGGTTCAAGAGAGTCCTATTCAATGGTAATCACCTCTGGGGACATATAAACATATATATATATATATATATATATATATATATATATATATATATATATATATATATATACTGCACTTAGCTACCATACAATTATTGAATATGTCACTGAAATTAGTCATTATCCAAGAAAACAGCACATTTTTGATGTGTTGAGCTCAGATTGGGAAGTGAAACTGAAAGATTACTAACATGAAATTCCAATAAACCACATCTAGCCTGTATTGATTACTCTCTTTGATTTTAATGATAATAACAATGATTAAGTGTGGTATTTAATTGTATATACTTTCGGATTCATAGCATTAGGAGATTATTTTCTAAGGAAAATATTTTCTGGACCTCACTAGCTCCAGAAAGCTGCCTTGGTTTAAAACCAGACATGATTTCTCACCTGCTCATTAGGATTTAAGTCCTACTAGATGATGGTTGCCTATCACCTACATATGAGTGAGACTTCTTGCATAGATATGGACATGCTATAATTTTCCTGACTCATGTGCATTACAGCCATGTAAGACTAACTTCACATTATCCATTCATAGTTCACATGATAATTTCTGGAATTATAGAAGGTAGACCACAGGAAAGAAGCTTTCAGGTCAGATCCACCTATAGTTAACCTACTTGAGTCATGTCTTAAGAGCACTGCCTTCCACAATAGGAGAACAACTTTACCTCCCAAGAAGCCACTGAGGGCTACATTGATAATTTCTCTTATTTAAATTGGAAATTTTCTTTATTTACATTTCAAATGTTATCATACATTCCCTGTTTCCCACCTCCCAGAAACATCCTAGCATACCCTCCCTCCCCCTGCTTCTATGGGGGTGTTTCTCCACCCACCCTCCTACCCAACCCTACCTCCCCACCCTTGATTCCCCTATGCTTAGGAATCTATCCATCCTTCATAGGACCAAAGACCTATCTTCCCATTGATGCATGACAAGGCCATCCTCTGCTATACATGCAGCTGGAGCCATGTCTACTCCTTTATTGATGGCTTCGTCCCTGGGAGCTCTGTGGTGTCTGGTTGGTTGATATTGTAGTTCTTCCTATGGGGTCATAAATCCCTACAAATCCTATAGTCCTTTCTCCACCTCCTTCATCGGGAACCCCATGCTCAGTCCAATGGTTGACTGTGAACATCATCTTTGTATTTGTAAGGCTCTGGCAGGGCCTCTCAGGAGACAGGCATATCAGGCTCCTTTCAGCATGTACTTCTTGGCATCCACAATAGTGTCTGGGATTGAAAACTGTATATGGGATGAATCCTCAGATGGGACAGTTTCTGGGTGGCCTTTACTTCAGTCTCTGCTCTACACTCCATATTTGCTACTATGAGTATTTTGTTCTTCTTCTAAGAAGGACTGAAGCACTCACACTTTGGTCTTCCTTCTTATGGATCTTCATGTGGTCTACAAATTCTATACTGGTTATTTGGAATTTGGGGGCTAATATCCACTTATCAGTGAGTGTATACCATGTGTGTTCTTTTGTGATTGGGTTCCCTCACTCAGGATGATATTTTCTTTTTTTTTTTTCTATTTTTTAATTAGATATTTTCTTATTTTATATTTCAAATGTTATCCCGAAAGTGGATATTAGCACAGAATGTTAGAATATCCAAGACAATTGTCAAATATCCAACAATTGGCAAAACACAAGAAAATCAAGAAGAAGGAAGACCAGCGTGTGGAATATCTTGTTTCTTAAGTCTATGGTCATTGAGAATATTGCTGGGTATAGTAGTCTGGGATGGCATTTATGTTCTCTTACCACCTTTATGACAACTGCCCAGGATCTTCAAGTCACTGGTGAGAAGTTTAGTGTAACTTGCCAAAAGAAATCTACAGATTCAATGGAATCCCCATCAAAATTCCAAATCAATTCTTCATAGACTTAGAAAGAACAATTGCAAATTCATTTGGAATAACAAAAAACCTATGATAGCATAAACTATTCTCAACAATTAAAGAACTNTTTATGACAACTGCCCAGGATCTTCAAGTCACTGGTGAGAAGTTTAGTGTAACTTGCCAAAAGAAATCTACAGATTCAATGGAATCCCCATCAAAATTCCAAATCAATTCTTCATAGACTTAGAAAGAACAATTGCAAATTCATTTGGAATAACAAAAAACCTATGATAGCATAAACTATTCTCAACAATTAAAGAACTTTGGGGAAATCACCATCCCTGACCTCAAGCTGTAATGCAGAGCAGTAGTGATAAAACTGCATTGTGTTGGTACACAGACACATAGAAGATCAATGGAATAGAATTGAAGACCCAGAAATTAACCCACATACCTATGGTCACTTGATATTTGACAAAAGAGTAAAATCATCCAGAAAAAAAAAAAAAAAAAAGACAGCATTTTTAGCAAATGGTGCTGGTTCTATTAGTGGTCAGCATGTAGAAAAATGCAAATCGACCCATTCTTATCTCCTTGTTCAAAACTCAAGTCCAAGTATATCAAGAAACTCCACATGAAACCAGTTATACTGAAACCTATAGAAGAAAAAGTAGGGAAGATCCTCAAACACATGAGTACAGGGGAAAGTACCTGAATAGAACACCAATGGCTTATGCTTTAACGATTAAGAATCAACAAATGGGACCTCATTAAATTGCAGATTCTGTAAGGCAAAGAATACTTTCAATAGGACAAAAAGGCAACCAACAGATTGCAAAAGATCTTTAACTATTCTACATCTGATAAAGAGCTAATATCCAATATATACACATAACTCAAGAATTTAGACTCTAGAGAACCGAATAACCCTATTAAAAATGGGGTACACAGCTAAACAAAGAATTTTCAACTGAGGAATATCAATTTGGTGAGAAGCACCTAAAGAAATGTTCAACATCCTTAGTCATCAAGGAAATACAAATCAAAACAATCCTGAGAGTTCATCTCACACCAGTCAGAATGGTTAAAATAAAAAACTCAGGTGACAGCAGATGCTGTCAAGGATGTGGAGAAAGAGGAACACTTCTCTATTGCTGGTGGGATTGCAAGCTGGTACAACCACTCTGGAAATCAGTGTGGAGGTTCCTCAGAAAACTGGACATAATACTACCAATTGATCCAGCAATACCTCTCCTGGGCAAATACCCAGAAGATGTTCCAATTGTTAATAAGGACAGATGCTCCAGTATGTTCATAGCAGCCTTATTTATAATAGCTAGAAGCTGGAAAGAACTGAGATGCCCCTCAACAGAGGAATGGATACAGAAAATGTGGTACATTTACACAATGGAGTACTACTATGCTATTAAAAATAACGAATTTATGAAATTCTTGGGCAAATGAATGTATCTGGAGGATATCATCCTTAGTGAGGTAACCCAATCACAAAAGAAGTCACTTGCTATGCACTCACTGATAAGTGGATATTAGCCCAGAAATCTAGAATACCCAAGATACACCTTCCAAAACACAAGAAAATCAAGAAGGAAGACCAAAGAGTGAATACTTCATTCCTCCGTAGAATAGGGAATAAAATAATGAAGGAGTTGCAGAGACAAAATTTGGAGCTAAGGCAAAAGTATGGACCATCCAGAGACTGCCCCACCCAGGGGTCCATTCTATAATCAGCCACCAAACGCAGATACTACTGCATATGCCAGCAAGATTTTGTGGAAAGGACAGTGATATAGATTTCTCCTGTGAGGCTTTGACAGTGCCTGGCAAATACAGAAGTAGAGGCTCACAGTCATTTCTAGGAAGGAATACAGGGTCCCCAATGTAGGAGTTAGAGAGAATACACAAGAGCAGAAAGGGTCTGCAACCCTATAGGTGGAACAACAATATGAACTAATCAGAACCCCCAGAGCTCTTGTCTCTAGCTGCATATGTATTAGAAGATGGCCTAGTCAGCCATTATTGGGAAGAGAGGCCCCTTGGTCTAGCAAACTTTATATACCCCAGTACAGGGGAATGCCAGGGCCAAGAAGTGGGAGTGGGTGGGTAGGGGAGCATGGCAGGGATTGGGTATAGGGGACTTTTGGGATAACATTTGAAATGTAAATGAAGAAAATGTCTAATAAAAATGAAGAAAAAAAATAAAGAAAGCAACTGTGGTTAAAACCCAGAAATTCTCTCCCAATTTACTACCCATATTATATTTATAGATAACTAAAAACAAGGCCGCTTCAGAAAAACACAATGAACCCAGTTACTAAACTGGGAAAACTGAAGGCATTCATTACAAGTTCTTGAAACGCAATTCTATGCTTGAGAGATTGACTTTGAACATCATTTTAGGAGCTTTGTGATCTTTTTCTGCATTATTTTTTGAGGAATCTTAGTATTTCTACAAATAGAATGAGTGAGGTACAATCATCTATGCAACACAAGGTTCTATAAATCTGTGTTTTTGGAAAGTTTAAGTGTCTTTATGTGTAACAATGTTTTCAAGTAGTGATCTAACTGAAAATGAAGAGGCTAACATACTTGTTATGGTCATTGCCATAGCAGATGGTACTGTTAGATGTCACTCACTTAAGGCACATTAATTTAGTTCATTGACTTATTACAAAAATTGCACATAAATGCCAAGTTCCTGGATATGAATTTTCTATGAATCTATGCTTTACCTCAGTAGTGTTGGAATAATATGATTATTGAGTTCTAATAGATAATCAAATAATAGTTATGGTACACTTAATGCCTTTATTAGTTTTATTGTTCTTGAAGTGTGTATTAATGTTCAGAGAAACTAAACATATAAATCCCAACAAATAGACATTTTTATGCTATTTCCTAATGCTCACTCTATCTAAACCAATAAAAAAGTATATATAATTTTCTGTCTTATTAAATCGTAGTCACTTCACCAGATGCTTAAGCTATATTGAAAGAGGTGACAATTTCTGTTACTTTTGCCAAAGTGTAATCCAGAGTAATTTATAGGTATAAGTGAGTTTTTCCTGTGGGATTTAAGTAAGATGACTATATTAGGGTTTGAGTAACCAAAATTTCCCTTTGAAGCCCTGCAATGATAACTTAAATGTTGTGCTGGTAGTAAGGGTGGTTCTTTTCTACTTAGTTATGAATTTCCAGGCTTTCTGAATGTAGTATTTTTAGAAGGACTGCCAGGGGGAAAATGTGCCAGAAAATACCAAAGGGTTCATTTGCCAGCTGAAACTCTGCTAGGCTTATAAAAGGAACATTTCCCTGAGCTATGATAGATAAGAATTCATTGTCAAAATTGCTTTGTTAGACTTAATTTAAATTCCATTTGATGTTTACCAAGTAAAATTTGCTTCGCAGTTTTGATGATTTAACTTTAAAATATCAGCAATGTGTACTCTTTTGTTTCATTGTTCATTTGAAAAATGATATTTAAAGTACTCAGAATTATATTACACACTGTTTCTCTCAAATCCACATCTTTTGCCTTCTTCAGAATTTCTTGTGGGAATAAGAAAGATAATTGAGGTAATCCCTTTATTTTCTCATTTACATGAGGAAGCTAAAATGGAATGATCTCATAAAGGCTAGTAAAAGTTGACCTCATAGAGGCTAGTAAGAGGTGATCTCATAGGAGGTAATAAGAGATGATCTCATAGAGGCTAGTAAGAGGTGATCTCATAGGAGGTAATAAGAGATGATCTCATAGAGGCTAGTAAGAGATGATCTCATAGAGACTAGTAAGAGGTGATCTCATAGAGGTAGTAAGAGATGATCTCATAGGAGGTAATAAGAGATGATCTCATAGAGGCTAGTAAGAGGTGATCTCATAGAGGTAGTAAGAGATGATCTCATAGGAGGTAATACGAGATGATCTCATAGAGGCTAGTAAGAGGTGATCTCATAGAGACTAGTAAGAGGTGATCTCATAGAGGTAGTAAGAGATGATGTCATAGAAGCTAATAAGAGAAGGGTGTGGGGAAAAGAGATGAAGCAAGATTGTAGACTTAGTAGCTTTGAATGTTTACAATTTTTGCTTAAATCTTAGTAAAATGATAAAGGTTATGGAGGATTCTAATAGAAGAGTGATAAATACAGGTGACATGGACTGGGAATGATGGAATAAGTTGTGTTGAGTGGGGCTGTGATTGGGAGAGCTGGTTTGAGTGGAAAATATGATGAGGATTGTTAATAGAAAATATATTTAAAAATCTATTTGGAAGTCAATTAATATAAAAAAAAACTTGTTAAAATAAACACATAAGCATATATAAAATGAGTTCAAATAGAGTTATGCTATAACAGGAGAAGAATATTTCTCCAAATAGGATTTGCTATCAGAAAGTTTTTAAAAAGAGTCAAGTATGGACAACTTCTGATCAATTATTGCTCAATGGAGTCAGTCAGATAACTTCTATTCTGCACATCATAGGATAGTCCTATTGTTACTGGTTCCCTCCAGAACTTGATTGTTAGACTAGTTGAAGAGGCCACACTTTTGGTCACTGAACATGGAAGAATCAATATGGTATTTGCTTGAAGGCTTCAGCCCTATTATCTAGCATTTACAGTGTTTGGTTGTTGCTGCTGCTGCTGCTGCTGCTGCTGCTGCTGCTGCTGCTGCTGCTGCTTGTTGCTATTGTGTTCATTCTGCTTTTAAAGAAATGTAATCAGCACTCTTAACAGGATATGAATATACTGAGCTACAGTAATGACTGATATGATGAAGTACACTCAGTTATATTATAATGGTATGTGTGTTATGGAATAACTAACAATTTTCTAAGTTGGATTTAAGGCAAGGTGGAATCCATGCCTGAATCATTAACTAGGTCAAAACTCTAAGGGTACTTTCAAGTCATACAAGAAAACTAAATTCTATTATTCTGTTCAATAGCCATAATCAAATCCTAAATCCTTACTCCTATAGGTTGGGTCATCTTTTAAGCCCAATGAGAGATTTTTGTAGTAGTAGTAGTAGTAGTAGTAGTAGTAGTAGTAGTAGTAGTAGTAGTAGAAGAAGAAGAAGAAGAATTAGTATTACTACTGCTACTAGTAGTATTACTAGTAGTAAACAGAGATTAATATAGAAATCCATAGCTGTTCAACAAACAATGAATAAGAAACTAAAGAACGATAAGCCCCAAATGTGTTATCTATATTACACACATGCTATCCCCCACATACACACACACACACACACACACACACAGAGAGAGAGAGAGAGAGAGAGAGAGAGAGAGAGAGAGAGAATCCAGGGAAATCAAGAATAGGACAGAAAGCTGGTAGATCTAGAGGTGGTAGGAATCTCTGTGTGTAAACATTTTTAGTGGGAAATGACTAGGCCATTTCAAAGTAGCTATGGATATATGTTAAAGTCATGCTCAGAACTAAGCCAGCTAACACTAGACTGGAATGTGGGGAGGCTTATTAATCCCATTCTAGCTAAGAAGATAAGGACAATTGATAGCTGCCATGGTATAGAGCATGATAATGAAGCTACACATGATAAAGTAGATGCTCCTATACTCATGACCAGACAGACAGAACTAATTGGACTCAGTGACTTTAAATCCAAAGCATAAGAAGTTAGGGCTAGGGAATATAGGAGGAACTGAAAAAAATAGGGAAGGTGGGGGATTTGATGAAAAACAATTATATACATATACAAAGATTCATTGCATTCCATGCCTTATTAGAAAAACATGGCAGCTACTTCTGTAGCCAGAAGGTAGAGCTGATCCTCAGTCCTCTGTGCATCTTCCCTGCCAGAGAAGAGCTTGCCTCCAGGGAGTTCTCTGACTCAGAATTCAAGGGAAATCACCATTTTCTTTCCAGTGTTTCTCTAAGACAGGTCCGCTCAGGAGTGCACAGGCTGCAGAAACAGCAGAACAGCTGGGACAGGGTCCTACAGGGATATATCAGCAGCTAGGAGGTGGAGCTGTTCTGCAACCCTCTGTGCACTGGTCTTACCAGGAGAGAGCTGGTCTCCCAGGAGTGCTTACAGACTCACAGGAAGAAGAGGCTCCAGCCAGAGACAGCAAGAGCATCTAACACCAGAGATTGCCAGATGGTAAAAGACAAATGTAAGAAACTTACCAAGAGAATCCAATACTACTTGCATCATCAGAACCCAGTACCCCCAACACAGTGAGTCCTGGATACCTCAACAGACCAGAAAAGGAAGATTCAGATTTTAAAACATGACTCATGATGCTGGTAGAGGATTTTAAGAAGGACATTATTAACTCCCTTAAAGAAATACAGGAGAACACAGCTAAATAGATAGAAGCCCTTAAAGAGGAAAGACAAAAATCGCTTAATGAATTACATGTGAATGAAGGTAAACAGGTAGAAACCCTTAAAGAGGAAACACAAAAATCCCTTAAAGAATTACACAATCAAACAGGTGAAGGAATTGGACAGAATCATCCAGGATCTAAAAATGGAAGTAGAAACAACAACAAAAAAATCACAAAGGGCGACAACTCTGGAGATAGAAATCCTAGGAAAGAAATCAGGAACCATAGATGCAAAGAGAATACAAGAGATGGAAGAGAGAATCTCAGGGGCAGAAGATTCCATAGAAAACATGGATACAACAATCAAAGAAAATACAAAATGCAAAAAGATCCTAACTCAAAACACCCAGGAAATCCAGGACACAATGAGAAGACCAAAACTAAGGATAATAGGTATAGAGGAGAATGAAGATTTTCAACTTAAAGTGCCAGTAAATATCTTCAACAAAATTATAGAAGAAAACTTGCCTAACTTAAAGAAAGAGATGTCCATTAATATACAAGAAGCCTATAGAACTCTAAAGAGACTGGACCATAAAAGAAATTCCTCCGAACACATAATAATCAAAACACCAAATGCACTAAATAAAGATAGAATATTAAAAGTAGTTAGGGCAAAAGGCCAAGTAACATAAAAAGGCAGGCCTATTAGAATTACACCAGACTTCTCACCAGAGACTCTGAAAGCCAGAAGATCCTAGACAGATGTCACACAGATCCTAAGAGAATACAAATACCAGCGCAGACTACTATACCCAGCAGAACTTTCAAAAATAGATGGAGAAACCAAAGTATCCCAAGACAAAACCAAATTTACATAATATATTTCCATGAATCCAGCCCTTCAAAGGACAATAAATGGAAAACTCTAACATAGGAAGGGAAACTAAGCCCAAGAAAAAGCAAGAAAGTAATCTTTCAACAAACCTTAATGAAGACAGCTACAAGAACAGAATCCCAACTCTAACATCAAAAATAACAGGAAGCCAGCCAGGTGTGGTGGCATAAGCCTTTAATCCCAGCACTTGGGAGGCAGAGGCAGGTGGATTTCTGAGTTCAAGGCCAAAGTGAATTCCAGGACAGCCAAGGCTAAACAGAGAAATTCTGTCTCGAAAAACAAACAAACAAACAAACAAACAAATAAAAACAAACAAACAAACCAAAAACCAGGAAGCAACAATGACTTTTACTTAATATCTTTTAATATCAGTGGACTCAATTCCCCAATAAAAAGGCATATACTAACAGACTGGCTACATAAATAGGACCCAACATTTTGCTTCAAACAAGAAATCAACCTCATGGGCAAAGACAGACAATTAGTTAGAGTAAAAGGCTTGAAAACAATTTTTCAAGCAAATGGTCCGAAGAAACAAGCTGGAGTAGAGATTCTAAGATCGAATAAAATCGACATTCAGCCTAAAGTTATCAAAAAAGACAAGGAGGTAAAACCTACCAGGGGGAAATCTAAATTCTGAACATGTATGCTCCAAATGCAAGGATATTCACATTCATTAAAGAAACTTTAGTAAATCTCAAAGCACACATTGCACCATACACAATACTAGTGGAAGACTTCACCACCTCACTTTCATCAATGGACAGATCCTGGAAACAGAAACTAAACAGAAACACTGTGAAACTAACAGAAGCTATGAAACAAATGGATATAATAGATATCTATAGAACATTTTATCGTAAAAGAAAAGAATATACCTCTTCTCAGCACTTAAGGTACCTTCTTCAAAATTAACCCTATAATCAGTCATAAAAGAGGCATTAACAGATACAATATTGAAATAATCGCAGTGCAGAGATCTATCAGTCCTTAAAAGGAGACCTAATACCAATACTCCTCAAACTATTCCACCAAAAAAGAAACAGAAGTTACTCTAACCAAGTCGTTCTATGAAGCCACAATCACTCTGATACCTAAACCAGACAAAGACCCAACAAGAAAGAGAACTTGGCACCAATTTCCCTTATGAATGGCGATGCAAAAATACATAATTCTTGCAAACTGAATCCAAGAACATATCAAAATTATCACCCATCATGATCAAGTAGGCTTCATCTCAGGGATACAGGGATGGTTCGATATATGAAAATCCATCATTGTAATCTACTATATAAACAAACTCAAAGACAAAACCACATTAAATGCTGAGAAATCATTTGTCAAAATCCAACAAGCATTCATGATAAAAAACCTTGGAAATTTCAGGAATTCAGGGCCCATACATAAGCATAATAAAAAGCAATATATAGCAAACCCATAGCCAATATCAAACGAAATGGAGAGAAATTTGAAGCAATCCCACTAATATCAGGGATTAGACAAGGTTGCCCACTCTCTCCCTATGTATTCAATATAGGACTTGAAGTCCTAGCCAGAGTAATTAGAAAACAAAAGGAGATCAAAGGGACACAAATTGGAAAGAAACAAATCAAAATATCTCTATTTGCCCATGATATGATAGTATACATAAGAAACTCCAAAAATTCCACCAGAGAACTTCTAAACCTGATAAACAGCTTCAGGGCAGTAGCTGGGTATAAAATTAACTCAAACAAATCAGTGGCCTTTCTCTACACAAAGGATAACCAGGATGAGAAAGAAATTAGGGAAATAACAATCTTCAAAATAGTCACAAATAACATGAAATACCTTGGTGTGACTCTAACTAAGGAAGTAAAAGATCTGTATGATAAGAACTTCAAGTCTCTGAAGAAAGAAATGGAAAAAGATCTCAGAAGATGGAAAGATCTCCCCTGCTCATGGATTGGCAGGATTAATATAGTCAAAATGGCTATCTTGCCAAAAGCAATTTACAGATTCAATGAAATTCCTATCAAAATTCCTACTCAATTCATCACAGAGTAAGAAAGGGCAATTTGCAAATTCATCTGGAATAACAAAAAATCTAGGATATCAAAAACTATTCTCAACAAAAATAATACTCTGGTGGAATCACTATCCCTGATCTTAAGCTGTACTACAGAGCAATTATGATAAAACTGTATGGCACTGGTACAGTGACAGACAGGTAGATCAATGGAATAGGATTGAAGACCCAGAAAAGAACCCACACACATATTGTAACTTGATCTTTGACAAAGGAGCTAAAGCCATACAGGTGAAAAAGAAAGTATTTTCAAAAAATGGTGCTGGCTCAACTGGAGGTTATCATGTAGAAGAATGCGAATTGATTCATTCTTATCTCTTTGTACAAAGCTCAAGTCTAAGTGGATTAAAGACCCCCACATAAAACCAGAGACACTGAAAAGTATAGAGGAGAAAGTGGGGAAGAGCCTTGAACACATGGGCTCAAGGGAATTATTTCTGAAGGGAACACCAATGGCTTGTGCCAAGATCAAAAATTGACAAATGGGACCTCGTAAAATTGCAAAGCTTCTGTAAGACAAAGAAAATGGTCCATAAGACAATACAGAAACCAACAGATTGGGGAAAGATCTTTACTAATCCTAAATCTGATAGGGGACTAATATCCAATATCTAAAAAGTACTCAAGTAGTTGGAATCCAGAAAACCAAATAACCCTTTTAAAAAGTAGGGTACAGAGATATATAAAGAATTCTCAACTGAGGAATAGTGAATGGCTGAGAAGCACCTTAAAAAAATGTTCAACATCCTTAATAATCAGGGAAATGAAAATCAAAATAACCCTGTGATTACACCACACACTAGTCAGACGGCTAAGATCAAAAACCTCAGGTGAAAGCAGATGCTGTAGAGGTTGTGGAGAAAGAGGTACACTTCTCCATTGTTGGTAGGATTGCAAGCTGGTATAACCAGTCTGGAAATCATTTTGATGGTTTTTCAGAAAACTGAACATAAGACTATTGGAAAATCCAGCAATACCACTCCTGACTATAAACTCAGAAGATGCTCCAACCTGTAATAAGGACACATGCTCCACTATGTTCATAGTAGCCTTATTTATAATAGCCAGAAGCTGGAAAGAATCCAGATGTCCCTCAAACGAGGAATGGATACAGAAAATTTGGTACAGTTACACAGTGGAGTACTATACAGCTATTAAATACAATGAATTCATGAAATTCTTAGACAAATGGATGGATCTGGAGGACATCATTTTAAGTGAGGTAACCCAATCACAAAAGAACATACATGATATGTACTTACTGATAAGTGGATATTAGGCCAGAAGCTCAGAATACCCAAGATACAATTTGCAAAATACATGAAACTCAAGAAGAAGGAAGACTAAAGTGTGGATACTTCGATCCTTCTTAGAAGAGGGAACAAAATTCCGATGGAAGGAGTTATAGAGACAAAATTCAGAGCAAAGAGTTAAGGAATGACCATCCAGTGATTGCCCCACCTGGGGGTCCATCCCATAAACAACCACCAAACCCAGACCCCAATCAAAAATCATAGGGTAGGACTCATGGCTCTAGCTGCATATGTAGCAGAGAAAGGCCTAGTTGATCATCAATTAAAGGAGAAGCCCTTGGTCCTGTNGTTATAGAGACAAAATTCAGAGCAAAGAGTTAAGGAATGACCATCCAGTGATTGCCCCACCTGGGGGTCCATCCCATAAACAACCACCAAACCCAGACCCCAATCAAAAATCATAGGGTAGGACTCATGGCTCTAGCTGCATATGTAGCAGAGAAAGGCCTAGTTGATCATCAATTAAAGGAGAAGCCCTTGGTCCTGTAAAAGTTGTGTGCCCTATTATAGGGGAATGTAAGGGCCAGGATGCAGGAGTGGGTGTGTTAGGGAGCAGGGGACGAGGGTGAGGTGATAAGGGGTTTTCAGAGGGGAAACTAGGGAAGGGGATAACATTTGAAATTTAAATAAAGAAATATCTAATTAAAAATTTTGTTAGAAAAAAATAGGATAATAGGGAAACTTCATCTTTAATATTGCAGCAATATGACTGTTTAAGCAATGTCCCAACAATGACAACATCAATTTAGATGCTGATATAAAGCAGGGAAAACTTATGTGGCCCCACCCCTAGATGAAAAACTACTGGCATCGAAGGACATCTTAGGAAGGTAGAACTAACTTCTCTCAGGTGTGAGACCCCTAATTGGTTATCCAGTACAAAGTCGTCAACTATACTAGCTGTTTTTTGTTTGTTTGTTTGTTTGTTTTTGTTTTTGTCAACTTGACACAAACTGGAGTTTTCACAGAGGAAGAGGCTTCAGTTGAGGAAATGCCTCTATGAGATCCAGCTGTGGGGCATTTTCTCAATTAGTGATCAATGGGGAAGGGTCCCTTGTGGGTGGTGCCATCCCTGGGATGGTAGTCTTGGATTCTACAAGAGAAGAGGCTGACCAAGGCAGGAGAAGCAAGCCAGTAAAGAACATCCCTCCATGGCTTCTGCATCAGCTCCTGCTTCCTGACCTGTTTGAGTTCCAGTCCTGACTTCTTTTGGTGATAAACAGCAATGTGGAAGTGTAAGCTGAATAAACCCTTTCCTCCCCAACTTGTATCTTGGTCATGATGTTTGTGTAGAAATAGAAACCCTGACTAAGACATCAAGCCTGAAATCATATATATACAAGCAACATTAAATTGTCTCAACATGTTATAATCATACATTTATAAATATATATGTAACAATAATAAAAATGGCTATTAATTTTAAAAGAAATGGGGTGGTTCATGAGAAGATCAAGAAAGAGAAAACATGGGAGGTATTGGAGGCAGAAAGGAGAGACATGATGTAATTATATTTTACTTAAAATTTTTAAAATGTTAAAAAAAGAAAAAACATGGGAGTTCTGAATTTGGAAATTTGTATTTAAATGATATTATGATAAAAATACCATATATTAAGCTAAATCAGTCCAATTATCATCAGAAAAAAAAACTATCCATATTTTACAGTATAAATATAATAATGGCATGTTATTGTAGTCATCTCTATGGCTCTGAATTATATATATATATATATATATATATATATATATATATATATATATATATAT
>LR751825.1:0-110112 GCA_902729485.2 Mus minutoides | reverse complement strand
CTCTGTTGAGGGACATCTGGGTTCTTTCCAGCTTCTGGCTATTATGAATAAGGCTGCTATGAACATAGTGGAACATGTGTCCTTATAACCAGATGGAAACTCTTCTGGATATATGCCAAGTAGAGGTATTGCTGGATCTTCCGGTAGTACTATGTCCAATTTTCTGAGGAACTGCCAGACTGATTTCCAGAGTGGTTGAGCAGCACAGTTTTAAAGAAACTCACCTTCAGTGAGTTAAAGATCTTACTCAAAGATGGCATGCTCCAGGAGACCTGAAGTATGCAGGATTCATCTAGCTGTTATGATCTTTACTGTCCAGATTGCATAGGAAGTCTAGGGATCAGAAGGACAAAGACTTATACAAGTTCGAAGCAGAACTGAATTTAGTCAATTGGCATCATGGACATTCCAAACAGAGATGTGAGTTAGACATTTGAGCTTTAATTCAGTGTGATAGGTTGGAATCATATTTCACTTTACTGGTTGTAGTTTCACTTTACTATTTTCCTAGTAGACTTATTTACAAAACTGGATTTGCATGAAATATCGATCATGTGGTCTTAAAAATGAAGACTAAACTCAAAGTTATCAGCCATGAAAATGACCCTGGACTAGGAAGAAATCAAAAACAGATTCAGATCCTCACAGCCAATCATTTGGACTGAGCCTTGGGATCCCAATGGAAGAGCTAGGGGAAGGACTGAAGGAGCAGAAGGGGATTGCAAGCCCATAAGTACAATATCAACTAACTGGACCATCCAGAGCTCTGAGAGACTAAACCATCAACCAAAGAGTATACATGGAGGGATCCATGGCTCCAGATACATATGAAGTAGAGGATGGCCTTATTTGACATCAGTGGTAGGGCAGGCCCTTTGTCTTGTGGAAGCTTGATGCACCAGGAACAGGGATGGTAGAGTGGTGGGGTGGGACTGGATGAGTAGGTAGAGGAGAACTCTCATAGAGGCAAAGGGGAGGGGCAGAGGGGAGATGTTAAGATAGGTCTGTGGAGGAATAACTGGGAAGGGGCGAATATCATTTGAAATATAAACAAATAAAATAATTGATAAAAAAAGAAGGGGTGGATATATGGCTCAGGTCTTAAGAGCAGTGACTACTCTTTCAGAGTCCCTGAGTTCAGTTCCCAGAAACCACTTAGTAGCTAAAAAACAAACAAATAAACAAACAAACAAAAACAGAAACAAAACAAAACAAAACAAAAAACAGAGAAATGGCATTCAAATGTTTATGCAACAAAATAGAACAATCAAAAACTTATAAAAGTTTTGATTCATTGGGAGTATTTAATATTAGATGGTACTTTATGAAAACTTGTGGCTATAATTAAAAGGTTTGATGAGGAGTAGAAGAAAACTAGAAGTCATGTGAGTATTTAACCCCTAAAAACCTGCTTCCAGCCACAGATTCCTCCAAAAAGACCATACATTCTATACTTCCAAAAGTGTTTCTCTGTAAAAGTATAGTTTGGGAGTCACACTTGCACCTACTAGAGGCTTCACTCTATGGGCTGTCAATAGATCTATTCTGAAGGCAAGCACATGACATCTGTCTCTAGCTTCTGCTACCAGGATTTTCCTCAATTTGAATGTCTGTACATGGATATTGTGAACCAAGATTAAAACATTTGTATCCTCAGGTTAGTTATTTTGGGAAGTTTCTCACAGAGATAACCACCTAATCCAAAATTTAGGTCATAAATGTAGCCTTTGATATTTTACATTAGACTATGTTGTTCTGATTCATTTGAAACTGGTTGGTGAGAGGAAATTTGAGCTATTTTCAACATTGTACTAGGAAAGCCCCATCATCAACAACAACAAACAGTAATCCACGAATTAAACAGAATGCACTGAGATATTTTGGTAAGAGTTTGAAAGAATAAATAATAATAATAAGTGAAATAGGAAGGTAAAGAACTGGATAATGAGGAATCAAAGTAGAACAATGACTGCACCCTGAGCTTGGCTAGAGAACCTGGTTACATTGTGTCAGAGTGTGTCTTCCTTTTGCCTATATCCCTAAATACTATATAAGACTGAATATACAAACAACATACTGATTTGTTTGAAAAACTAAATTTCAAGAGAAAATTGCATATAGGGAGCAGAGCTGTATGCTGCAGTCAGAACTGAAGCAGCCAGATTCCAGAGGCCCTCTGGAGTCTGGAATTATATCCTAAATCCTATGGCAAACAAGGCCTATGGGTGAAAGTGCTTGTCCTGCTGGATTTTGGTCTTTCTTTGGTTGAATCTTTTCTGACTATGCCTACTATTCTCACTTTTGGAATGGATGTATTTTTATATGTGTCATGGTACATTAAAAATAAGTCGAAGGGTACTTTGGTCCATAATAAAGAGAGTAATTTCAGTTTCATAAGATATATTTGATTTTCAAACAGGTTGAAACAATGAGGGATTGTGGGAACAAGAACAAGTACTGGAAGGTTATTACTTTATAGTGATAGGATTTGGTATCTAGTTGAAAAGACACGGGTTTGGGCTGGTTATCTTAATTGGTAACTTGAATGGACAATCTCAATCTCCTGTAAATGGATCAATTGTCATGTCTTTGTGGTGGCTCTTATGTTGGCCCAGTCGCAATAAAAAAAAAAAAAATCTTGTACTACAGAGGAACAACAATATTTGATGAGCTGGGATCATGTACTAAACAAAATGGAGAAAAATGGTAAATACTATGCTCTAGGTTTCAACTTCTCAATAGCATATGCAATGTGACCAGCTCCCTCATATCCTGCAACCACAACTTTATAGACATGTTAGAGTTTACTCTCAAAGCATAAGTCAAAATTAACCACCCTAAGTGACCTTTTCCCAGGATTCTACCACAGCACAAAGAAAAGTAACTGATAAAAAAAATGACCATTTTTTTTTTTTTTTTAGTATGTCAGCCTTCAATACAGCATTCTGTTGGGTCACACTATTTGCTAGAATGTATTAAAATAATTTAATTATGAGCTATGCAAAGTTACTAGCCTGAATAAGTCAAGAGGTAATATATAACTGACTTCTCTATATAATTAAAATTCTCTATGACCACCACGTGGGGCAAGTACAACTGTGTCACAGGAAAAAACAAAACAAAACAAAACAAAACAAAACAAAACAAAACTACTGATAAAGTTGAGTAGATTTGGAAACCCTGGAAATTCTCATATCTGAGAAAGGTAAGTAGGCTTTTCATCTACTCCAGACCCAGTTTCTGTCCTGGAGTACATCCATGATACCCGACATGAGGATTGTGACAACTAGTCACATATAGCACAGAGCCCAGAGTTCTCTATGCTAATGGGGTATCTAGATGGGCCAGCCTTGAGGATTCCCAGACATCTTTCCTGCAAAAGGTATTTAATCTCTGGTCAACTTTGAGCAAATTGCATGTGTCCATTTTCCATTACAAACAAGCAATTTGACAAGTAAGGACTGTCTCTCTCATCAAGAACCATTTTTGTCATATCAGAGCCTTGCTCTCTCCAGCAGAAGGCCCTTCTTGCTCTGGACACTCACTCCTGAGCTAAGCAGGATTCTCCCTTCCCATGGGCCTCTTGGTTCACAATTGATCTGCATTCCCTGGAATTTGGAAACCCCTCCTACACCCCAGGATGCATCATTTCTCATTTCTCACTTGGGAAGCCCTCCTTCCCCAATCTTAGGCTATGCTCTGCCATCCCCTGGCTTTCAATATTTATAGGTCTTCCCTTAGAGCCATCGGTGCTCTTACCCACTCTGCCACCTGTCCATGCCCCCTCCCTAGCTTCTTAAGGATTTGTTCTAATGTGATTGATAGAGCCTGCATCAGTTTTATGCTACAGATCAGGCCGATTTAGACAATTACACTTAATTAATGAGTGAGTCCTCTGTTCATTTTCTTTTGTCTCACTGTCTCATTTTCTCTTCATAAAATAATATGTCACCTGATATTGTTCCAGGATCTGCTTTGATAGGAATCAAAGCCTGAGTATTGTGTCTGTTTTGAGTTACTCCTCTAAATTTAATATTATTTTTTTGAGATTAAACTTTAAGATTTTCTACTTGAATATGTTGCTTGTTATTCCAGACTATGTAAACACAGAATGTTAACCATAATAATTAAGTTAAAATTAAGTCATTAGGGTGGACTATCCCGACCCGTGGGACTCATAGAAAATAATTTAGAATATTGATGACTAGATTATAAAGGATAATCATGAAGATTGCCAACTGTAAGCTAGGTAGGGAAATTTCAACAGAAAATGATAATACTGACAATTAAATTTCAAACTTTTATTTTTGTTGTTATTGTGTTGCCTAGAAAGTGATCTATTTATATAATGAAGTTCATACTTATGTATATAATGAAAAATATAATATAATGGTATATATTATATGTGTATTCATAATTGCAAATAAAATATAATTTCAATGATCACCAAGGTCATTTTACTTCTAAATGTGGCATGACCTTTAATGTGTTTTTTCCTGGAATGTGTTCCAGATTTTGAGATTAGTTTTATTCATATAATAAGTCCAACCAACATTTATTCATTTAATAAGTCCAAACAAGAAACTGTCAGAACCTACAAAGATAGCACAATGTGATACTTCTTAATAGTAGAATCCATCTGCCTCTGATTGAAAACTCAAAATAAGTGCTGCCATGTACAGAGAGTAATGTTTTCATTAACTTTTAACAAAAAAAAAAAATCTTAATTTAATTGCATAAGCACAAATCTCCATTCTACCATAATTTAAATAATTAAGAATACTCAGAATGAAAGAATGGCCATCTAATTAGACTGAGTCCATAGCCCAGTACTGGGCTCAGCGAGTCAGTGATTACTTTTTTAACTTCTCAGTAATCTCCTAAGGAGGTGGAGCAGACATTTCTGATTAACAGAAGAACAGTGAGACACACAGTTTTCGAGTAACTTGCTCATGGTTCACTAGAAAATTAGTGGTACATTTGACACCAAAATCCAGGAATATGATTCAGAGTTGATAACTTCCAAGAAACTCAGAATTTCTGTTCCTTTCATCTACTTTTTTTCTTATTTGCCTAAATAGGGATATTTAGGAAAGCATTGGAAGATGATATTAAATGTATTTAGGTACACATATATAATGAATTAGTCAGAAAAGCTCATAATAAGAGGTTGTTACTTTAAATGTGTTTACCTAGAATTATGTGATATCTGTAACAGAGTTATGAATCCATATGGAGTAGGTTGTAGAAGCCTACTCACATTGGGGATGATGTCATTATTTATTGGGATGTTCATTATAATAATAAAGTAGGTGAGAAGAAGTAAAAATAAGTTCCATGATCTGTTTGTAAATGAATAGGCTGCTTCTTTTATTATCAGATTTAAGGTGATCCTCCAAGTTAGCTTTCTATTCAATTTAAAGGTGAGGGAGCAGAGTGTTAGGAACGAAGTCAACTGCACACGATGTTGTTGCATTGTGAACTTACCATATTAACTCTCTCAACATAGATGTATGCAACTGAATTATAGATAGTTTAAGTGATATAAGACTATTGTTTATATTATGTATTAATATCTACAACTTTCATGTGCTGAAATTCTACTTAAAACTTCTGCCTTAACTCCAGGATCCAAGTATTTACTATTTTTGTAAATAACAATCATCTACAGTTCATAATGTACCAATTAAGACAATTGTACCAACTGTGCAATTAAGAGCAAACAGTACAAATGAAGACATGGACAAAGACCTAGTTAAGAAATGTGTTTAAACATAATTCAGGTGATAAAGTAGATAGAATTATGGTCAGTTGCTCCAACAATGCCTGGGATATTATTGCTGATCCAGTAATAAACACAGATGAGTACTCAAAAGTGATCAAAGTTCTTACAAACAAAAGTTTCACCAAGAAAGGAAAATTTATCCCTTTGGTTTCATTTTATATGGTAGAATTACATTTTTGGGTAGAGAAAAATTTATGCACTGACCACTGACATTTACAATAATGAATCAGGATGTCTAATGATCAGAACTGAAAATAAAGAATGAGGTATATATTTAGTTTGTATCCTTCAACTAGTGGTGACATAATATGCTATTAAATAACATGAATGTAGAATCTATAAAAAGCCAAGCATAAAGGTTGACAGTACTTTGTATATCAGAAGTAATGAGTAATTACATGCTATTTTTCACATTCTCTTAGATTAAAGGAGGAAGTATGATCTACACTGATAAAAATACAAGATAATTGTACAGATGGATGCAAAACAAAAAATAAAAGTAGATGTAATTGAGACAGATGGAAAGGAAACCAAAAAGACAACATAATTAAAATTTACCACATATTACTATAGGAAATAAAAGGCGTACTGTGTGGGGAAAAAATGAAAGTCCTCTCACAATTATTAAAGCAAAAATGAAAGAGACATACAGCTGAAAAATGACAAGAAATGAGGGAACCAACTGACAGAACTGTGTATACCTCCATGTATCTTGCATCTTTGAATACTAGGGATAGATAAATTGAAACTCTATTTTCCTCTGCCAAATAAGGTTTTCTGAATACCCTTTTATTTTTCAGGGTGTTGAAATATGCAAATTATATTTAGAGAGATGCCTTTAATTAATAGCAAGCAGCTTCTAAATACATAAGGAAATAAAATAGGCAGTAGCAGCAGCCAGAAAAAGCCCAAAGCTGTGTCCTGTGCACTATAGGAAAATAAGAAAAGGGACTAAATCTAAATTAGATATTTTCTTAATTTACATTTCAAATGCTATCCCGAAAGTTCCCTTTACCCTCCCCATGCCCTGCTCTCCTACCCACCCACTCCCAATTCTCTCCTCTCTTGCACAGTGAAAAATTCTATTTCCGTTTCAGAAAATAATACACAGTCTTCAAAATCAAACTGTCCTGACTTTTAATTACTCAAATACAGCCTCTCTGCTCTGATAGAACTAGGCTGAAAGGAGGAGGTAGAGGATGGCAAAAACATTTGCCCCTGGCTTCTCTGTTATCCTGACACTGCACTGAAAGTTCAGAGAATATTTTTAATGGAGTTGAGCTGCAAATACAAGGACCCCATTTGCTTTAATGCTATTTTATCTGGTTGGTTTGTGCTTTAAGGTATTCTTTACATTTTAATCTGTATTCTTATAAAATTAGAAATAGGTGATGACCAGAATGCACCAAAAATGTATTTCTACTTTATGATCAAAGAACAAATAACAAATGAAGCTCAATACATAATACACACATGGGAGATGTAGAAAACAAGAAAGAAATAAACAGAGAGCTAGACAGAAACAGAGAGACAAAGATAGAGACAGGCAGACAGACAGACAGACAGACAGACAGACAGACAGACAGGGAAAGTTATATACACAGAGACACAAATTAAGGAGGCAATAATTTTTAGACCTATATATCTGCTTTAATCACTATGGCCTCTTGTAAAAATACTTAATTTTGAAAAGTAAGTTTTTCCTCAAGAAAATTGTACTATTTCTGCTTCCAATTCTCAATGTGTTAGCTCCCTCTTACCCTGGTCCAAAAAATTATTAGACAATTTTTCAATAATTAGACACCACTTTGAATGTACTATGAATTACTATACTTTTAAGACTCTAGACACGTAAGGGCTCCAATCTCCAGGTTGTTTTGACAATAGAAGTTAGTCGCATGCAATGTGTCTCCAGAAAGTAGATGGATCTCAAATCCAGGATTTCCAGTGTTTGATAATTTACTCAGAGAACTCAAGTAACCATGAATTAATACAAGGCTTATCAAAATTGCTCTAACAATTGAATGGAGAATGGAGAGGTGAATAGTCTGAAATCTAGCCCGAGTATAGAGCTCAGCTGTGATCCTGGCCTTGAGCTGTACACAATCCTTTGAATCTTTCTGACATTGGGTTAGCAGTTTCAGGAAGGCATAATTTACATAGCATAACTTCTTAGTAACTGAATCCTAGCCCTGTTTCTCTCACTGGAACACTGAGATAAGGATTTAAATTTTAAAATATCTAGCCATGACTCAGTTATTTTTGCATCTGGCATGCATTCTGATGCCATCTTTGGGCTCACAAGATGTCAAAATATTAGAACTAAAAATGTCCTAATCACCAAGGATGCTCCAAGAAATTTCATATGTGATTGTGCAGAGCGATCTAATTTTTGTTCCATTATCTCAGGAAATTACAAGAATTTTAGGGGTGTTATTGGTAGTCAGATAAATACTGTATACATTTATTTTATGTCAATATGGGCTAATATTTTGGCTCATCTGTGTAACTCTGTAAAGCATGCTAGTTTCTTGAGTTCTTGAAAAAAACATTGAATGTATTAGAATACTTTTAAGAATTTCCAGAGGAAAATAAAGGTTCAGAAAAGAAGCACTCCAGAGTGAAGAAAAAGGTTAGTGACTTCATGGATCCTCTCCATAAAGGATACTGTTATGTCACACACAATATGGGCTTGCTTGATTTGCATAGCCTTCTTTTATCTTCTGCAAGCCTGTGTTAATGTCTTTCTACATTCAACACCATTTGCTTAAGGTCTCATTACTATCTTAAACAACTGCCTTGCACTGTGTATTTTAGTATGACATTAAGTCTCAGGTTATTCAAGACATGCTGGTGTGTCTCTGTGCATTCACCATTACCAAGAACTAGTTTTGGTTAATCTCTATTGAGGGATCTTCCTCCCTTTTCTTGTTCTCTTATTCTGATATGTTAGGTTTTGCGTGGAGTCCTTTATACCTCACGATCTATAATATCTTTCTACTTTACTGCTATATTGTCACCAGACAACACATAATTATGATACCTGAGTAGAGATCATATACTCCAACACTTTAGATTACTCTGTTTAGAAATAACTTCTGTTAGAGTTCCTTTAGAATCTGTCTACAGAATCTCATAACATGCATTTTGGTTGGCCTGTTTAATTTGCTTAGAATTTATCAGCAAGAGAAAAAAACAAACATACAAAAAAAAAAAAAAAAAAAAAAAAAAAAAAAAAAAAAAACATTTATTTACCATTTTCAATAGTGATGTGTGAAAATTGCAATAATACAATATCACCAGTGTTCTAGTTACTTTTTGTCAACATGACAAAATCTAGGGTCATCTGAGCAAAAGAACTCCAATTGAGAACACTCCTTCATCAGACTCTCTGTAGGCAAACTGTAGGGCATTTTCTTGAGTCATGACCTTTGTGGTAGGTCCCAGTTCACTGAGGATGGTGAGATCACTCAGATTCCTGTGTTATAAGAGGATGTTGTCTATAAGAATTCAGCCTGATCAACCCATGGGAAGCAAGCCAGTAAGCAGTACCTCTTCTTTTCAGGTCCTGCTTCAAGTTTCATGCCTCGGGACCTGATTTTACATTATGATGACCAAAGTTAAGCTGAATTAAACCATTTTCTCCCCCAAGTTGCTTTTGGTCATTTTCTTTAGCACAGCAATAGAAAGTAATACAGCATAAACCAGCAACTGATATGTTTAACTAATTTTGCTAAGAACTGTTGTGGGAAATATTAAAACATGAACTTGCCAACTCACTGTGTGTTCAGGCTATGCTCCCGCATTCTTCCTGCCAACTCTCTGGAGCTAGCCCCCACACCAGATGGTCTCACTTGCATGGTGGTCTCTCAGCCCACCAACTCTCCGACCCTGCAAGGGCACAGGGCTCCCACCAGGCCTTCTCTAGGGTGGAGCCTTTAAGTTCCTCTTACACAACACCCCATGGACAGCCATCTCAACACCTATTTACCTGGTAGAATCAAGACTCTTAAGCTTATAGTTAGCCAATTAGATTTATTTATCAATAAAATTACAACTTTCAAGATGACAATACAGTAATTTCAGAGCCAATTGATAATGATAAAGCTTTAACCCAATTATTCTAATGTTTTGATAGCACCACATCAGCCTCCATTCTGCTTCTCCCTCTCCTCCTGAAACCCCCACCCTCTCTCTTAGCTCCGCCTCTCTTTTCTCTTTTCTACAGACCTCCTTGGTACTAATGACAGGGAAAATCCTGTGACAAAGGCCTAGTACTTTTTTTTTAAATTAACTTTGAAAAAAGTAATTTTCATTAAAAATTAATGAATAACTTATGAAAATATTTGAAGATATTTTCTAGACTATACTATCATCTTTTAGTGATGGGGCAGAATACATTTTATTTTATTTTATTTTATTTACCAAAATATATAGCTGGTCAAATTTAGAAACTAGAAGTTGGATGAATGATTTGAGGAACTAAAGTGGGTCTTATCATTAATATTATGGCTTTTTGTATTTCTCAATTTATCTCCAAAAGAATTAAATATCATTGAAAAATAGGAAGATTTCTATAATCTTGATATGTTTCATATTCATAATCTCTAATTTAAAATGTTTTAGATCATTGATGTTTTGATTAGTATCCAATTATACTTCCTAAATACTTTTTCATAATTAAACAATAATATTCACCCTCATTATGGTGAGGTCATATTACAGTTTATTGTATTGAAAAATCTCTTTTAGATTGGACTTTCTTCCTTTTTGTTTCTCAATAATGGTATCCTATTCTCAGCATTTACAGTTTGAATGACAGGACTTAATATATGAATTCTAGACACAAAATCATATAAAAGGAGGTCAGAGGTGATTGAATGTTTTCATAGGATATTGCAATAGAAAGCAGAATTAAAATTATTGTGATCAGTTATGTAGAAAATTGATACATGCACTATGGTGAATGACCAAGCATGAATATACTAAAGTTAACTATTAGAGGGTTGACTCTTTTTCAGAACATGCTTGTTCATTTTCTTCTAGTAACAGTATTAAAGATGAAAGCCAAGTTGGATGTGGATTCCTATGTGGAATCTAGATGTTTTAAGGATTAGGTTGCTAGAATTTACATGTATGAAACAATCTACTTCTGCATTTGATATTTCAAGTTAGTTCCTTATAAATTTTAAAGAAAAATGATAACAAATATGTGTCTGTAAAATCCTCATGAAAGGTTTAGAAAGTTTAAGAAGAAACTATGTAGAAATGTATCTTTACTTTCAATTTCATAATATATTAAGATATACAAAACATGAAACTGTATCAACCATTTTCAGACTTTTGTTGTTATTGTTGTTGTTGAAGATGTGTAGATAAGCATGAGTCTTGGATCTGAAGATTTTCTCCATAATAATTCAATTATATATCTATCAAGGAAGAAACTGATTTACAGACGAACATCTTTGGAAAACCCTGGAAAGGTAGAGATGTTATATCTACTAAGTCAAAAAAATTCCTGAGATTCTCTTTTCTTTCAACAACAAACCTCCAAGATCAAATGTTTCTACCATTGTCTCCAAGTACAGAAATGATTTATCAGTAACAATAAGTGGAAGCAATGAGGGCAACCTGTTTCTTAATCACTTTCTCCAATGGAAAGGACCACTTATGTCCCATCAAAATTGAATTTATGTATATTATGATCTTTGTCTCATGGTTTATCAGAAAATTAGATACTTTTTATTGGATTAAAATTTTAATATGTTATTTTATTCATCAATATTTGTTGCTTAACTTCTTTGGATCACCAGGAAACCAAGATATAGAGTTAAGTGTTTATTAACCGTTTTGATAATTGGTTTAACTGGTAATGAACAAAACTCACAGCATTCTTTTAAAAGAATACTTTGACTATTTGCTTTTATGACTTGGAATGCTGCTGTACTGTTCTTATGGTCAGAATGTGTTTAACAGGTCTGTTTCAGAACAGTATGTCAAGAAATCTTGAGAGAATCAAGTACATTTGAAATATCTGTCATTTTGAAGGCTTGGTGATGGCATGTGCTGAATAGTTGTTCTGTTAAATGACAAGAATGCTCAGATGTTGTTTGACATTGTGCTCACTTTGTTTGCATTTCTGTGTAGCCTTACTCTATAATCACCTTTAGATTATGAATTAATTAATATTTCCATATTTCAGCACGATAGCAATTTTGACTTATCTTGAGTTACTTTTTAATTCCAGCAAATATCTCCACTGCTTAAGACTTGAATAGGCATTTTGGTTAACTTTGGAAACTGACTTTATGGAATAAATATTGAAGATTAACATCCCAAGAAAATTTATCAATTTTCATTTACTATGATATTCAGTAGATCTCCACTGCAACTTAACTAGCCATTGGAATCACAAAAACAAAACAAAACAAAACAAAACAAACAAACAAACAAACAAAAAAACCTATGTTGATGACATGTGTAGGAAATTGTAGAAAACTAGATTTTCTTATTCTAATAGTTCTCTTTGAATTACTCTAATTGTTTTACTATTAATATGTCATTTTGTGTATTACTCTGTCTGTGTTTCTGATGAAAAGTTTTATGGAGGTTGAAAATCTAATAACTGTTGCATTAGTCTTATTAGAGATTTATTTGCATGAGTGTCCCTAGAGCTTAATGGAAAAATACATTTGTTTGCTGTAAACCTCAGGAGGTGGAGCTAGGTGACTATGGTTTTAAATAGTTCATAAGTTTCAGTTCCCATGACTACCATCATTCTCCTAAAGAACTATGTAAGAAGATGCCCTATTCCTCAGCTGAAATAAGCTTCAATATCACATCCAGAGATAAACATATGGTTTGACTAGCACACTCTCAACTCCCAAAAACTTGTTGTTTTATGAAATATATGAAACAAGTCGTGTATTTCATTGATGATGCTTTGAAAAGGAATCTTAACTGAAAGGAACATCTTTTTTTAACTCCAAACAATTCCCCAGTACTGAAGTGTTCTACTCTTTAGTCATCAATATGGTAGTCCAACAATGAGTCTCAAGACAGAATGGAGAGAAAAAAACCCAACAACAAAAATATAACAAAACAAACTACAAATAACAACAATAACAACAACAAAAACTACGTTGTCCCCAGAATTTATATAACTAGTAGTACTTGGTGTATCTGTTGATAGTTTATTTATTTATTTATTTATTTATTTATTTATTTATTTTACCAAGCACTAAGTTTGTTATTTTTGGTGTGCTTGATTTGAAACCTGGTATATGTGGGTATATTAGTTTTCTGTAGCTGTGGGGGAAAATATGATTTAAAACAACTTAGGGAAAAAAGAGCTTATTTTTGTTTATGATATAGAGGGATAGACTTTGTAATGGTGGGAGAAGCATTGCAGCAGGGACACATAGGAAGCAGAAAAAGAGAGCAGGAAGTGGGATAAAGCAATAAGTTCTGAAACCCTGCTCCCTGTCACACTTTCATCAGTAAGTCTCTAATCCTACAAGAGCTTCCCAAACAGTAGCACCATCTGCAAAACAAGTTTTGGAGATGGGAGTCATGGCTGTGGAAAGCATTCCTCATTCAAGTCATTCTATTCAGGCCCTCATGGCCACATTGGAAATCAAATGAGTGCACAATCTACATCAAACTATGAACACCCAACTGGAGAAAACTCATGAAACAAACATTAAACAAGAAAATAGAATTATGAAACATTTCATAGAGCATGGTTGAGTTGAAATGCAAACTATAGTATGAAACCAATAACAATCAGTTATGCTTTATGTGTGATCATTCAGAACTTAAGCAGTCATACAATACTTGCAAATTGTCCTATAAAGACTGAGAAAGTAAGAGAATATACTTCTTAAGTGATCAGTACATTTTGAGCATTATTTTGTTTGTAGAAATTATACATTTTATGCACTACATGTAAGTATAAGCAAAAAAATAAATATTTTACCAACGTACAATAGTAATTAAAGAAATAATCTAAATTGCCAAATTTCAAATAATGCTTTATTAGTTTGTAACTTTTAATTTGATTACAAAAACAAGTAGTTGGACTCAAGCTAGTTTATTATAATTTTCTCTTAAATATTTTCATCAGGTTGAACCATAAATAAATATAATTTTAACACTGTTATTAAAATGTTTGAAAAATAATTGTAAAAATAACACTAGTTACTTTTTGATTGGGGTCTAGTAAACATCTTGTCATTCAAAATATGATGATTAGTTAATATTTTGTCCTATTGATAAATTGTTCAGATATTCTATTTATTTTCAGTGAATTTTATTGCTGTTGTATGCAGTAAAAGAAATATGATTGTATTTTTCATGATTTAACATTTGAAAAATAGACATAAGAACTATTTGTAGTAACTAATTTCAGACCAACATATAATGCAATGTCCAGTTTTAATTCTTAAGTAGGTGAGAGTTCATCTACAAACAATATTTTAGTTATAATTGGAATTAAAACAAGTACAGTGGTTTAATGGCAGATTGTAGTTGACTGATTTGAGAACACATTAACAGAGTGAGAGCTCTATTGAAATTATGTTAGTAATGTTATTGATAAAAATATTTGAAATACTTTTCTTATTTGAAGAAATATTTTAAAAGAAAATTATGTAGAATATAAAAGGAAAGTTATAGAAGCTGACTACATTATATAGAACAAGTTATCATACTCCATGCATATTAAGTGGAAGAATAAGAATGATTATTAGAGTCACATTAAAATATTGGTATAGTAAATGTTAAATAATATCACACTATTCACAATAAAAAATGTTGATCTGATTTGTAACTCTAAAATATTATAATGATGTTTACTTAGAGTTGAATTTTGATTTTAGAAAATAATAGATTGTAATCTAGTTCAAAAATAAATCCTTCTTTCTTTAAATTAACTAATAGTAGTAAGGTAATAAAATATTTTAATAAATATAGAATATAACACTTGAATCTCAAAAAAGATGATAACTGAGGTCTAAATTTTAAAATTTTTATATCCCTCTTATACCATGCATTTCCCTATTGTTGATGGAGTTTACTTATCCTTTTATTTAAGATATAGAAGATAAAAAGGCATATAGGAAAATAAAACTTATTTTACAGTGGTTGTTCTTTATGACTCTATAAAGAGACAGAAAATATTATTAAATAGATATGCTTGAACAGACTAAATTAAATTGATGTTTAATAGTTGTCAAAACATATATGAATTATAGTGTTTTCTCCATTTATTAATATATATCTTCATTTTTTTTCAAAATCCTGAATTGAGTAACTGTCCTACCTTTTAAGTTCCATGAATTTTATTTGCTGCTGTCTAGACATCTCAAATGATTAATCTGACTTAAAATGAGAAATTGCTAAAAATCACTCCTTCAAATCTCTCCCTACATAACCAACAACTTTTGAAATTAGTTTCTTTTCAAAGCTCCTGCAATGTGAAAATTTCTTTGCTGACTCCTGTGAACAATCATTAAAAACGAACTGCACACCCCATTGTCTTCAGCTATAAGCTCCCCCAGCATCACTGACGTTTTCAAGGAGGCTACAACCCATGTGCTGGATAGTGTTAGGTAGCTGCAATTATCACGGATGCTCTGTTAGAATGACTCTCTGTTAGTGGAAGCATGAAAGAGAAACTTTATTACACCCAGTGGAAACTTCAGTCATTGGGATGTTAGCAGAGAATATGCATTGTCATCCTCCTCAGAGGGCTTGGATTCATTTTATTTATTTCTTGATTCTGGTGGTGCTTCCCAAAAGGACACAACATTAACATACTTCCTTCTAGTTTGTAAATCCTTTCCCATATATTCACTGTTTCTATGTGAATGTTTTAAAGACTTTAGAGCATTAAAAGGATTATGGTATAAAGCCCTACACAAAATGAGTTTAGCAATCAAGATTAGTATATGTTCCGCATTTTGCTCAAAATCTCTTACTCCTCAGATTTACCTTTTAACAGCTATGTGTAGAGCTTTTGGTGAGAAAGGACAGAGGATACCAAAATTTCAGGATATAATATCTAAGCAGCAATCTCCATCAGTGTAAACTGTCTTGATGTTCATATGAATGGATCCACCTTGTTAAACAATTGAAATTAAAACTTATAATAGAAGGCTGGAGAAGTATTATTGTTTTTTGTATCCAACTCCTCCAAACCCCCTTGTCAGGTTTCTGAGACAGGATTTTTGTTTGTAGCCCCAACTGTTCTGAAACTTTCTCTGTTGACCAGGGAGGACTCAAACACCAATATCTACCTACCTCTGCCTCCAGAGTGCTGGAATTAAAAGGCCTTTGTCATACCAGCCAAGTTTACAACACACATTATCTAACATTTTTAACTTTTTTCAATAAAAATCTTGAATTTTTATGTCTGTTGTGATTTGTATTTTCTTCTCCTACAATTTTAATGGCAATATAATAAAAACAAACAAATATTTTTTTAGTCATCCCCATTATTTGAAAAGTATAAAGCATATTTGTTATACTTTTGTGTTTATTTAGCTCCATAAAAATGGAGAGACCTCTGTGACAGAAGCAAAATTGAGTTGTCATTATATTTTACAACTCCATCAAAATTTATTGCACAATATGAATGTTTCTAGACAACACTCAATTGTTTTTTTTTCACAATTGTTTCTCATTTTTAGTTGATCTAAGAAATACTACAATAAAGATCTATGTGAAATTTTCATTTTATACATGCTGTTAAATCTTTCAAACGAATTCTCAGCTATGAAATAAAATCACCACCACAAATATGTTGTGGAGATTTTTTGAAAAAGAAAAAAAATAACTTTGGATTTTTTTTCCAGTTTGAGGGATTTATGATGGTTTGAATAAGAATTGATCCCAAAGGTCCATATTTTTTAATGCATAAGGAGTGACCCATAGGGTGGTGTGTCTCTGTCTGAGGAATTGTGTCACTGGGAGTGGGCTATTAGGTTTCAAAAGCAGAAGCCAGAATTAGTGGTCTTGTTTTACTATTGCCTGTGAATCAGGATGTAGAACTTCCAGCTCCTTTTCCAGTCCCATGTTTCCATGCTGACATGTGCCCTGACTTGTTGATAATGGACCAAAGTGTTGAAACTGTAAGCAAGTCCCAATTAAATAATTATTTTAAAAGAGTTGCCATTCGTCCTTAATAACCCTCAATATCAATGGACTCAAGTCCCCAAAGGACATAAAAAGACATAGGCTAACAGACTAGATGCATAAACGGGATCCAGCATTTTTCTCTATACAGGAAACACACCTCAGAGTAAAATACAGACATTGCCTCAAAGTCGGAGGATGGGAAAAAGACTTCTAAGCATATGGTCCCAAGAAACATGCTGGACTAACCATTCTAATATCCAACAAAATAGACTTTCAACCAAAAGTTATCCCAAAAATGGGGAAGGTATTCTATCAGACTACCATGGACTAAGACTGGTCTTCAATAACAACAAACAAACAAACAAACAAACAAAGAAAAAAAAAACAGAAAGCCACATACACATGGACACTGGACAACTTACTCAATGATAACTTGGTCAGGGAAGAAAAATAAAAAGAAAATAAATACTCTTTAGAATTCAATGAAAAAGAAAGATCAACATACTCAAACTTATAGGACATAAGGAAAGCAGCACTAAGAGGAAAACTCATAGCTCTGAGTGCCTCCAGAAGGAAACTGGAGAGAGTATACACTAGCACCTTAACAGCACATCTGAAAGCTCTAGAACAAAAAGGAGCAAATACACCCAAGAGGAGTAGACAGCAGGAAATAATCAAACTCAGGGCTGAAGTCCACCAAGCAGAAACAAACAAGCAAAAAAAAATCCATAAAAAGAATCAACAAAACTAGGACCTGGTTCTTTGAGAATATTATCAAGATAGACAAAGTGGTAGCCAGACTGACAAGAGGGCACAGATATAGTATCCAAATTAACAAAATCAGAGTGAAAAGGGAAACATAACAACAAAAACAGAGGAAATTCAAAAAATAATCAGATCCTACTACAAAAGTCCATATTCAACAAAACAAGAAAACCTGAATGAAATGGATGATTTTCTAGACAAATATCAGGTAACAGTATTAAATCAGGATCAGATAAATTAACTAAGCAGTCGCTTAACCCCTGAAAAAATAGAAGCCTTCTTAGAAGGGGGAACATAATACTCATCGAATGAGTTACAGAGACAAAATTTGGAGCAGAGACTGAAGGAATGACAATCCAGAGATGGCCCTACCTGTGGATCCATCACATATACAATCACCAAACCCAGACACTATTGTGGCCAACAAGAGCTTGCTGACAGGAGCCTGATAAAGGTGTCTCCTGAGAGGGTCTGACTGTGCCTGGCAAATACAGAAGTAAATGTTCACAGCCATCCATTGGGCTGAGCACAGGGTCTCTAATGAAGGAGCTAGGGAAAGTACCCAAGGAGCTGAAGGGGTTTGCAGCCCTATTATGGACTAACCAGTAGCCCCAGAGCTCACTGGGACTAAACAACCAACAAAAGAAAACACATGGTATGACTCATGGCTCTAGATGCATACATAGCAGAACTTGGCCTAGTTGATTATCAATGGGAGGAGAGGCCCTAGGTCCTGTGAAGGTTCTATTCCCCAGTATAGGGGACTGCCAGGGCCAGGAATTGTGAGTGGGTGAATTGGTAAGCAGAGGTATGGAGAAGGGGATAGGGAATTTTCAGAAGGAAAACCAGGAAAGGGGATAACATTTGAAATGTAAATAAAGGAAATATCTAATAAAAAATAATTTGGAGTACAGAGCTAAATAGAGAATTCTCAACTGATGAATCTCGTGTGGCTGAGAGACACTTAAAGATGTGTTCAACATTCTTAGTCATCAGGGAAATGTAATTCAAAAAGACCCTGAGATTCCTCCTCACACCAGTCAAAAACGCAGGTGAAATCAGATTTTGGTGAGAAGTTAGAGAGTGAGGAACACTCCTTTCTTATTGGTGGGATTGCAAACTGGTACAACCACTCTGGAACAGTTTGGCGGTTCCTCAGAATATTGTACATAGTACTACCTAAGGACCCAGCCATACCACTCCTGGGCATATACCCCAAAATATTCCAACATATAACAAGGACACATGCTCCAATACGCTCACAGCAGCCTTATTTATAATAGCCAGAAAAAAATGAATTCATAAAATTCTTAGGCAAATAGATGGAACTAGAAAATATCTTGTGTCAGGTAACCAAGACACAAAAGAACACACATAGTATGTACTAATTAATAAGCTGCTACTAACCCAAAAGCTCACAATGTCTGTGACAAAACCTACAAACCATATGGAGAATAGAAGGAAAGAAAATCAGGGAGTGGATGCTTCAGTCCTGCATTGAGGTGGGAACAGGAGGATTGTGGGAGACAGATGGAGAGTGGGATAAAGGAGAGAGAAAGGAGGTGACAGTATCAGAATATGGAGGAGATGTGAGAGAGGTACAGAGGGTCAGGAAATTGAATAAAAATAGGTAGAGGGGTGTTGAGGAACTGGGGATAGCCACTGGAGGGTCCCAGACACCAGAGAAACATAAGGCTTCCAGGACCCAATGGGATTGACTTCAGCTGTAATGTGAAGAGAAGGGAGAGGTAGAATCTGTGGAGACCATCTCCAGGAGATAAGCGCAGCTTATAAGCTAGTCCCTGGTTGAGGGATGGAGCCACCCATGAATCTCAAAGTATTTTGTTTCTTGTTTTTTGTTGTTGTTGTTGTTTTTGCTTTTGTTTTTGTTTTTGTTTTTGTTTTTTTCCCAGAAATGTTCCTGTCCAAAGGAAGAACAGGGACAAAACAATGAAAAAGAGACTGAAGGAAGAGCCAACCTGGGACTGCCCTACATGCAGATACACTATGTCTGCAGACACCAAACTCAACACTGTTGTCTTGGTTAAGAGGAACTTGTGGAGAGGAACCAAGTGTGGCAGTTCCTGGGGAGCTCAACCCAGCAACTGAACAAAGCAGAGGCAGATGCTTGGAGCCAACCATCAGACTGAGCTCAGGGAACCTGTTGGGAGAGCTGGCTGGCGAAGGACTGGAGGGGCAGAGGGGGATTGCAACCCTATAGGAAGAACAACATAGGCTGGCCTGACCACCCAGTTCTCCCTGAATCTAGACCACCAACCAAGGAGTGTACTAAAGGGATCTTTGGCTCTAGATACATATGTAGCAGAGGGTGGCCTTGTCTGACAGCAATGGGAGGGTAGGCCCTTCCTGCCAGGGAGGTTTGATGCCCCAGAGAAGGGGGATGCTGGAGCAGTAGGGTGGGGTGGGAGAGTGTGGGTAAGTGGGGGTACACCCTCTTAGGCAAAAGGGAGGGGGAAGAATGATGTGGGATGTGGGCAGGGAGATAAACAAATGGCATGATAATGAAAGAAAAAATAAATAAAAGTTGCCAAAACTATGTTATCTCTTCACAACAATAGAACACTAAGACAGATGTGTACAAAATAATGTATTCATCAACAACATATAAATTTTTTCCCTAGGAACTTATAAAATAACTATTAATTTTAAGAATTCATTGTACTAATAACTCTAATTCTTTTTAAACAGAATATTTCATTATTTTATGTGTATATATATGTATATGTGTATACATATACGTATATGTATGTGTGTGTGTGTATACACACACACATTATTTGAAGACTAAATGAGAAAACATCACAACACTAATATACATAGAAAAATTTAAAAGAGTTTAAGGGAATTTACCTTTCCTTATGTCAATACACAGACAAGTGCACATGAGAAGTTGTAATTAAGTCGTCAGATGTGTCTCCTAAGTGGAATTAATGTCCTGACAGAGATGATTTGTGCTGGTAGCTCAGATACCTCCCGTAGAGCTGGCAAGGTTGATGTGAAAGTACAAACTGAGGAGAGCTCTTAACGAAGAGTAAAAATTAAATTCTATAGTTCTCTTCACTCTAGCAGTCGTTGTGTTGTTACTGGGCAGAGTGTGAGTATAATTTCACTACCGTTACCTAAGTGGTTTTTGGAATTACAATTCTGACAGTGGCTTCAAACTTAGCTAATTGCAAATGGTAAGTTCATGGCATGATGTACCTGGACATTTCAGGTTCTTTTTTTTTTTTTTCTTTCCGTGTGTGTGTGTGTGTGTGTGTGTGTGTGTGTGTGTGTGTGTGTGATATTTTTTCACAATTTCCATCAAGGACGCCTGTTTCCCAAACATATTACATTTCTTCAAAGTATCTCTACAAATGCTTAATAGTTTTCGCTAATATGAGAAACACTAACTTCACAGGGTAGAGGTGATTGCTTTCCCAGCAACACACAAGGAAATGACGGATAACAAAGGCATGGAACACTCTCCCTCTTTCTCTGTACAAAGAAGGCTAAGACAAGAATCATATGCAATGTAATTAATGTTTTTTTTTTAAACACCTGGAAACTGTCAAATCCACTTACAACAATTTCAAGGTAAAACCTTACCTTGACCTCTAGCTTCCAAGTTTCACAAATGCTAAACAAAGAATTCTCAACTGAGGAATACAGAAGGGCTGAGAATCACTTGAAAAAAATGTTTAACATCCTTAATCATCAGGGAAATGCAAATCAAAACAACCCTGAGATTCCACCTCACACAAGCCAGAATGGCTAGGATCAAAAACTCTGGTGACAGCAGATACTGGTGAGGATGTGGAGAAAGAGGAACACTCCACCATTGCTGGTGGAATTGCAAGCTTGTATATCCACTCTGGAAATCAGTCTGGCAGTTCCTCAGAAAATTGGACATAGTACTACCCAAAGATCCATATCTCCTGGGCATATACCCAGAAGATGTTCCAACTGGTAATAAGGACACATGCTCTACTATGTTCATAGTAGTCTTATTTATGATAATAGCCAGAAGCTGGAAAGAATTCGGATGTCCCTCAGCAGTGGAATGGATTCAGAAAATGTGGTATATTTATACAATGGAGTACTACTCAGCTATTAAAAACAATGAATTCATGAAACTCTTAGGCAAATGGATGCATCTGGAGGCTATCATCCTAAGTGAGGTAACACAATCACAAAAGAAGTCACTGGATATGCACTCACTGATAAGTGGATATTAGCCCAGAAACCTAGAATACCCAAGATACAGTTTCCAAGAAGAAGGAAGACCAATGTGTGAATACTTCATTCCTCCCAGGAATAGGGAATAAAATACCCATGGAAGGAGTTGTAAATTTTGGAGCTAAGATGAAAGCATGGACCATCCAGAGACTGCCCCACCTGGGGCTCCATGCTGTAATTTTACTATAGAATAGATGTCATATCTGTGGGTGTGAAGTTATATCTCTTCAAGTTTTATTTTTAATTAATAATTTAATAAGTATATGTTTGGTGCACATGTAGTTGAATTTGGTGGCACACACATGTGAACGTCCACATTTATAGATGGATGCATGCATTCATTGGTCATTTTCAAGCAAGAGAGTTTGGCATTTCCATCTATTTAAATACTTTTATTTTCATTTTTTGTCAATCATTTTATTCATTTACATTTCAAATGATATCCTTCTTCCTGGTTACCCCTCCAAAATCCCCCCATGTAATCCCCTCATCCTCCCTCTCCTTTGCCTCTATGAAGGTGCTCCTGAACCTATTCGTCCACTCTGGACTCACCACTCTAGCATCTCCCTATGCTAGAGCATCAAGCCTTCCTTCCCTCCCACTGATGTCAAATAAGGCCATCCCCTGCTACATATGTATCTGGAGTCCTGGCTCTCACTACGTATACTCTTTGGTTTATGGTTTAGTCCCTGTGAGCACTGGTTAGCTCAGTTAGTTGATATTGTTTTTCTAGAGAGTTGGAATCTCCTTTGGCTCCCTTAGTCCTTCCAGTAGCTCTTCCATTGATGCCTCTGGGATCAGTCTGATAGATACTTTGAGTATCTGGATCAGTATTGGCCATATGCTAGTAGAACCTCTCAGAGAACAGTCATATCAGGCTGCTGTCAGCAAGAGCTTATTGGCATCAGTAATAATGTGGGTGGTTGATGTCTGTAGATAGGATGGATCCCTAGTGGGGAGGTCTCTGGATGCCCTTTCCTTCATTTTTGACCCTTTCTTTCCTTTGCATAGGAACATTTCTTGGTTAAAAAAATTGAGATGCATGGGTGGTACCATCCCTCAATTGGGGACTTTGCCTAACTACTGGAAGTGGTCTTCATGGGTTGTATCTCACCTTTGTTGGGTATTTCAGCTATAGTCATTGCCATGGGCTCCTGGAGCCTCTCCATTTCCTGGACTCTGGGACTTTCTAGTAGCTACCACCAGTTCCCAATCCTCCACTGCTACATGTTTTTATTCAAATTTCTGACCCTCTGAACTTCTTTTCCATCCCTTCCAATACCAGTTTCTGTCCCCTCTTCCTCCCTCCTCCCTCCCTCCCAGGTCTCACCCTCCCTCTACCTCCTGCTATTATTTTATTTCTCCTTCTATGTAGGATTGAGGCATCAACATGTTGATCTCCCTTCTTCAGCTTCATATGGTTTGTGGGTTGTATGTTGTGCATTTCGAACTTTTAGGCTACAATCCACTTTTCAGTAAGTACATACCATATGTGTTCTTTTATGTCTGGGTTACATCATCAGGATGATATTTTCTAGTTCCATCCATTTGCCTTCGAATTTCATGAAGTCATTGCTTTTAATAGCTGGGTAGTGTTCCATTGTCTACCATCATTCCAAATGAACCACCATTCCAAATATACCACCATTTCTGTATCCATTCTCTTGTTGTGGGACATCTGGGTTGTTTCCAGCTCCTGGTTGTTATAAATAAGGCTGCCATAAATATGGTCGAGCATGTGTCCTTGTTATATGTTAGAGCACCTTTTTGATACATGCCCAGGACTGGTGTAGCTGGGACTTCAGGTAGAACTATTTCCAATTTTCTGAGGAACTACCAGATTGAATTCCAAAGAAAATTTCAACATCCTTAGTCGTCAAGGAATTGCAAATCAAAACAACCCTGAGACTCCACCTTACTCCAATCCAAAACTCATGTGACAGCGGATGCTGGTGTATATGTAGAAAGAGGAACATCCATTTATGGTTAGACAGCAAGCTGGTATTATAACACTTATTTTGTTTGTTTGTTTGTTTGTTTGTTTTTGTTTTTTGAGACAGAGTTTCTCTGTGTAGTCCTGGCTGACCTGGAACTCACTCCATAGACCAGGCTGGCTTAGAACTCAGAAGTTCGCCTGCCTCTGCCTCCCAAGTACTGGGATTAAAGGCGTGCACCACCATGCCCGGCTTTAAACACTTCTAAAAGCTTTCATTAACTACCTATGTCAATATATATTAAGTATAGAGTTACTTATTGATACATAAATAGAAATGGTATTGGTCAAGTAGGAGTAGCTGTTTTCATGAGAAACAGAACATTGAAGAGTTGTCTGAGAGAGGAGAGGCAGATGGGACTGAGAGGAGTTTAGGGAGAGTAAACTGTGAAATCAAACATTATCAAAAGAAAAAGATTAGTCTTTTTTTTTTCTTTTTATCTAGATCAACATTTCAGAAAAGAGTAGAAAGCAGTTAGCCAGGGAAAATTATCCCTAAAAATGAAGAAAGGAAAATACCAAGCTGGAAAACTATGAAAGTGTTTCTTGAAGAATAAACATCAAAGCAAACTGGCTCCTGTGTTTGCTGTCATTGAAGCTTGTCCTTGGCCAGTCTCTCACATGTACACTTTGCACATTAAAACCCATCAAGTATCCCCTTGATCTCCTGTAGTGTCTTTAGGTGCATATGTAACAGAGGATGGCCTAGTTGGCTATCAGTGGGAAGAGAGGCCTTTGGTCTTGTGAAGATTCTATGCCCCAGTATAGGGGAATGCCAGGGCCATGAAGTGGGAGTGAGTGGGTTGGGGAGCAGAAGAAGGGGAAAGGGTATAGGGGATTTTTGGAGTGGAAACTAAGAAAGGGAATAGCATTTGAAATGTAAATGAAGAAAACATCTAATAAAAATAAAATAAAATAAAATAAAATAAAATAAAATAAAATAAAATAATAAACCTATCAAATAATCTGTTACCATATACCTCTTCTCATCTACTTCCATGCTTCCTCAAAGATATCTAAAAATATTTATAGTAAAAAATTGAGACAATGTATTGTTCAAGAAATTATGTTCACATCTAAATTATAAAACATATAATTTACCTTTGAAGTGAAGGGAATATCAAATAGTGAAAGTAATCTTTTCAAAAGATTAATGAAAAAATGACAGATATAGAGATGTAGAAGACATTTTAATCTTGGTATTTTTTATCATTACTATTATTTGAATAGCAAACTCTATCAATATCTTATAAGACATTTATTGCAGAAATTATGATTACTGTGAATGCTAAGTTTTAGAAAATAGAGTAAGTGTTGCATGATCATTCTAAATAGTCTGCAGAGTTAGATGTATGGAATGTGTTATGATTCCTAACTAACTTCCGTAGTCTTAACAAAAGTTAGCTTCATGAACGTGACTTTCATCATTTCTTTGTTATTCCAAGTCAGAGATTGTAGAATCAAGTAATTATTATTCAGAGAGGAAAAAAATAAAGCACACATTTTAAGAAATATCAACAATCCAATTCACTTAAAAGTTGTTGCATTTTCACAAGAAGTTTTTACATTTATGTAGATCTCACTAAATTATGTGTGCTATCTGTACCACTGCATAGGAAATGATAATTTGTATTCCTGGAATGTTAATCCCCACTCTGACTTACTTGTGAACGTGTGGATATGACTGAGACTGAGAACTCCATCCTGATATTTATGCACCATCGCCAGAATAGGATCTCTATTTTTCGAAGAGCTCCTGCTGCTCCTGATCTTCCCCCCTATGAAGCTGCAGTTCTCTTTCATTCTGCTCATTGGAATGTTGTCTGGGCTGATGGAATAAAAGGCTCTCAAGTAATTTTGCAAAACACAGCAATCTTTTTCTATAATCTCGTTTCTGATAACAGCATAATGAACTGCACTGTCTTACGTGAGCACTGACTCCCTCCTTGTCTTCCCGTCACTCTCTCTTCCTTTTCCCTGCTTTTGTCTCAAGTTTATGAATATATATATATATATATATATATATATATATATATTAACCTGCTTTTACTACTTTTAAATATATATATTTAAAAGTAGTAAAAGCAGGTTAATATATATTACATATAAGTATTAATATATTGAATATATATTATATGTGTACTGATCTTTATTTAGGTTTTCAATGTTAAAATCCATTGTTTTTCACTTTTCAGTAGGCTTTTCCTCCATAGCTCATTCTTGCATTGTGTTTCCAAATAACTGACAAGTCCCAGGTTTTAACTCCTGTCAGTTTTACCTCTTTCTCTCATGGATTCTAGCTTCCTCTTTTCTTCTCCTTCCTTATCAACTTTCTGTATTAAATCTCTTTTTAAAATATACTGAAACTTTAGCATGAGTTCCCACTTATTTTGTTTAAATTGTTATAGTTATATACAACTGAGTAATTATTATAATTCTTTTAAATAATCATCTGTGTTAAAAATGATTTTGTATCATATGGGTCAAAGATATATCTTCTTTTTCCTTGTATACCAATGGCCAATACTCAGTTCTATATGAAAATACAGGCTAATAAGTCAAAAGGCAATATGAAACAATAATCAATTCTATCATTACAAAGAAAATCTTATCATAAAGGCCCTCTACCTCAGAACCAAAACTATTTTTAGTGTTATATTTTATATAAAATTGAATAGCTATATAGAAATAAAATGAGAAAATTTTGATTCCAAGTTGACAATAGACAACAAAATATGTAGCTAGATGTCTATTCAGATTAATTATAACTGAACCATGTGTGATTTCTCCTTGATTATGTCTTCTTAAGTATATTGCAGGAACCATAGTATGAATATCTTATGTTCTTGTTACATGAGCTAAAGTGAGTCTGAGAATGTTCCTCCATTCTTTTGTTCCTTCTTTCCTTCCTTCCTTCCTTCCTTCCTTCCTTCCTTCCTTCCTCCCTCCCTTCCTCCCTCCCTTCTTTATTTCTGTCTTCTCCCTCTCTCTTTCTTTCAGTTCATAATATCTAGCCTTTAAAACAATGATTAAATTTTAGATATGTCATAAGCTGAACCACTTCAAAAAATTGTTTCATAATAAAAATAATTATCCAAGTTTATATAGAATATTAGGTCAATCTGAAAACATTTTCATTCATAAATATTCATTTGCCATTATCTAAAGACCATGAAAATATCTATAACAAATTATTTTTCTTGAATATTTTCTTAAAATTGTAGGAAAGACACGGTAATAATATAAACTAGCTCACTGCGTTTTAATGATTAATAATAAAATATGTCGCTGTCTCGTTATGTATGCTAATTGTTTTGAAGATAAATAGTATAGAAATAACTCCCAACTTTGACAAAGCAATGTTAACTATGAGGTTCATTCAGCTAATTTAAAAAATACATGAAAACTTATTATTAAGTGTGTTGCATATATGTTTACATATACATTTATACTAATTCAAATACATACGTCTTGTTAATGTTAATGACTGGTGGTCTAAGCAGAAAAGAAATCAATGGTCACACTAGTGGGATGATAAAAGAAGAAATATAAAGAGAAAAACCTAATATACCTTGCAAATAATTGAAAGCAGAATGTGAAAGTTTACTAAACAGTCATTGTAACATATCACATGTACAGAAGATATTTTCATTAAGTAGGTTACTATATAACAAGATGAATGATTTTTCCAATGTGTATTGTTGGATGTATGTTTACATACATATTTATACTAATTCAAATAGACAACAGTTTCTGTTGACAGTAAAGAGCAGGGATCATATTCAATAAAATATGATACCATAGATGAAATCTGTAGACTCAATGACAGATTTCACATGCTCCCAAGCAAATCTCATGGGTAAACCACACTGCATTTTTTTTAGAGAAATTTAATACAAATATCATATTTATTGTGTTTAAGTTAAATTCTGGAGATTTTTAGATCAATAGAACTCATTTCTCTCTATATTCTCTCTGTTTGCTTTTTCACAGTTTGTTTGCTGGGTACAGAATGTTTTATCCTCTCAGTCTTTGCCAGTTATTTCTAACCTATTATTCAGTCCTCTGTTCAAATATCACCTTGCCTAAGATTTTGCTCTGTCTCAGGTTGTGTCCCCTGATGAATGTTCACAGTGAAAATCCTTCTACATAATTTTCAGAGCTATTTAGCTCTATTCTTAATGGTATCATTATTCTTTGGAATTCTGGTTTTGACTAGACTGTCATTTCTTTGTAGACATCTTGAGACTCTTTGTTGCTTCCTTCTTAGTTGCATAGAATTACTTCTTAAACATAGTAGACCATCAATTATGGATGAGAAAGAGAGTTCATAAATAAATACATGCCTAAAATTTTGTTGTCTGGAGACCTTATTCTCTGTGTATATTCTCTGTGTATATTCTCTGTGTATATTCGCATTAAATCTAGACTTTTCAGAAAGAGAAATCTTTTTTTATAAAGTTGTTAGGAATCTCAAGATGGCATAACTATGCCCCCAAATTTTGAGAGATTTAAATCTTATGTATCTGATACAAACAATTTTACAAGTGAATTCCAATGATACAGTTAGCTTAGACTAGCTGACATCAGCCTACAGTCTTGGTTCTCACTGTGGAAGATTATGTTACAGGAATCTTTCCATACATGGGCAGTCAATCAACTACCTAGAAACCCACAGCAAGTAAAAACTCCAGCTGCCATAATTAAAATAATTACTTTTCTGTGAAAAGTCAGTAGTATGCTTCAAAAAAGTAGACAAAATGAATTTGTATATTTCTATCATTTGAAAGAAAGGCTTGGTGGGAATAAAAGATTAAAACCAAATGAATAAAGTCCAAAAGAATGAAACCTAGAAAGCTATGTTCTATAATGAATAAGCTTCTAATATTTTGATACAAGGACAGGATACTAGATTAGGAAACATTAAGATTACAAAAAATTTTCCTCACAAATTTAAAATATGATAGAATGAATATAAGCTTAAATATGAAGGAAATTTACTGGGAAATGAAGTAAAACAGCAAAAGGATGAGAGTGAGTTTGAAAAGATTTTGATAATTTGTGAATTAATCAAAGTGATATAACACATAAAATCACACACAAAGAGAATTACAGAAAGAATATAACTGAAGATTAACAAAAAATATCTATAAGCTAAAGAAATCCAGTCCTCCTCTTCACAGAGATATTAAGTGCAAAATATTAGAGGAATTGCATTTTTATGAGAATTATTAGCATCTTCAATGCAATGCTTTATCCAAAAGCCTAGTAGTTTGGAAAGAACAAACAACAAAAAACAAACAAACAAACAAACAAACAAATAAAAGCAATTGTCAAAATAGCAGAAGTGAGATTCATAATAATAATCAGTCTTGAATGTAAGTAACAATATTGACATTATATTTAGATCTATTAAACACTTAGGAAGGTGCAAAGATATATTTAGATATCTTCTGTAGTAAATAAAACAATGTTTCCCAAGAAAAAGCTGAAAAATAAATATGGTTTTAAACTATGATATAAGTAATCAGGGATATAAAGAAGAGAATTGGAGGGAGAGGGAGAAGAACACGAGAGAGGTGTGTGGGACTCAGGAAACAGTGTTTGTTACACAAGGAGAAACAGAGGAAGTTCCTATAGCCACAGAGCAGCAAAACGGAAGCTCAGGTTGACATCTGCCCATTTGACAACCAAGCAACAATCCAGTTAGATCCAAGCATCTCACCACACAGGAATGATGGATTTCAGTCTTCATTCATTCAAAACAAGTGGGGAGGTAATGTTAACTTTGAGGAAAGAACTGGGAAAATCTGTAATCTAAAATTAAAGTATTAATATTTTTTTATAAAAGCAAATAGATATCAAATGCATACAATGTAACAGTCTTCAAGTTCCTCCTGCTGGAGAGCTTGAAATGTGGAAGTTATTGACATAGTAGCATGGTAAGAGCTCTGACTTTTAACATGAAATAAATGTGTAGAAAGTGTAACCAGTGATGTTAGGATAACACAAAAGAAGTGAGGACTAAAGGCTGAGATGTTATAGAAAACTTCTCAGTTCTGTGCTAAAATATTTTAATAGAGTATTAGAGAACTAAAAATTAAGACAAAAATCCAAGGTATACTGACAATGAGGTCTTGATGATGATTCAAAATTATTTCCTATATTCATCAACCTTTATTGTTATAGAACTAAAATAGAAATCAATTAATCCAAGAATATTTTTAAAGGCATTTAACCTAAGTGGAGGAATTACCATTAATTTAACTATACCAGCATAGTACATAACTGTATCTTAATCACTAATCATTATACCCATAAATAAGTGAGTATAGCTCTCAGCTCTTCTAAAAGAAATATTGTTTTGTTCTTGTATTGTTTTGTTTTGTTTTTGCTTTTTTTTTTTTTTTTTTTTGCAACAGAGAATATTTCAGAAAACCAGAACATGTACGTAACAACTTCTCACTGAGTACCAGATCCAATGGATACATCTACCAAAGAGCTCTTTTCCCTAAGGCAGGCTCAGGAACAGCCAAGAAGCAATGCCCTTCTATTTTTTTCCCAAAGGATCAAGAAATCTGCAGTGAGACTGTGTCTCCTAGCTCCACTATGAAATACCAACAATATGGCTGCCTAAGTAAGACAGTAAAAAGAAAAGCACCAAGAAAATTCAAATGTGGAAAAGGAAAATATAAGGGGCACCCAACCCTAAACAAAGAGCTGAAGGTACCAGAAAACGTTTAGAACAAGAGAGTTTTCCTCTGAGAGAAGACTTTTATTGGTTACAAATACCAAATAGATGACAGTTTTTCTTGATTTCTTTATTAGATCAAGGGGCTATGGTAGGTAGCTGGTGAGTGTTGTGGTTTACTCATACATAGATAAGAACTAAGCTCTCGTCATGGGATGGTTTTTCATTACCGTGTTAGAGGACAGTCTCCTTAGGTTGTTCTTGTCAATCATTCCTTTTGTCACTGCATTTGACCGCCTTTTTAAAAAATTTCTTATTTTTTATTAAATAATTTCTTTATTTACATTTCAAATGTTATCCCCTTTACTAGTTTCACCTCTGAAAATCCCCTATCCCCTCCCAACCTCCCCCTGCTCCCCAACCCACCCACTCTTGCTTCCTGGCCCTGGCAGTCCCCTATACTGGGGTATAGAGTCTTCACAGGACCAAGGGCCTCTCGTCCCATTGATGACCTACTAGGCCGATCCCTGCTACATATGCAGTTAGAGCCATGAATCCCACCATGTATTTTCTTTCGTTTGTTGTTTAGTCCCAGTGAGTTCTGTGGGTACTGGTTAGTTCATAATGTTGTTCCTCCTATGGGGCTGCAAACCCTTCAGCTCCTTGGGTCCTTTCTCTAGCTCCTTCTTTGGGGACCTTGTGCTCAGTCCAATGGATGATTGTGAGCATCCACTTCTGTATTTGTCAGGCACTGGCAGAGCCTCTCAGGAGACAGTTTTATCAGCCTCCTGCCAGCTAGCTCTTCTTGGTATGCACAAGAGTGTCTAGGTTTGGTGGTTGTCTATGGGATGCTTTCCAAGGTGGGACAGTCTCTGGATGGTCATTCCTTCAGCCTCCGCTCCAAACTTTGTCTCTGTAACTCCTTGCGTGGGTATTTTTTTCCTCCTTCTAAGAAAGATCAAAGTTTTTCCACTTTGGTATTCCTCCTTCTTGAGTTTCATGTATTTTGCAAATTGTATCTTGGGAATTCTGAACTTCTGGGCTAATATCCATTTATCAGTTAGTACATATTATATGTGTTCTTTTGTGATTGGGTTACCTCACTTAGGAAGATATCCTCCATATCCATCCTTTTGTCTAGGAATTTCATAAATTCACTGTTTTTAATAGCTGTGTAGTACTCCATTGTGTAAGTGTACCACATTTTCTGTATTCATTCCTCTGTTGAGGGACATATGGTCCTTTTCTGTCATATTTTAAATAGAATGTCTCTATTGCTTCATGTTTTGAGGGCAGTTCCCTGACTGTTGTTATGGGGTGATCAAGGTATTGAGTCTGTTAGATGGACATAGCAAGCAGAAATGTATCACCAGAGCAGTCCTTACAGTTCTCCATGGGTGCTCTGCATCTTGCTTTATGTGATGGGATGAATCATCTCTGCCTTCTAATGACTACCCCCGTGCTTGACATGACCAGTGATCTGAGAACTTGGGGAATTATATGTTAACTACTTTGATTATGGCTGTAGAAAAATTAAATATACACTTTATAGTCAAGGATGCCAAGCAGTTTCACCTGTCAATAAAAGATGATATGATTACTTTTTTCTTGGTTACCTCCTTCGCCTCAAAATTGACTTAACCCTAATATTCACCAAGAGGACCCAACTAGTGTGGTCCTTAAGGTAAAGCATTCAAGCATACATAGAAACCACTCTTCTCCTGATGAGGCTAATACCTGAAACTTTTTTGCTATCTCATGATATTCCAGTTCATTGTTGCATTATTTGTCAAAATTTCCATTAAGTGCCCTGACTTCTTTCTGCCTCCTGTGTCACGATTCCCATAAATCTCTTCTTGAGTGTGACTCCTATACTTACCTGTGCCACTGCCGTTCAAGGTAGCAATAAGCCTGGTGACCTCAAATTTCTGACAGATCTAAGAAATAAGCATCGATTTTTTTTTTTTAGTCCTTTTGTTATTGTTTGCTTTTGGTGAGGACAGGGGTGATGACTTCCAAGTTCTTTATGTGTTATAACAAAAACAAGAAATGTAAGTCTGCACTTTTAATGAATAATATGAGTGCCTTTTGCCCTGAAAAGGTTGAAGACCAGGGACTGTTTGAAGCTCCGTCATTTATTTATAAAGTAACAATAACAAAAGTAGTAATAAATAGAGCCTTATATTTTTATCCAAATAAAAAACATCATGAATTTTTTTTGTGTGTTTTGGATACTATTATGTTTTATTCCCACTGATGATTCTATTTTGATTGTGAGCCTAGCCTTTAATGGCTGAGCCATCTCTCCAGTCCAAGTTGTATAAACTTAATGGAAGCTAGTCTTAAATATCTTAAAAAAGAGTTGACTTGGGCACTTTAATTAACATCTCATATTTTTTCACATATCTGAGATCTACATGGGGAATTTTGCTCCTTTGGTGTAAGTAAGAACATTATGCCAAATTGATTAAAAATATAAACCACTATAATGAAATGAAACAGTAAAGTCATCTTCACATTACCTATTGCTCTTCCTAATTCTCCAGTAATTTTTGTATTTATGTACAAACTTTGGAGGATGTAGACCTCTTCCAAGCTTTTTGTAATTGCTACTGTAAATGAAAAGTACCATTCAGTTTTCTCATATATTTTTGGACATGTTATAAGAATAGCATGCCATATTTTTTTCCTTAAGGAGTGATTATGGATATCTCAATTCCTTGTGTGAAGTATCATGGCTAGGAAAATCAGAGCAAAGAGCTTCCATTTTTTCTTTGGTTTTCATTGGCATCATTCATTCTTAGCGATTTTAGCAGTAAGAATGAGCAACAATCCAGAGCAACTTGTCATATTTCCTTTGTTCCTCTCTCTTATTAAAAATGCATATCAATAAGTCTTACATATGTACATAATTAAATGTATATATGTGCACATATTCAAATATGCATATCTGATTTTAGTTCACTATGCAATATGCAGTGTCATTTTTGCATGAAGAATAAATAATATATGAACAGGTACATACATATGTATGTTTACTACAATCTATGTTCTAAAGTAAGTTTCAATAATGATTAGAAAGTATGATTATCTCAATTCTGCTTCTAAACAACATTGGTGTATGAGATTTCCACTTATCTATATTGATACTCTTCAATAAAAATAAGCAGTGTCTAAAACAATCAGATTCAGTAATATAGTTTTTCAAATATCAGAATAAAAGCCGTGCTTTATATATTAAAACTAATTTTAGAGCTGAGACTGTCATGTATATTACATCTATTTTAGTTCACTCCTAAGCAGTTTAAAAATAGTATTTCCATCGATCTTTTAAAGACTGGAAAAGAATTAATTATATTCTAACCCACCCCGATCATTATAAAACAAGGAAATTGCGCATATGGCTAATTGTGACAGGTGTGTTTACAAAATACAATCCAAAGTAGGCTACATGAAATCATGTTTTTCTATTAAAATAAAATGCATTGGGGAAGAAAATGAAATATCTAAATCTATCCCTTTCCTCATGGATTTAGCTGTACATCCTATCCTCTCCTGAAGTACCATCTGCTCCTTTGAGCATAGCCAGAGTTAAGCCTTCTTAGGACAGAAAAAGATTGGATGGAAACAAAAAGAATGGCAAGACTAGATTGAGGAAATTTCTGAAAAACATGGACAAAAGACCACATTGTCTTTCAAAAGAGAACTTCAGAGCTCCTGGAAAAGTAAACAAACAAACAAACAAACAAAAAACACTAAATTGTTTGTTGAAACCCACTACTTTCTCAAAAATATAACAATCTCAGTATAGCTGATGCAAAGATCTCTTTGCAAAATACAATATATAATAAACTTAAAAACTGATTTCCATAAAATATGATACTTTATATAAACTATTACTAATGATTAATTAAGACTCTTTAAGATCTAAAGGTCTGTCATGACCCCTTCTGCCTGGTCTTTCTGCTGCGCAAACTCATAGTTGGTCTGCTCTAGTGAAGACACCATATCCCTATCCATTCTAGAGGATATGTTGTACTCAGAGCGGTTGGCAAGAAACCAGCCCTGCCCTCTAGTCCCAGAGCTGCTACTTGGACAGTAGTGGACTTGGAATCCATCACCCACCAAAAGCCCTGCCCTTCCGAATACCACTCCCCTTCTGTCCCTACCATCCCTTCTGCCTAGACTTTTCTGCTGTGACAGACTCTTAGTTGGTCTGCTCCAGTGAAGATAACATATCCCAATCCATCCTAGAGGACCCACTGCACTCAGATCAGTTGAACTGTTGAGGACTCTACACTTAGAGCAGTTGAAGATCCACTGCTCATAGAACAGTTGCTGATCAGCTGCACTCAGTGAAGTTGGACAACAGCTTGATTGCTCCAGGGAGGACCCAATAGTCTCAAGGCCTTCCAGGAGATTTACTGCCTCCAGGGAAACAGATCAGCAGCTTCTCTGCCTCTGCAAAGAGTCCCCAGTTGGAAAGCCCCACAGGTGGTCTGATACAGCCAGGGCCACAGGCCTACCTGGAGACCAGAAGCAACCCAAGGAAAAAAGAGGCAGACTCTATACAATCACTCAGACCAACATACACCAGGGATCTCCAGATGGTGAAAGGTAAGCATAAGACCATAAACAACAGAAGTCAAAATACTTGGCCATCATTAGAACCCACTTTTCCCACCACAGCAAGCCCTGAATACACCAACACAACATAATATCAGGAATCTGTCCAAAAATGTTATCTCATGAAGATAATAGAATCCTTTAAGGAGGATATCAATGACTCACTGAAAGAAGTACAGGAAAACAGAGGTAAACAAGTAAAGGAATTGAATAAAACAATCCAAAACCTAAAAGTGGAAGTAGAAACAATAAAGAAAACACAAACGGAGGCAAACCTGGAAATGGAAAACCTAGGAAAGAGGTCAGGAATTACAGATGCAAGTATTAAATTCTTGCAAATGGAATCCAAAATCACTTCAAAACCATCATTCACCACGGTCAAGTCGGCCTCATCCCAGGGATGCAAGGTTGGCTTAATATACAGAAATCCATTAAAACAACCCATTATATAAGCAAACTCAAAGGGAAAAAATCACATGATCATCTCCTTAGATGCGAAAAAAGCATTTGACAAAGTACAACACCACTTCATGTTAAAAAGTATTGGATAGCGATTGGTGAGTGACTCTCAGGACTCAAAGAGAGGGACCTTAGGTAAAATGCCAGAAGGTAGGGAGAGGGAACTTATAGAGCCCACCTTCAGCAGGAAGACAGGGCATCAAGTGAGGGATGGGGCAGCCATCCCACAGTCCCAACTCTGACCCATAATTGTCCCTGTATGAAAGAATTACAGGAATGGAGATGGAGAGGAGCCTGAAGAAAAGAAGGTCCAGTGACAATCCCCCCCCCCCAAAAAAAAAAAAAAAAAAAAAAGAAGAAGATCTCAGAAAATAGAAAGATCTAGCATGCTCATGGATTGGCATAATTAACGTATTTAAAATGTCTATACTACCAAAGGCCAACTATAGGTTCAGTGTAATCCCCATCAAAATCCCAATGCAATTCTTCAAAGACATGGAAAGAACAATTCTCAAATTCATTTGGAAAGGCAAAAAGAAAAGAGAGAGAAAGAGAAAGAGAGAGAGAGAGAGAGAGAGAGAGAGAGAGAGAGAGAGAGAGAGAGAAAACAATTCTTAACAATAAAAGAAAAGCTGGAGGAATCATCACCCCTGACCTCAAGCTTTACTACGGAGTAATAGTTATAAAAACTGTATTGTATTGGTAGAGAAAGACATGTTGAACAATGGAATAGAATTGAAGACCCAGAGATAAAATCACACACTTGATCTTTTACAAAGATACCAATATTATACAATGGAAAACAGAAAGTGTTTTCAATAAATGGTGCTGGTCTAACTGGCTGTCTGTATGTAGAGTGAAAATAGACCCATAATTACCACCTTGTACAAAGCTTAAGTCCAAGTGGATCAAGGACCTCAACAGAAAATCAGATATATTCAATCTAATCGAAGAGAATGTGGGAAAGATCCTTGAACTCATTGGAACCCGGAGAAATTTTCTAAACAGAACTCCGATGACTCCTGCTCTAAGATCAGGAGTTGGTAAATGGGACCTCATGAAACTGGAAAGCTTCTGTAAAGCAGAGGACATAATCTATAAGACAAATCAGCAACCTACAGATTGGGAAAAAAATCTTCACTAACTCCATATTCAATAGAGGGCTAATATTCAAAATATACAAGGAACTCAAGAAATCAATCACCAAAAAACCTAAACAACCCAATCCAAAAATTGGGTATAGAACTAAACTGAGATTCCTCAACTGAGGACTCTCGAATGGCTGAGAAGCACCTATGGAAATGTTCAAAGTCCTCAGTGATCAGAGAAATGCAAATCAAAAGAACCCTGAGATTCCACCTTACACCAATCAGAATGGCTAAGATCAAAACCTCAAGTGACAACACAGTTTGGAGAGGATGTAAAGAAGAAGGAACTCTCCTCCATTGCTGCTAGGATTGGAAACTGGTATGACGACTCTGGAAATCAACCTGGAGGTTCCTCAGAAAATTGGAAATAGATCTACCTGAAGACCTAGATATACCACTCTTGGGAGTATGCCCAAAAGATGTACCACCATGCCATAGGGGCACATGTTTCTCTATGTTCATAGCGGCCTTATTTGTGATATCTAGAAGCTGGAAACAACCTAGATGCCCCACGCCAGAAGAATGGATACAGAAAATGTATCTCATTTACACAATGGAATGTTAACTCAGCTATTACTAATGTGGACATCCTGAGTTTTGTAGCAAATAGATGGAACTAGAAAATATCATCCTGAGTTAGATAACTCAAACCTGAAATGAAGTGTACGGTATGTACTCACTAATAAGTGGATATTAGCCAAAAAACAAAAACAAAACAAAATAAAAACATTACAAGCAAACAATAAAAGACAGAATACCCAAGATACAGTCCACAGAACTCAAAGTGGTCAACAAGCTGGCTGAAGTGCCCAAGTGAGGATGCCTCAATCCCACTTGAGAGAAAGAAGAAAGTAATCACAAGTGGGGAGGAGAGAGGGAACTGGGAGGGAAAACAGACAAGTGGGTGAGTGCGGGGAGGGAGAGGAGAATCTGATCTGGTATTGGGTGAGGGAAAAGGGCTGAAGCCCTGAGGGCCAGCAGGAAAAATGGAAATAGGAGGCTGGGGGAACCTACTAGAATGTACCAAAGTCCTGGGAGGTGAGTGACTCTCAGGACTCAAAGAGAGGGACCTTAGGTAAAATGCCAGAAGGTAGGGAGAGGGAACTTATAGAGCCCACCTTCAGCAGGAAGACAGGGCATCAAGTGAGGGATGGGGCAGCCATCCCACAGTCCCAACTCTGACCCATAATTGTCCCTGTATGAAAGAATTACAGGAATGGAAATGGAGAGGAGCCTGAAGAAAAGAAGGTCCAGTGACAATCCCAAAGTGGGAACCAGTTCAAGGGATGGTCCCAAGGCCTGACACTATTACTGAGTTTATGGAGAGCTCACAAAAGGGTCCTATCATGACTGCTCTCCCAAAGATCCAGCAAGCAGCTTAAAGAGTCAGATGCAGTTATTTGCACCCAACCAATGGACAGAAGCAGCTGATCCCTGTTGTTGAATTAGGGAAAGCTGAAAGAAGTTGAGGAGAAGGGTGATTCCAGCAGTCTCAAGTAATCTGGACCCCTGAGATCCCTCAAACACTGGACCACCAAAGAGATAGCATATACTTGCTGATATGAGGCCACCAACACAGTAGAGGACTTCTAGGTCTGTGTTCATTCACCTAACCCTCAAGAGTCTGGAGGCCCCAGGGAGTTTAGAGGTCAAGTGGGGTGAGGGGTGGGGACATCCACATGGAGACAGGGGGATGGGAAAGAGTTATGGGATGTGGAACAGTTGGAGGATGGTTGGGGGGATAAAATATGGAGTGTAAAAATAAATTAATTTAAAAAGACTATAAGTCATGTAAAAAATTCTAAGATTCATTGGTTATATAATTTGTGACATATTATTTCTGTTTTTCTGACATGAAGTAGTTAAAAATTGTCTATGGCACTTTGAAGTTCTTTAAATTCATATACAAATTAAAATCTTGATTATTAGCACAAATGTGGGTAATTTATAATTATTAACTTGTAAACATGTGGCCATGGTGCCATATTATATTATTTCTCATTACAAATAAATAAACAAATATAAATTACATTATAAATAATTAACCGACATTGTAAGAATAATGACTCAGACAAGCTTCCTCAATAAGTGTAGAAAATCCCTCTTTCTTTATTCCAGTCCCTGTGATTTTATTTTTAAATCCTTTCTTGAAAGAATTATTTTCATTTATTGAAATAGAACTGTTTTTTTCATACAATACACATTCTAATTACACCTCTCTATCTCTCCCAATCTCCCTCCCATTCAGATCCACATTCGATCTAACAACAAACGAAATAATCTTAATATGACAAAACCACCAAGCAAGAAAAAAAAGCCAAAAAAAGCACAAGAAATATACAAACATAGATACACAGACATTTGCACACTCAAAAATCCCATAACACCTGAAAGCAAAATCCATTATATATGTGCAAATGACTGTAAGCTATAAAGGAAAAGAAGAAGAAGGAGGAGGAAGAGGAGGAGGAAGAGGAGGAGTAGGTGGAGGAGAGGGGAAGAGAGAAAGGGAAGAAGGAGGAGGAAGAGGAGGAGGATAAGGAAGGAGGGAGGAGGGAGGAAGAAGAAGAAAAAGGAGGAGGAGAAGAAGAAGGAGGAGAAGGGGAAGGGGAAGAAGAAGAAGAAGAAGAAGAAGAAGAAGAAGAAGAAGAAGAAGAAGAAGAAGAAGAAGAAGAAGAAGAAGAAGAAGAAGAAGAAAAGCTACAAAACTTAACTTTATGAGCTAAGGAACCGCCAAAGATGCCATTGAGTTCATTTTCTGTAGGACAAATCCTGCTGGGTATGGGGCCTCATGTTAGGAGTGGTTTGTTTCCTTCCCCAGTGAGACTCCTTCAGAGAATACTAATTTTTCATTCGCAAGAAGTTATCAATTGGAGATCCCTTCAGGGTGAGAATGGGGAAAGTGTTCAATACTTCTTTCATCTGTAGACTATCTGGTACAAGCTCATTCGGGTTCTGTGCATACTGCCTTTGCTCATTTGTGTACCAGCCCTATCTAGAAATGTATCTAAAATGCCTCCTTTCATTGGTGTCTTCCTCCTCACTGACCCTTACAATCTTTCTGCCTCCTCCCTGAGCTTTGAAAAACAAAATTTTGATGGAGACATCACATTTAAGACTGATTGCTTCAAGTTCTCTTACTCTCTTCATAGTGTTGGGGATATGTGTCTCTGCATTTGTTTCCATCTTCTTCAGGAGGAAAATTCTTTGATGATGGTTGACAAGGACACTGATCTATAAGAATAGCACAATGTTGTCAGGCATGGTGGTACATGTCTTTAATCCCAGCACTCGGGAGGCAGAGGCAGGCGGATTTCTGGATTTGAGGCCAGCCTGGTCCACAAAGTGAGTTCCAGGACAGCCACGGCTATACAGAGAAATCCTGTCTCAACCGCGCCCCCCCCCCAAAAAAAAAGAATAGCACAATGTCATTCAGGGTCATTGTTTTAGCTATGTTCCTCAAGCAAAACAGAAGTACTGGCTTTTCCCATAAGTGCCTGTAGTCTCAGGGTTTTTGGCACAAAAGAGTATTGATTATGGGTTTCATTTCATGGAATTGGACTTAAGTCGAAGCAAATACTGACTGGTTACTCTCACATGATGTATGCCATTATTGCACCAGCATATTTTGCAGGCTGTTCACACTTATAGGTCAAAAGTTATAGCTGAGCTGGTATTCACCTTTCTCATGTGGAGGCAGCCTCTGAATTCTGCAAGTCACCGTTGATACACTGTTGACACAAAACAAGGGAAGCCTGTATTACTTATCCATAAGCACAATGAATATAGTGTGTTAACGGCATAAGCATTAGTTCAAATATGAATCAAATGCATTAACTTGCAACTAGTGGGACTTTGGGGGTGTATTTTGTTTTTAAATCATCAGTATTCTTGGTTTGCTGGGTTAACAGAAGAACTGAGCCTTCTTTGGAAAATGGTTCATAGCAATTTCTAAGAATCACTCATTCCATTATGATGGGTACATTTTGAAAGGAATTCACTTCATTTTTACTTGTATAGAGTTTCTGTCCAAACGTTCATTAAGATCTCTTCACACTACCCTGAAAAGAAGAACATGTAGCTATTTTCCCAAAATCTTGTTTCTTTTAGTCTGACAACTTTAGTTTATCTCTATTTTATTATAAACTTTAAGTATGGAGAGACTAAAGATTAACATTTTCTAATTGCCACTTGTGAGTCAGTTTCAGCTGAGTTATTTATTGTATATAGATTCTCACAGTATCTTGACATGACTGTATGTTTGAAGCCTATGGAATTAGAAAGTGAGTCTCAGAAAAGACTCAGAAATGGAGACTTCAACATCACCCTAGAAGTACAGAAACAGATTAAAACATCTAACATAGTGGTACTCAAAGGACACTTCATTACATTCTAAGTGCAGATGTACCTCTGAGTCATAAAGTAGGAGTCTGTGGCTTTAAGAGTTAATTTTATAGGTTAAGGTAAACAATTGAAACAAGTATACATCAATGGATTGGCAGAACTATTTAAATAAAATCATGATTGTCTATGAGTTTGTTGGAAGTATTTGCTATAAGCTAAAGAATCAGGAGCTGGATGAATTATGTTACTGAAACTACTTTGCCTTCAAGGCTCAACACTAAAAGCACCTGGGACTGTTGGGGAGCTTGTTGTATGGAAGAGCATCTGCATGAGAGACCTACTGAGAAAATACTAGTCTTTAGCTTGCAGCTTGGTTGCATGCTGGAAAGAAACAGCTTAATTGGGCTTTTAAAATCCCAGAACAGGTAATAAGTTAATTTGAGATTGTCAAACAAAGAACCCTTTAGGTTTTGTCACTCACTTGCAATTGTAAACAAGAAGATTCGGTCTGTTCAGTGGATCAGCAGTTTTCAATTTCAGTTGTTAAGAAGGGAGAGCTTAGTCCTCAGACCTACAGATGCACATCACTTTCACAGCTTGTGTAATCAGATAACTGTTACTTACTTCCCTGCTTTAAATATGTCTTTGTTCCAGGCTCTCTTAAGTAACCCCCAGGCTATCCATCTGTATCTGTGGCTTACAGGTGTATGAACTTCTTTGCAGATAATGGCAAGCTTTCTCATTTATAAAGCCTTTTGACACAGGAACAATTGTTTACACTAATGTCATCCACTTCTTTTTATTAACTGAAACATTGCTTCCATCTGTTACCCATATTTGCAAAACCCCTATTGATATTATGTAAAGTCCCCCAAATTTGCAACAGCTTTTCACATTTGTGTTATCTTTTATATATAATATTTTTATTCATAATGAATTTATTGTCTTTTCTGGCAAATGATTGTTTTATTATTTTTTGTTACCGCAAGGCTAGAATGGAAGGAGCACAGCACTCTCTATTCCATTAAGCATTTATATGCGTTCTGGAGATCTGATCTTCCACCTTATGAGGTAAACACTTTAAATGACATGCCATCTCCCAAAGACCTCACATTTTAAATATAACCATTAATATTGAATAGAAACAAGGCCAGTTTTCTTTTAAAACAATTGCAATAATTTGATTAAAAGCTAATGCTATAGGTTGGAATAAGTTTTGTCCCTTAAGAGTTCATATATTGGGAAGTAAACAGAACAACTTGGGCAGTAAAATATTTTTTACACAAGCATGAGGGCCGGACTTAAGTTCTTACTATTTATTTAAAAACCGGCCAAGGCAGTGTGCCAGTGTAGTCTCAATCTTAGTAATATAGAAACGGAGGAACCTCCAGGGTATGCTGACCAGTCATTTAGCTAGTTCTTATTCTGCAGGAGCCATGTTCCAGTAAGAGCTTCTGCCTTAACAATCTAAGTTTATAGATGCTGAAGCTGATCCCTGGCCTTCATTGCACATTCACACACATGCATGCTCACCTACACACACACAAACATGTTCACACACATGCAAGTAATGTGAAAATTAATCAGAATTTTATACATTTTTTTTTCCTTGTGGATCAGTATATACATGTATGAAAACTAAAATGTTGGAGTCCATGGGAAAGATGGCCACACTCTCTTCTCTTCTCACATCCTTGCTTTCTCCAATCTTTGTCTCTTATATGATGACAGCTGACATAACATCTTTACCAGAGCTGAGTCACTGCAGGCTAAAGGCCATTGAACTTTCAGAAGTGTGAGCTAAAAGATTCCCTTACATAGATAGATAGATAGATAGATAGATAGATAGATAGATAGATAGATTAGACAGAGACATAGACATAGACAGGCATAGATAAACATAGACATAGACAGACATAGACATAGACATAGACATAGACATAGACATAGACATAGACATAGACAGACATAGACATAGACATAGACATAGACATAGACATAGACAGAAATAGACAAACATAGACATAGACAAACATAGACATAGACATAGGCATAGACATAGACATAGACATAGACATAGACATAGACATAGACATAGACATAGACATAGTTGAGTGTACACTTTTATTCTGTTAATACACCAAAATCTGTTAATATACCAGAAAACAAACAAATAAATAAATGAATTAAATCATATAAAGAAACTAAGAATAACTAAAAAGATAGAATCCAAACTTTAGCCTCAACCATAAGATGACCATTTCTAATCCTATATTTAGACATTAGAGGAGGACTCAAATGAAAGATAATGGAAGGATCAGGTAATAATAGAAAAACAGAGAGAGTGACAAGTGTATCTAACCCACAAGTCCAAAATTGGCTATGTAACCAAAGATATGCTCATTAACTTACATAAAGCATCATGGAATCTTTGCAGTTTTTAAATCAAAACTAGACTGTGTCTTCTCAAGTATGAGCTTCTGTTTTAAAAATCTAGGTTTATAGATGCAGAAGCTGATCCCTGGCCTTCATATGCACATCCACACACATGAATGTTTACCTACACACACACATGAACATGTCCACACACATGCAAGCATGGTGAAATGGTAGCCTCTCAGCGTCAGAAGTTTGGAGGTCTCTACTAGTATCTTGAAGTCAAAGAAGAATCATTTTCAGTGATGATTTATGAAGAATGTAGAGTGTCTATTTACAAAGTCCCCAAAAGGAAAGTGAAGACATACTTTAATAAAACAAGGTACAGCCATTACTATGCATTAAAAAAAGACAGAGGGAAGTCAAATATACTTAATACTGAGTCAGGACAAAATTTTAGATGATGCACTATGACAAATGTCTAACTGAGTTATGCTGCAAATTCTAAGGAATATTTGATGAGGAAGTTACAATAACGATCATCACAAAACATGAAACTCAAGAAGAATTTGCAAAACACATGAAACTCAAGAAGGAAGACCAAAGTGTGGATACTTCATTCCTTCTTAGAATGGGGAACAAAATACTCATGGAAGGAGTTACAGAGACAAAGTTCAGAGTTGAGACAGAAGGAAGGACCATCCAGAGGCTGCCCCACCCTGGAGACCCATCCCATATACACCCACCAAACCCAGACACTATTGCCTATGCCAGAAAGATTTTGCTGACAGGACCCTGATATAGCTGTATCTTCTGAGGCTTTTCCAGTGCCTAGCAACTATAGAAGTGGATGCTCATAGTCATCTATTGGATGGAACACAGGGTCCCCAATGAAGGAACTAGAGAAAGTACCCAAGGAGCTAAAGGGGTCTGCAACCCTATAGGAGGAACAACAATATGAACTAACCAGTATCTCTCAGAGCTGTGCCTCTAGCTGCATATGTAGCAGAAGATGGCCTAGTCAGCCATCAATGGGAGGAGAGCCTCTTGATCTTGCAAAGATCATATGCCCCAGTAATGGGGAATGCCAGGGCCAGGAAGCAGGCCTGAGTGGGTTGGGGAGCAGGGCAGAGGAAAGTATAGGGGAATTTAGGGATAGCATTTGAAATGTAAATGAAGTAAAATCTAATAAAAAAAAAAACGATCATCACATTGATGATGATGAGTGGGAGAACAGGAAAGATCCAGCAAAAGAAAAACGTGGGAAAGTTTCTGAACTGTTCTGCTCAGCAATGAAATGTTATCAGATGTTTTAACAATTCAGTGAATGCTAAGAAGTTTTATATGTTCTCTTTATATTTTTCAAATTTTATGACATGGGCTAATTTTTTTTTTTTTTTTAGAAAATCTTTTATTTGTTCTTCCAAAAATAATGTACTTCAAATTGTTGAAATAACAGCATTCACAAGCTACTGTCTTGCCTTTATTTTTGTATATTTTCCTGTCACAAGCCCAGTTATTTAGAGCATTTCGGCCTTTCATTTTCCTTATCAATGTGCCTCTTTGACTCTCCTAAATAAAGAATGTAGGAGTGCTTTGCCGTGATATAAACTTTAATTATCTCCATTGACACATTTGAGTCCATTCACAATATGAACACCCACTTAAAATGCAATGTATGAACATCTCTCTATTGGAATGAAGGGTGAATTAACATATTTGCCTACCCCAATCATTTGTTGGACAATGGATTCTAGTCCTGGTTTGAAATAGGTGTTCGCTCATTTTTAAATTCCTAAGCATTTAGTTATGTTCTTTACTCAAGAGAAGCACAAGAAAGTAAGCAGAAATTGGCAGATGGTATTATATCAAACTATAGTCTTATAGCAAAGCAAAGGAAACAATTAACAGATCAAAGAAACGCTGGAAAGACATCCTCAAATTATTTATCTGAAGGGTTATTAAATAGAATATATTTTTAAACTCAAAAAATCAATAGCAAAATAATCCTACTAAATAATTGGAAATAAATCGAAACAAAGATATCTGAGAGCACTCATGTAGCAATCAACAGATTCATAAAACAGTCTTCAACATTATACACAGGAGTATAGATCAGATTACAATTGAGGCATTGCTTCACACCAAGAAAAAGCAAATAACTTGTATCCAAATGATATCAATAGCAACTGTTGGATAAGGTATAAAGAGAAGCAAGTCTTTACATGAACAAGTAAGAGTATATTAACAAATTAGTGTGGTCACCCTACAAAATAAATTGTGCTTTCCCTTAATAAAACATATAGTTATCATGTGATTTCACAATTACACTACTAAGCAGATGTACAAAAATGGAAATGCTTTTGTTAAAGGGTTCTCTGAACTCTCACATCTACTATAACATTATTCATACACGGTGAGAAAACAATAACAAATGCCATACCTACTCTCTGATAGACGGATGAAAGGAACGTTTACACCCCACAGAAAACTATTCCTTGATAAGAAGAAAGACATTTTGGAGATGACATGTTACTGAATAATACAGAGTTTGCTTATCATATTAAAGTAACTGGTTTTATCCACAGACTGGACAGTAGAAGGAGGAGGAGGAAAAGAAAGAAAGAAAGAAAGAAAGAAAGAAAGAAAGAAAGAAAGAAAGAAAGAAAGAAAGAAAGAAAGAAAGAGAGAGAGAGAGAGAGAGAAGGGGGAGGAGCAAGTGTAGTAGAAGGAAGACAGGAAGGAGGAGAAACTCTGTCACATGAAAAACATGGATGAACCCAGAGATCAATCTATTATAATAAGTGAAACAAGACAGGCATAAGAAATCAAATCCTGGAGGGTCACACTCAGATCTAGCCTCAGATGTTCATCTTGCAACTTTAGAGTAAAATGGCGGCTACTAACACTAAGAGATAGTTCACTTAAAGGGCTTTATTAATGAACATTTGTGACAGTTCCACAACAGTAAGAGTTTCAGGTGTGATGGTGGCATAGGGATGGTGATACTTCTATCTATCTATCTATCTATCTATCTATCTATCTATCTATCTACCTATGTATCATCTATCCATCCAACCATCCATCCATCCATTCATCCATCCAACCATCCATCCATCCATACATACATCCATAAATTCAACCACCCATCCATCCACCCATCCATCCATCTATCTATACATCTATCATCTATCTATCTATCTATCTATCTATCTATCTATCTATCTATACATCTATCATCTATCCATCCAACCATCCATTCATCTATCTATCTATCTATCTATCTATCATCTATCCATCCTTCCAACCATCCACCCATCCATCCATCCACCCATCCATCCTTCCATCCATCCATCCATCCATCCATCCATCCACTCATCCATCCTAGGCATTATCTATCTATCTATCTATCTATCTATCTATCTATCTATCTATCTATCTATCTGTATTTATTTCCATATCTATATCTATATATCAAAATCAGAAGAAAATTTTTTGATTAATATTGCCAAGTATCAATGATAGAATCTTGAGAAACTGCCAAAAGCTTGATTTGAAGAATCCAGCACAATGCATATTTGCATAGGAACATTATATAGTGTGTGACAAATGTGCACAATACCCAGATTTTTATGCTTCAGTCAAAATGAATTTCATTCAGACTATAGGAAAGAGAGGAGTGTCAGGGAAATTCAGTAATGGCAGCCGAGTGAGACACAGTGATATATGTAAAAAGAAGAAAACCAAAAGAAAACATATTATTTGTCTTACTTTCAATCACAGTGATAATTGATATACATGATAATCCTAGATACTTATTTTAAATAGATTTTAATGCTTTGCATTTGATTTTATGAAAATTGATATAATAATCAATTTATCCAATAGCCTGACAAATGTGACTATCACTGTGTAAGAAAGATGACCTTTTTTATAATTAATGTATAAATGTAAATTATACAAAAGGTATTTTGGTCTGGCTACTTGCCAGAGATGCAAAGTGACCATCCATGACTTCAGCAGGGCATCACTGTATACTGCTACATTAAGGATCATGATCCTTCACAGTTGTTAATGAGAAAACAATGGAAATATATCATTATGATATGCGAACAATATTCACTTTATTAATTTAATGTTCAAGTAATTATTTTAAGCTGAAGAAAGGCTGCTGATAAGGCTGTCTCATGAATGGCACAGTTATGGCAAGCAAATTGTGCTAGAGCAGATCACTCCTCACAGGAGCTAAGGTTCTGATATATGTGAAGGGAACATGAATTTTAACAAAACCATGTACAATAAAGTATGATTTTCTTCTCAGAAGCCCAGTGGAATTATACCAACTGCATGACTGAATAATTATTCTAAATGCTTTCTTTTTGTTCTACTTTTTATATCTGAAAAGATACTGATGGTAAGCTTTCCCTACAAAGAGGGCAGATGTTCAGAAGACATAGAGCATGTATATCAAAACATATTTAAAATTACATTTTACAAGAATTATACTAGAGTGCCATTATTATGACCATCAAATCGTAGATTAAGAGAGAGTTTGCAGAGCTGCTTTATGGTTTGAGTCATTGTGAATGTTGAGCTTAAATCATATCTGTAGTTTTGAATCTATTCTATTCTTTATATGCAAAACATAGCCTTCTTCTGGAAAAAAATTTTGAAAAACAAATATCTTGTAAACAATATTATATAGTTAATTGAGAATACTCAAAATTCTTTGCACCCTTCTCATTGTTTGTTACCACTTTCGTTTCTCTTTATTTCCTCTGTCCAATCTTCCATCCCCCATCTCTTCCTCTCTCTATGCCTATCTTCTTTTATTATATTTACTTACCAATATATCTTCCATCATAAGTGTTATTGACATAGAAAGAGCAAGCCATTAGAGGGTTGCATCTTCATTGTCAGTTCAGTGACACGGAACTGGAACATAAACAAGCTTACCTGAAAATGTAACTGTTCTTTCCATCTATGTTTAATAATAATGGTATCTTCTTCCAATAAATAATTTCACATATGTCTATTGGACTTAACCACTTCCTGCTTTTGCAAGGTTTGAATCTACTATTGAGTTTTCTATCTGAATCTACAATCATCTTTTTTTCCTTCCTTTCCCCCTGTATGTAATTATGTGTGTCTATGTGTAAGTTTGTCCTCTCCCCGTGTATGTAATTATGTGTGTCTGTGTGTAAGTTTGTCTGCACTTAGCTTTGTCAGGATCTCAGGGATAGTGTCTATTGAGGAAAGATCTTGGCATTCCTGAGGTTAACTCCAAATATGGAGACTTCAAAAGAGACTGAGCAGATGTGTAAGCTTGGGTGTTTGTGATTTCAGCATCTCTGGCTGGTTCTTCTTTGTAGTCCAGACGAGTCCCTAACTCGTTATTGAATCAGTCTCCTGTGTAACGGTATTATCATTGTGTGATTCCATACCCATATTTCTAACAAGAATTTATTTCTTATTTTGACATAAAATCCATTTGTATTTATTACTTGGTGATTTATTATAAAATAGTTAGAATGTATGAAACTTTTAAGCACCCATTTTGTGCTAATAAATTTCTGGGCATATAAGCAAATGATGCCCACAATAGCATGAAGACACTTGGTCAACTATGTTCATCATGATTTCAGTGATAATTGCCAGAAATTGGAAACAACCTATATGTTCCTCAACTGAGAATGGATAAAGAAAATGTGGCATATTTATAAAATAGAATACTACTTAATTATTAAAAACAAAAACATCATGAATTTTATAAGCAAATGGATGGATTAGGAAATATCCTGATTGAGGTTGCCCAGACTCAGAAAGATATATACTCACTTATAAATGGTATATACTCACTTATAAATGGTATATACTCACTTATAAATGGATATTAGCCATAAAGTACAGGATAACCACACTGTAATCTATAGAGCCAAATGCTAAATAACAATGAGGTCCCAGTGGAAGGAGGGCTTGAAGAAAGAAATAAAATAAACATCTCAAGTTGATGGACAGAGAAAACTGGGTGGGAGAGGGATAATGATAGAAACAGGGATGGAGATCAGGAATAGACATGGAGAAAAGGTCTTCAAAAGAGAACTGAAATCAGAGGGTTGTCTAGGGAGAGGGGAGGTTTCCTGGAGTCTATGGGGTAACCTATCTGAGATCTCTTACAGGGAGGTCTATGTTGTTTCAAGAGGCCACCATTTGTAAGTTGTAAGTCCTTATGAGACTTCCAAAAGAGGGAGGGGGTCACCAACCCATCCACAAAAGTCTTTGACCTATAATTTGTTCTGCCTACAAGAAGTTCATGGATAAACATAGAGCAGAGACCAAGGGAATGGCCAGCCAATGAGTGACCCAAATTGAGACCCAAAGGGAGAAGTCAATATTAGGGTATAATAAATAAAGTGAATATGAGTTAATTTCCTATTAATTTATATATTTACCTTTAAGTTACAAGTACTACATTTTATTCCATTTGGTACTAATGGGACAAATCTGGTATACTGGCGGGTTTCCATTCTTCCTGGCACTTTTTTCTTTCCTGCTGTCAAGGATCCCATAAGGTCAGTTCACTCAAAATCCAGTTCATGAGTTTCCTAAACTCCATATGCTCAGATGGGGAATGAAATATGGGTTGTTTGTTTTGCTTAGACACCATGATGAATTTATCTTCCTGAGAAAAAGTCCAAAGAAAAGGTTTAGATTGTGGGATACAAGGGTGGATAATATAATGCATTGTATTGTATTTTGTGTACTTGAATAGAAATGTATTTCAAATTAGTCATCAATAAAAAAATATGAATGGATCTATCTATATCTATACCTATGCCTAGTCCTATACTTATACCTATATCTATATACTTTGTTCTGTAATCTCTTACTTAAGACTTGCCTTAGATATATTGATGCTAAATTTAGTTTAATAATTTACTAAATAATGAAGATTGTTGCTATAAATATTAATATATTACCTAGAACATTAAGTTTTTAAGAAAAATACTCAATCTTCCTTCTGAGCCGGGCAGAGGCTGCTGGGGGCTCTGGAGTGCTCTCCATGCTGCAGGAACTAGGGATCACCTCAGGATCACAGGAACAGGGACAAAGGGACCCTGCCCGACCAGAAGCAGGGATCTACTCCTGCCGTGTGTGTGGGGGGGGCACCATCCCCCGTCCCCCACCGTCTTCCTTCGGAGCCCAGCAGAGGCTGCTGGGGCTCCGGAGTACTCTTCACACCACAGGACCTCAGGATCACCTCTGGATCACCAGTGAGTGGAACTCAACATCAGCTTCAGGAATAGCAAGGGTCTTGTGCCTGCAGGAACAGGGACAAAGGAACCCTGCCCCACAAGAAGCTGGGATCCCCCAGCCCCCATATTCCCTCTGAGCCCAGCAGAGGCTGCTGGGAGCTCTGGAGTGCTCTCCATGCCACAGGACCTCAGGATCACCTCTAGATCACAGGACCCTAGCACATCCAGGACCTCCTGATCACCTGAAACCATGTAGGCTATAGAAGCAACAGAGCTTCTTGGTCAGGGTCCCATCCAGCCTTCATCCTCATCCAGGAGGCAGAGCTGAGACCCAGACCCCTGGGCACATTCATTACCAAAGGAGAGTTGGCCTTCAGGAAGGGTTCTGACCCCAGAACTCAGGAGATGGATCAGAGCTCCAGACTGCTGGATACTTGCCCTGAAGAGAAGAGATTGCCTGCAGAGAGTGCTCTGAACACTGGAACTCAGGTGAGAGTTGGACTCCCAGGAGTGCTGACAGAGGCTAACAGAATCACAGGAGGATCAAGCTCCAACTAGAGACAGCATACCTTTAATCCCAGCACTCAGGAAGCAGAGGCAGGTGGATTTCTGAGTTCGAGGCCAGCCTGGTCTACAGAGTGAGTTCCAGGAGAGCCAGGGCTATACAGAGAAACCCTGTCTCAACAAACAAACAACAACAACAACAACAACAACAACAACAACAAAATTAGAGATTTCCAGATGGCGAAAGGCAAACATAAGAATCTTACTAACAGAAACCAAGAACACTGGGCATCATCAGAACCCAGTACGCACACCACAACAAGTCCTGGATACCCCAACACACCCGAAAAGCAAGACACAAATTTAAAATCATATTTCATAATGATGGTAGAAGATTTTTAAGAAGGACATTAATAACTCTCTTAAAGGAATGCAGGAGAACTCTGCTAAACAGATATTAGCCCTTAAAGAAGAAGTATAAAAATCGCTCATAAAATTACAGGAGAATACTACTAAACAAGGAGATGACCTTAAAATGGAATCACAAAATTCCCTCAAGTAATCACAGGAGATCACTGCTAAACAGATAGAACTCCTTAAAGAACTACAGCCAAAAACGGCTAAACAGTCAGAAGAAACACAAAATTAAAGAATTACAGGAAAACACAATCAAACAGGTGATGGAATTGAACAAAAGCATCCAAGATCTAAAAATGGAAGTAGAAACAATGAAGAAAACCCAAAGGGAGACAACTCTGGAGATAGAAACCCTAGGAAAGAAATCAGGAGCCATAGATGAGAGCATCAGCAACAGAATACAAGAGATGGAAGAGAATCTCAGGTGCAGAAGATACCATAGGAAACATGGACACAACAATCAAAGAAAATGCAAAATGCAAAAAGATTCTAACTCAAAACATCCAGGAAATCCAGGACACAATGAGAAGACCAAACCTACGGATAATAGGGGTAGATGAGAATGAAGATTTTCAACTTAAAGAGCCAGCAAATATCTTCAACAAAATTATAGAAGAAAACTTCCCAAACCTAAAGAGAGAGATGCCCATGAACATACAAGAAGCCTACAGAACTCCAAATAGACTGGAACTGAAAAGAAATTCCTCCAGACACATAATAATAAGAACAACAACTAATAAAGACAGAATATTAAAAGCAGTAAGGGAAAAAGGTCAAGTAACATATAAAGGCAGGTTTATTAGAATTACTCCAGATTTCTCACCAGAAACATTGAAAGCCAGAAATTCCTGGAAAGATGTTATACAGACCCTAAGAGAACACAAATGGCAGCCCAGGATACTATACCCAGAAAAACTCTCAATTACCATAGATGAAGAAACCAAAGTATTCCATGACAAAACCAAATTCACACACTATCTTTCCATAAATCCAACATTTCAAAGGATAATAAAGGGGAAACACCAACACAATGATGGAAACTATACCCTAGAAAAAGCAAGAAAGTAATCCTTTAACAAAACTAAAAGAAGACAGCCACAAGAAGAGATTCCCAACTTTAACAACAAAAATGACAGGAAGCAACAATTACTTTTCTTTGATTTCTCTTAACATCAATAGACTCAATTCCACAATAAAAAGACATAGACTAACAAACTGGCTACACAAACAGGACACAACAGTTTGCTGCTTACAGGAAACCCAACTCAGGGATAAAGATGGACACTACTTCAGAGTAAAAGTCTGGAAAACAATTTTCCAAGCAAATGGCCCAAAGAAACAAGCTGGAGTAGCCATTCTAATATTGAATAAAATTGACTTCCAACCCTAAGTTATCAAAAAAGACAAGGAGGGGCATTTCATATTCATCAAAGGTAAAATCTACCAAGATGAACTCTCAATTCAAATATCAATGCCCCCAAATGAAGGAGCAGCCACATTCATTAAAGAAACTTTAGTAAAGATCAAAGCACACATTGCACCTCACACAATAATAGTGGGAGACTTCAACACCCCACTCTCACCAATGGACAGATCCTGAAAACAGAAACTAAACAGAGACACATGGACACTAACAGAAGTTATTAAACAAATGGATTTAACAGATATCAACAGAACATTTTATCCTAAAACAAAAGGATATACATTCTTCTCAGCACCACATGGTACCTCCTCCAAAATTGACCATATAATTGGTCACAAAGCAGGCCTCAACAGATAAAAAATATTGAAATTATTCCATGCATCCTATCAGATCACCACAAACTACAGCTAACCTTCAATAACAGCTTAAATAATAGGAAGCCAACATTCATGTGGAAATTGAACAACACTATACTCAATGATTCCTTGGTCAAGGAAGAAATAAAGAAAGAAATTAAAGACTTTCTAGAATTTAATGAAAATGAAGCCAGAACATACCCAAACTTATGGGACCCAATGAGGAAAACTCATAGCCCTTAGTGCTTCCAAAAAGAAACTAGAGAGCATACACTGCACACCTAGAAGCTCTAGAATGAAAGGAAGCAAATTCACCCAAGAGGAGTAGACTGCAGGAAATAATCAAACTCAGAGCTGAAATCAACCAAGTAGATACAAAAAGAACTATTCAAAGAATCAACCAAACCAGGAGCTGGTTCTTTGAGAAAATCAACAAGACAGATAAACCCTTAGACAGACTAACTAGAGGGCACAGGGACAGTATCCTAATTAAGAAAATCAGAAATGAAAAAGGAGACATAACAACAGATCCTGAGGAAATCCAAAACATCATCAAATCCTACTACAAAAGGCTATACTCAACAAAACTGGAAAACCTGGATGAAATGGACAATTTCCTAGACAGATACCAGTTACCAAAGTTAAATCAGGATCAGATTAACAATCTTAACAGTCCCATTTCCCCTAAAGAAATAGAAGCAGTCATTAAAGTCTCCCCCCCCCCCAAAAAAAATAAAATAAAATAAAATAAAGCACAGGACCAAATGGGTTTAGTGCAGAGCTCTATCAGACCTTCAAAGAATATCTAATTCCAACTCTCCTCAAACTATTCCACAAAATAGAAACAGAAGGTACACTACCCAATTCATTGTATGAAGCCACAACTACACTGATAGCTAAACCACACAAAGATCCAACAAAGAAAGAGAACTGCAGACCAATTTCCCTCATGAATATCGATGCAAAAATACTCAATAAAATCCTCCCAAACCGAATCCAAGAACATATCAAAACAATCATCCTAGCCAGGCATGGTGGTGTACCCTTTAATCCCAGCACTTGGGAGGCAGAGGCAGGCAGATTTCTGAGTTCGAGGCCAGCCTGGTCTACAGAGTGAATTCCAAGATAGCCAGGGCTACACAGAGAAACCCTGTCTCAAAAAAACAAAACAAAACAAAACAAACAAACCAACAAAAAACAAAAACAAAAACAAACAAACAAAAAACCCAAAAAACTAAACAAAACAAAACAACAACAACAACAATCATCCATCATGACCAAGTAGGCTTCATCCCAGGGCTGCAGGCATAGTTTAATATAAGGAAATCGGTCAAAGTAATCCACTACATAAACAAACTCAAATACAAAAAGCACATAATCATCTCTTTAGATGTTGAGAAATATTCGACAAAATCCAACATTCTTTCATGATAAAAGTCATGGAAAGATCACGAATTCAAGGCCCATAATTAAACAGAATAAAAGCAATTTACCACAAACCAGTAGCAAACATCAAACTAAATGGAGAGAAAGTCAAAGCAATCCCACTAAAATCAGGGACTAGACAAGGCTGCCCACTTTCTCCCTACCTATTCAATATAGTACTTGAAGTCTTAGCCAGAGCAAATCAACAACAAGAGGAGATCAAAGGGATACAAATTAGAAAAGAAGAAGGCAAAATATCACTATTTGCAGATGATATCATAGTTTATATAAGTGTACTGTCTAGTTTTGTGTCAACTTGACACAGCTGGAGTTATCACAGAGAAAGGAGCTTTAGTTGGGGAAGTACCTCCATGAGATCTAGTTGTGGGATATTTTCTCAATTAGTGATCAAGGGGGAAAGGTCCCTTGTGGGTAGGGCCATCTCTGGACTGGCAGTCATGGGTTCTATAAGAGAGAAGGCTGAGCAAGCAGGGGAAGCAAGCCAGTAAGGAACATCCCTCCATGGCTTCTGTATCAGCTCCTGCTTCCTGACCTGTTTGAGTTCCAGTTCTGACTTCCTTGGTGATGAACAGCTGTATGGAAGTGTAAGCTGAATAAACCCTTTCCTCCCCAACATGCTTCTTGGTCATGATGTTTTGTCCAGGAATAGAAACCCTGACTAAGACAATAAGTGACCCTAAAGATTCCACCAGAGAACTCCTAAACTGGATAAACAGCTTCAGTGCAGTAGCTGGATATAAAATTAACTCAAACAAATAGGTGGCCTTTCTATACACAAAGGATAAACAGTATGAGAATGAAATTAGGGAAACAACACCCTTCACAATAATCACAAGTAATATAGAATACCTTGGTGTGACTTTAACTAAGGAAGTGAAAGATGTGTATGACAAAAAAATTCAAGTCTCTGAAGAAAGAAATTGAAGATCTCTAGCTTCTCCTTTGGGCACCTTGTGTTTCATCTCATAGATTGGCAGGATTAATATAGTCAAAATGGCTATCCTGCCAAAAGCAATCTACAGATTCAACACAATCCCCATCAAAATTCCAACTCAATTCTTCACTGAGTTAGAAAAAGCAATTTTCAAATTCATCTGGAATAATAAAAAACCTAGGATAGCAAAAACTATTCTCAACAATAAAAGAACCCCTGGTGGAATCACCATCCCTGACCTCAACTTGTACTACAGAGCAATTGTGATTAAAACAAACAAACAAACAAACAAACAAAAAAACAAACAGAACAAAAAAAAAAAAAAAAAAACTGCATGGTACTGTTACAGCAACAGGCAGGTAGATCAATGGAATAGAATTGAAGACCCAGAAATGAACCCACACACCTATTGTCACTTGATCTTTGACAAGGGAGCTAAAACAATTCAGTGGAAAAAAGCATATTCAACAAATGATGCTGGCACAACAGGCGATTATCATGTAGAAGAATGAGAATTGATCCATTCTTATCTCCTTGTACAAAGCTCAAGTCTAAGTGAATCAAAGACCGCCACATAAAACCAGAGACACTGAAATTTATAGAGGACAAAGAGGGGAAAAGCATCGAAGATATGGGCACTGGGGAAATTTCCTAAACAGAACAGCAATGGTTTGTGCTGTCAGATCAAGAATTGACAAATGGGACCTCATGAAACTGCAAAGCTTCTATAAGGCAAAAGACACTGTCAATAAGACAAAAAGTCCACCAACAGTTTGGGAAAGGATTTTTAGCAATCCTAAATCTGATATTGGTCTAATATCCAATATATGCAAAGAGCTCAAGAAGCTGGACTCCAGAAATACAAATAATCCCATTAAAAATGGGGTACAGAGCTAAACAAAGAATTCTCAAGTGAGGAATACTGAAGGGCTGAGAAGCACCTGAAAAAATGTTCAACATCCTTAGTCATCAGGGAAATGCAAATCAAAACAACATTGAGATTTCTGGTGAGGATGTGAAGAAAGAGGAACACTCCTCCATTGCTGGTGGGACTGCAAGCTTGTACAACCACTCTGGAAGTCAGTCTGGTGGTTCATCAGAAAATTGGAAATAGTACTACCAGAAGATCCTGCAATACCTCTCCTGGTTATATAACCAGAAGGTGTTCCAACAGGTAATAAGGACATATGTTCCACTATGTTCATAGCAGCCTTATTCATAATAGCCAGAAGCTGGAAAGAACCCAGATGTCCCTCAACAGAGGAATGGATACAGAAAATGTGGTACATTTACACAATGGAGTACTACTCTGCAATCAGAAACAATGAATTTATGAAATTCTTAGGCAAATGGTTGTATCTGGAGGATATCATCCTTAGTGAGGTAACCCAATCATTAAAGAAGTCACTAGATATGCAATCACTGATAAACAGATATTAGCACAGAATGTTAGAATACCCAAGATACAATTGGCAAAAGGAAGATCAGTGTATGGATACTTCATTCCTCCATAGAATAGGGAACAAAAAACCTACAAAAGGAGTTACAGAGACAAACTTTGGAACTAAGATGAAAGGTTGGACTATCCAGAGACTACCTTACCAGGGGATCCATACCATAATCAGTCACCAAACCCAGACACTATTGCTTATGACAGCAATAGTTTGCTGAAGGGACCCTGATATAACTGTCTCATATAAGGCTATGCCAGTACCTGGCAAATGCAGAAGTGGATACTCATGGTCATTTATATGATGGAACACAGGGCCCCCAAAGGAGAAGCTAGGGAATGTACCCCAGAAGCTGAAGGGGCCTGCAACCCTATAAGAAGATCAACAATATGAACTAACCAGAATCCCCAGAGTTCACGTCTCTAGCTGCATATGTAGCAGAAGATGGCCTAGTTGTCCATCATTGGGAAAAGAGGCCCCTTGGTATTGCAAAGTTTATATGCCCCAATAAAGGGGAACGCCTGGGCCAAGAAATGGGAGTGGGTGGGTAGAGGAGCAGGGCAGGGGGAGGCCATAGGTAACTTTTGCGATAGCATTTGAAATGTAAAATAAGAAAATACCAAATAAAATAAAATAAAATAAAGAAATTAAACAAGAACAGGCAAAAAAAAAAAAAAAAAAAAAAAAGAAAGAAAGAAAGAAAAAATTATACCAGTCCCAACAGTAACAGTAAGGGATATATAATCTGTGTAAAACCAATGTAATTATGTCTAGGAATCTTAGGACATCTATTGTTGATTTTTGTTGTTAAAGTCTTAACAATTATTGAGTATAGTCATTTTGCTTCTGATGCCCCATCAAGTTGGGGTACCTGGGAATCAACTTTCATATGTTAATAAACATTGGGTGATACTTTAAACCAAAAAAAAAAAAAAGTGAGTAGGGATGGGAAAGGATCAGACTTAATATGAATAACAATAAGATTAGTGGCTATGACATGAATTTCACTACTGCATAAGTTTAAGGAAAGTTTACATTATATAAATTTATAATGCATGAATAAGAAATAATACTCATCATTAGGCACTCAAACAGTGGATGGGTGAAACCAAATACTTTTACTTCAATATAGTTTAATTTTAACATCTTGATACATGTTTTATATGATATATATATATATATATATATATATATATATATATATATGTTTATATGTATATATTATTTTATATTATATATTCCTATATATATAATGGAATATATATATATATATATATATATATGATAAGAAAATATCTAATAAAATAAAATAAAATAAAATAAAGAAATTAAACCAGAACAGAAAAAAAAAAAAAAACAGAAAGAAAAAATTATACCAGTCCCAACTGTAACAGTAAGGGATATATACTTTTTTCACTCCAGTCTGGACAAATCTTTATTTTCTGAAGAATCACAGACTTACTGCAAGCTGTGGAAAAGAAAAATAACAATCTGAATACTTTGCATCTTCCCTGGGTTGAATTGGAACATGAAAAGAGGGCTTTTTGTCTGGTATGGAACAGGAAGAATTGATCTGTGACAAAGGCTTGTCCTTTTTTATGTTTCTCCGATATACCCTGTCCCAAAGTGCACACTATGATGCTGAGGGCTGTTTCCAGAGCTGTTCTTCCACACTGTCCCACCTCCACCCATCTTTACATCTCCCCTCACCACTTTGCAATGTTTATATTACAAGCTCATTCAATAAACACTAAGCATGTTTTAAAACATGAATGTTTCCTCAAATGAATGTCTTAAAGTATGGGAACTTGAAAGTTAAAGGGCACTGATCCTCCTAAGAAAAAAACCTCTCTCCCAACCAGAACTGTAACTTGTCTTCAGTTGGTGTCATTCTCAGAGCAGCTAACATCCACCTGAACTTCCTGTGTGTAGTTTATTTCATTATCCTTAAAGACAGGAACATTGTGATGCAGAAAATTGGAAGACAATATCTAGAATCCCCAAAGTGTTAAAACACACACACACACACACACACACACACACACACACACACACACACATACACACACACATACTCATATCCTATTGAAGACTACATTAGATATAAGCAAATTATGTGTTAATGAACTATGAAATAAAAATGGAATTCTTCCCCATAATTTGAGACAAATTAGAGAATCATTTAATTCAACAAATGTTTACCGCTTGACCTCTTTGGATATTTTGTAGAGCTTCAACTTCAAAATATAGTTTCAAAAGACGACCTAATAAAGTGTTACCCCAGTCCTTGGAACTTATTCATCCTGTAACAACTAAGGAGCAGTATCATTAATCACTTCTCCTGTTGGCAGGAGAATAGAATCTCTGCAAGTCATTCATAAACTACACATTTAAAGTTGCCCATAATGTCCACTCACTGGCTCTTAGCATCCCATAATGTTTTTGTAATACACGGCTTTAACTAGTGCTTCCTGCTGGTCAACTGGTGTTGTATACTGGGTGTAGGATATTTGCACTTGGTACAAATTCTTGTAGAAATTTTTGTAACTTGAAATATAGCCTTGCCTGACAGACTGCATTCCATCTGCTTCTCAAAGTATGAACTGTGGGAAGATGCCAGTGTGCACTGATCCTGTCTAAGCAAGTCATTGATTTCTTTCATCATCAGCTAGTTTTAGTAATTTGATGAGATCCCATAGCAATGGGTTGTCCTTTCCGTTTCCCAAGTGATTCTAGTGGAGAGGAAAGCTGTTTCTCCCATATGGCAGGCCTAATAAATTAATTAAGGTAATAAATGTCATGCCATCTGCACCTAATGTGTGAAGGACATTAATCAGGCCATACCTCCCAGCTGGGTGCATCTTTAGTGTGTAGCCACCTGGAACACAAACAGTGCAATGTGTCAACCTAGGCCATCAACAGCACGTGATACAAGACTGTTAGATCCCTTGCGTCAGGGTCTTTGGAGATTCCATTTCTCTTTCAGAGTCTGCTTTTTCTAAACTAAAAGAGAGCTTATAAAATCTTTGGCTCTGAATATGCACCACGTGATAATTAGATTTCAATTTCATGCTAATTCACAAGAAAATAGAGAAAGGTAATTTCTGCCATACAAATCATAACTTTACTGTAATCTAAAATAAACTCTAAGTATATAGAAGATGTTCCACTAAACTGAATTTTTGAAAAGCTGCACATTAAAATACTATTATCAGGAAGATGGTTAGATATTTTGAATAAACCTCCAGGTGGGGACAGTTGAAAATTAGTGCTATAAATCTTCATCTTATTACTGCTTTAGCTGCATGTATATGTTTTTATATTTTATTCAACTCATAGTATTTCTTTTATTACATTTGTATTATTATTTCTGATTCATAAGTTATTTGAATATATGTTTTTTTCCCTTTCTAAATATTTGGAGATTTTCATTTATGTATCTTATCCATCCTTCTTAGCTATACATCTGACAGAGAATATATATATATAATTATTCAAACAAACTAAAAAGAAGAAGCCAAAGAAACAGAAGACATTTTCTTTCTAAAAATGGGCTACATAAAGAGTTTCCTGAAGAGAAATAAAATTGTGAGAACACTTCAAAAAATGCTCATCACCATGGGACATCAGGGAAACGAGATTTAAGGTAACCTTGTGATTTTATCTTAGTCAGAATAGGTAATATTAACAAAAGAACTGACAACAAATGTTGCCCCCCTTGTGAGAAAAGAATATTCATTGGATGTTGATGGAAATATAAATGTGTGCAGACATTCTGCAAGTCAGTATGGACTTGCCATCCTACTCCACAGGCACTTGCTCAGCAACAGTCACTGTTGCTTTATTCATTATAGGAAGGAAATGGAACAGCCTAAATGCCCTTAAACACATTAATAGATCATGATAATGTAGAACATATAGACAATGTAATATTATTCAACTCTAAAAATAGTGAAATCATTGAATTTTCAGGTAAAAAGATAAAGAAAGTATCACATTAAAATGAGGTAACATAGACCCTGAAAGACAACCACATGTTCTCTATCTTGTGCATTTCTTGTCTCCAAGTCTTCAGATTTTCACACACACAAAAAAAATGGAGAAAATGCAGGGCAGTGGTGGGCATGCTTTTAATCCCAGTACTTGGGAGGCAGAAGCAGGTGGATTTCTGAGTTCGAGGCCAGCCTGGTCTACAGAGTGAGTTCCAGGATGGCCAGAGCTACACAGAGAAACCCTGTCTCAAAATGAAAAAAAGAAAAAGAGAAAACACAGAAACCAGGAAAATATATATAACTGGACCATGGGGGAAGTTTGTACCCAGCAGAAGAATTTTCCTTTTGAATGATTAATTCAAATTAACTTGGTTAAGAACACAAGTAACTCCAAAATAATCCAGACTGTTGCTAATGCACTTGTTATCTCTCAGAAGCTGGAGGTAAAGTTCATGAAGACACTGCACAATTAGAATACAGGACTAAAATTACTGAGTTGGGTTTAACCTGAAAACCTCTTTCCTGGTCTGGCTTAGAATGTACCAGAAAAGTTATGCAAGCTGCTAATAGAGGGAAGCATCTATGGTTCCTGAAACATCGAGGATGTGAGTGAAGAAAGATTCTAAGAGCCAGAATAGTAGGACGTTTGCTGTGAATCACATCCTCATATTTTAAAAATTAAAAAAAAAAAAAAAAAGAAATGTCTTTGTAAACTTTGCAATACCAAGGAGCCTCTCTTCCCAATGATGGCTGACTAGGCCATCTTCTGATACATATGCAGCTAGAGACAAAAGCTCTGGGGGGAACTGGTTAGTTCATATTGTTGTTCCACTTATCAGGTTGCATTAAATAAAACTGTAGCAATGACAGGTTATGATATCTAAATGTAAAACAGGGAAAACTGCACATGGACTAGCCATAATCAAAGAACAACAGGCATCTAAAGACTGCTGAGATGGAAAATATTTGTTTATCCAACACAAAGTGATCAGCCTTGAAGCCGTCCGTATATGCAGCACCAACAAAAATATACTCAACATGCTGTGTCTTTATGTTCATGCATATACATGCATATATACACACAGAGAGTCAAAAATATACAACAATAATAATCAAAGAAACTAAGGTAATCACGGAAGGGACTGGGTGATGGAAAAGGAAGGGAAAGAGCTATAACAATATTTTTAAGTTAAAATGTGTAAAAATATAAGTAGATCAATAGGAAAGAAGAAAGGACTTATACAAAGGAGGCCTTATTGAGCCTATAGTTCCAGAGAAAAAGTGTCCACCTGTAGGGGCCCCACCAGTGGTAAATCCCTACATCTACAGACTAGGGTTCCCTGGAGGGAATGATCCTGTGCTGAAATGAGATTGGGGGATGGGGAAAAGAAAAGAATATCCAAGGCTACATGGTTGCTGCTCAAAGCGACTGTTTAATGATTCACAAGCATAAAAAGAGGGAAGGCCCCGCCCCGAGTTGGTTCTGCACAGGCATCTGGCGTTTGGCAGGAAGCCTGAAGTATCCTGAGATGTCCTGGGTTCCTGGGGGTGAGCTGGACAGAGGTGAGGTGGGCAGAGCCAAGGTCGTGGGAGAACCACAGAGCAGACTGCAGGGGCACCAGGCTATTTCAAGCCTAATTAACAAGACAATTGATGCCACAATGCCAGAGGCTTTCCAAGGCTGGTCCTTGCATCAGCCATGCTGATGGAAGAACGGATGCCACATCCACCATGACAACCATGAACAAGAATGATGGATCAGAAGTTGAGATTTCACAAGTCAAAGCATACTCATGTAGCAGAGACACCATACTAGAAATGTTTTAAAATCCCAAAGTGTGCTATCAATGGCTCACTTCCTCCAGTAAGGCCGTACATCCTAGACAGGTCCCAAACACCACCAACAATGGCAGAGCATGTGTTGAAATACAAGTGCTCATAGGAGACAGAATGTTTGATGTTTAGGGAAGAGGGGCTGCATCAGGAAGCAGTTGGGGAGAGGTGGTTGGTATGGTCAATAGCCATTGTGCACAGTTCTCAAAGAACTTAAAGAAATAACAATCAGGCTGGCTGCTGGTGTCATGTATTTATTATTTAACTATTAATTTATTTAGTTTTACTTTGGTACTGCACATTGGATTTATAGATGCATGTTTACTAGGGAAGGGATGTGCTACTGAAGCATGGCTTACAGATGCTGTTGTTATTGGACTTTGATACAGTCACTCAAACAGTTACTCAGAAGGGCCTTCAACTTACTCTAGGCCAGCTTAGAACATTTAACTGTCTAAGCCTTTGGAGCTTCTCACATCACTGCTTATATGTTTTTGGATGTCCAGCTAGGAAGCCTCCACAGAGTGTGTGTTTCATTATCATGCCATATTTCTAAAACTTGAAAAGCACCGTTTTACATAAAGAAAGAAATATCAAGACAGCAAAATAAGGTTAATTGAAGAGCAAGTGAAGGTGAAAGTTATTTATCATATCAAAAAGGAAAATGGTGGACTCATACTGAACATGCACAGTTAAGAAAAAAATAGGTTTAATGGCATATTTGAATGTAGTAAACTTTTGTATGAGTCTCGGGAGTGTTTTGTATGTTCTAATTTTAAGAAGATCAAAATAATTTTGGCCAGAATTAAGCCAGGTGGTTTGGTACATTGCCTAGAAAATTAAAAAAAAAAAAGCATAAAAAAAATCCCTAAAAAAATCTGCTCATTTATAATATGTAGACAACTTTTATTCATCTCAAAGATTAAAATTAACTAATTAGAGCAATTTATCATCCATTCTTCTTGAAGTGAAAGGGTCTTTGTTCTGATATTTCAAAAGATAATACAGTCTAGTCTTCATAGCTGTCTAAAATGTAGTTGAAGTTTATTTTTAGTCAACACATTAGACACACTGCTTTAGTCTGCATTTCTCATCAAAGAACATGAATAGGCAGGAAATGCAAAGTACAAAAATTGTCACGAGAAAGATTAATAAAGAAGGATTGTCATTTACTTTTAAATCTTCATGTCCCATTTTAAATCAGTCTCCAAAATATTGTCTTCACTCTCTGAATTATAAAATAAAATATATATTTTAATATGTCACATATTTAAAGGATTTTTCTCTTTTATTTCTCCTAGTGTATATTTTAATAAAAGTGTATAAATAGAAGCTGTGACAAAAATTTATAGTGAACTGATTCTAGAAATTTTGATTTGCAAGGTGTCAAAGTTACATTTAACAATATCTATTTGTGAAAGTAAATAGAAAACTAGTTTCTGAAATCTTCTGTAATGCATTCCTTACAGAGTGCTTGCAGGTTGTGACAGCCATTAATGTGGGAGTTGATGGGAAGTCAGGTTGTTTCCTTTGCATGGATAGACTAGATTGGAGGATTCTACAACCTATGGGAATGCTCACAAAAAGTCTTCACCACTTTGCTACTTTATTTCCATCTCAATCCTTCTCATTTTAAGCCTCAAGATTCAAAGACTATTGTGCTAAAACTGGTTATCAAATAATTGTATGTGGCCACTTAAAAAGCTATGACCTATAAAGAATCCTCAGAGACTGAGTAAGTACCATGAAAACTACCTAAGATATATAGAGTTTAATCCCTAAGGGTCTACATATATGATGGAAGGAGAGAACTAATGCCTTTAAATACCAGACAAGTAACTCCAACCCCAGCAACAATGTACACATAAAAACTAAAATGTCAGGGGAACGCCAGGGCCATTATGTGGGAGGGGGTGGGTAGGGGAGCAGGGCGGGGATGGGGGAGGGTATGGGGAACTTTCTGGATAACACTTGAAATGTAAATGAAGAAAATATCTAATAAAGAAAATATAATTTAAAAAGAAGCCATAAGTCTAGATTGAAAAACAAAAAAAACTAAAATGTAATTCTAAAAGAATGTAATTCAATCTGGTCTTTGAAGCATAGATCTATCTCTCTTGCTTAACTAAGGCAATGTAAATATTTAGAAGGCCAGCATCATTTTATGACAAAAATACGAAGTCACTCTATTCCCTTCAGAGCTATGATTGCATGTCCCCTAAGAGGACATTGAATGGTACTGACCCTGCACTTTTCTGCTGGCCATGAGCCGGTGTGGTATTCTGAGTTTCTAATGATTCTGGAAAGGCTAAGTGATAAGACTGGCTAGAATTGAGGTTGGATGAGCTAGAAGATGGATGAGTTCTTTTGTCTACTAATATTGTTCTGAAATACAGCAGCCCAGTCGCCCCTATTAAGACTCATCCCACTCAGAACAGTTACATAAGCTATAAATTTTCATTGGGCATAGAAACACTCCCAGACATATTTTATCTTCTTTTTGTGCCTCACTCCCTTTCTGAGTATGCAGACTTCTTATACACTGATTTTCTTCAGAACCTGTTTTCTAGGGAATTCTGACAAGGACAAGGAGGAGAAATTCAACTACCCTAGAGTCTGGTATTTTCTTCTCCTATTGTGTTCAGGTGAGCTCAGACTGTGTTCAGGTTCTGAGTAGGATGAATGCTATTCTCTGAGAGAACTGCCACATAGCTACAAGGCTTAGATTAAAACTTGAGTCTGTCAGACTACATGGTTTTATCATTAGTTGAAATCACATATGTCTTTGGTACTGTATAAAATTGAGGCTATCGATTAAAGAAGACAGGAGAAGGGGACAGAGAGATGATGAGAGAGAAACAGACAGACAGACACAGAAAGTGTGTGTTTACATGTAGGACTCTGTGTGTGTGCAGAAATAAGTGAAAGATTTACAGAACATTGACCTATGTACCAGTTGGAAGCTGCCTTGCTAGCTAAAGCAGCTTGTCTATTGGCATTAGGTAAGCTGTATCCCAATGGGTTTAATATCCTTAATGCCTTTACAAATCAGATCTGGGACTGGTTCTTTGCAAGGATAAGCAAGGGGAGGATGTAGTATTCTGTGACCTATATGAATGGTCATTAAAATTCTCTCATAGATGACACTATTTCCAGAGGACTTAGTGTCTGCTCTACTACTGGGATAAACCACTGTTAAATGCTCATTGAAGGTGATGAAAGCAAGAAGAGTCATGGAAGGAAAATGAGGCAATTTATCCTGTGACCTGGAACAGCTCCAAAAGCAAGGAGAGCCAAAACAATTCACATGACATCACTTAAGAAAAAACTGTTAATGGAAACATTTAAAATAGTAGTAGGATTGTGGAATTATACTCAATCAAAAATAATTTCATGGGGGCTGGTGAGATGGCTCAGCGGGTAAGAGCACCCGACTGCTCTTCCGAAGGTGATAAGTTCAAATCCCAGCAACCACATGGTGGCTCATAACCATCCGTAACAAGATCTGGCTCCCTCTTCTGGAGTGTCTGAAGACAGCTACAGTGTACTTACATATAATAAATAAAATAAATCTTTAAAAAAATAATAATAATTTCATATGGAACATTCACCCAAATGTACACTTTCAGTAAGATAACAATAATATATTATTTATGTAAAATATAGGAACATTAAAATATCTTATATCTACTCATGTTATCTGTTATAAATTCAATATACAGTTTATTGTAAATTTTAACACAGTACAAGAGAATTGGTTTTAAAGTTCCTTCTTTGATATTTTATTACATGTATATTACAATGAATAATGATTAAAGTGTTATGGAGTTGATATTTCTGCATTTTATTTTTCCTTATATATTGCTCCTCTTTTAACCAAGAAAATGTTAATTCTTCAGAAATGGAGATATATAAAAAGAGGAAAAATTTTACTAAGTGGTAGGCATTTTCTAGTAGATTTTCGAAATCAAATGGATTGATATGTCAATCTAAATATTTTCATAAATACTGTCATTTTGCTTTAGTCTTGATGTACTTTTATTTTGAAAATTCAAATATTGCTAATTTAAATGGTACACATTTATTAGCTTTCCCCTGTTTAGTCTGTTATAGATCATAGATATATCCTACTGAAAATAGTTCTTGGCAGTGTGTAGGAATTACAGACATGACTTCAAGACTCAGGAAGCAGGGACAAGATGATAGCTGTGAGATTCAGGCTAGTCTAGGCTACATTGTATATGCCAAGAAAACCAGCGATATAGAGTTAGACTTCCACCTCAACAGGAAACAAAATAAAGATTTTAAATCAGAAAAATAACACACACACACACACACACACACACACACACACACACACACGTTACAGAGAAATCACTATGGCGGCTCACAGACAGGCACAGGACCATCCACCAAAGAGCATACAGAACCTGACCTTAGGCTCTGCACACATTTGTTGCAGATGCACTGCTTGGTGTTCAAGTGGGTCCTCTAACTACTGGAGCTGGAGTGAGGGCGTGTTTCTGACTCTGTTGCTTGCCATTGCATCCCCTTCCTCTAGCTGGACTGACTGGTAGGGTCTCAAGGGAGAAGATGCAGTTATACCTGTGGCAACTTGATATCACAGGGTGGGTAGGTATCCAAGGGAAATTCCCTTTCTCTAAGGAGACGGGGTGGAAGTAATGGAGGAGGGATTTTTAATGGCTGAACTGAGAGGAGGAGGGTAGGGTTGGTGATTGGGATGCAATGCAAAAAAAAATAAATTATGGGAAAAGAAAAAAGAAATGTCGAGGTTAAACAGAAAGAACTTCAAGGTATAGTTTAAAGTATATTTTAACTCTTGCTAATTTAACAGTAAAATATTTCAATGTTTTCTTTATTTGATATCATTTTCAAAACTTTTCAACACTGAAAGACTCAAAAGTTCATCTTTAGAGAGTTACATTTGATTTTATAATTTGCTACAGTTTCTAAGCTGTTTTAAAATATTAACAGATAGGGAGTAAAATTGTCTACTAAATATTGTAAAGATATAAAAGTATATTTACATGATGAGTCACAGTATAAAATATACTGAAAATTGTGAGTGGTGTATTATAGCATTTTTTGTGTATTTGTTATTCTTATAAAAATTGTTGAAATATAATTTGTTTAATATGCATATATAAAGTAATTAATTTTATTCATAGAACAGCTTATTTCATTTAATTATCTTTTGGATTTAATGCTGAATAGAGGATAGCAAGATTATGCTCAATATATTTGTTTTCTGAATATCAATCCAAAACTAATGACATTTTAATTCTGTCTCCGATTTATAATATAGCTTGCAAAGCAATAAACAATCTGCCTATCAACTATAGTAACTTTAATATTTGTTTTTCATTTTCTTATTTTTAAAATTATTAAGCCTTATAAAGAACAACAGATTATTCTAATTTTGAAAAGTCCTATTTATCATAAATATTGCTATTTTCATCTGCTATTAGCAATATTTTTACCACTCTTTAGTAATTTTAAACATGCTGAAGGAAGTTCCAAAGGAAAAAACATAACTACTTCAAAGAAACACACAAATAAAATCATTCTTAGACTTTGTATGGAACCACAGGATACTCAGAGTAATCAAAAAATATTGAGCTTTTTCTATGCCTAAAGGCATCAAGTTTTTCAACTTCAAAACACACTACCAAGTCTTTTAACTAGATTAAGATGATGCTAACAGAAAAATATACAAAAGCCAATGACTGAGGAAAACAATGGAGAAATTAACAGACACATTTATTGTTAACTGAGCCTTGCCAAAGAGTCTAATATTCTACATTTTAATAAGGGGCAATGAGAAAATGCATATCCACAGAGAGAAGCCAGACTGTCCTCTCTGTATAAAAGACCACACTCAAAATACAACAAGAGCTGGATAAGTGAAAAAAGGTAAGTATTCATCTACTTTTGAGAGGAATGTGAACATTGATGTGACATAAAATACAGTAAGATTATGGGTACATAAGTTAGCCCATGAAAGAAGAAACACTCCGTTCTGAATATACACAGGGATCTTACATTGAAGTTTCTTAACTGATTCAGAAGCTATGAGTACCTTAGTTCTGAAGTTTTGTCTCTCAAAATAAACCTATGGATTTGCTTTGCTGTTCATGAAGAAAAAATGGCCTTTAGGAAATTATGTGCTTCAATAAATTTGAAAATATCAGATAGGAATAGTAAAAGTGGTAATATCATTTAGCATGCGTCCCTCCATGTGTACTCTTTGGTTGATGGTTTAGTTCCTGGTAGCTCTGGGGGTACTTGTAGGTTCATATTGTTGTTCCTTCTATGGGGCTGTGACTATGTTTTCAATGTAAATTTCTCCCATAAAAGGCCTCTCTACTTCCAAGCAACCACTGCTACCTTTGCTTATGGGCTAAGCTAGACTTCCCCATTTACCTGACCAGAGTTCATTGTTGACCTCAGCCCATGGAACCCTGAAGATCCAGCCTTGTCACAGCCCATTGACCTTTGTTCTGGCTCCAGCATTATATGTAGCCGAGGATGACCTTGGAGATCATCAATAGGAGGAGAGGCCCTTGGTCCTGTAAAGGCTCAATGCCCCAGTGTAGAGGAATGCCAGGACCATTGTGGAAAATGGATGCATACCAACTTCTCAGGGTGGACCATAGAAATACTTTTTGCCGGGAGAAATGTCTGGGAAGGGACTCTTATTTTAATGGCTAAATCCTCAGATCCTCTATGTATCCCATTAGCATAGAGAAATCTGCTTTGAGTTACATGTGTTCCAGGCCAGGTATCTAGCAGGGAGGGAGGAGGGAACCACCGGCCATCTTTGGTGTGCACCCTAAAGCCAGGTTCTCAGACCAGCTCTATTTACCAGATTTTCTGGCATGGTCCATTGACCTACATCCCCATTCCCACCCCAACCTTTGAGAGGGGTTCTCTCCCCAATCTCCCACTTAGTTAGAACTCCTGTCTCTAGCTGCATATTGTAGCAGAAGATAGCCTAGTCAGCCATCACTGGGAAGAGAGGCCCCTTGGTATTACAAACTTTATATGCCCCAGTACAGGGGAACACCAGGGCCAAGAAGTGGGAGTAGGTGGGTAGGGTTAGCAGGGCAGGGGGAAGGTACAGGGGACTTTCCGGATAGCATTTGAAATGAAAAAAAAAAAGAAAGAAAAAAGAGAGAAAATAAAGGAAAACTTGGATGGTTTATAGCCAAACACCTAATGGAAGAATTTGACATTTTAGAAAAATCTTTGTTAAGTAAAGACAGATATATTTACTTTAAGATGAATACATTTTAAGTAAATAAAGCAAAACAATTTCAATAACTTCAAAACCAGAATAATCTTCCAAATAAAGGTAAAGGAAATCAGCGGCAACAATTCCCTTTCCCTGAAACAGACTTACATTACTTATTGATTTAGTTTCCTCTTTAAAAAAAGAATTCGCTTCTGCACCAGTAGTGTTTATTGATGTAATAACTGAAAATATAAAATAACACATTTGATAAAAAAAATCTCCATGCTTCACAACCTGTAAAAACATGAACTTTCTGATTCATTGGGTACTTAATAAAAGACAAAACTAATATCAATATCAAAGAGAAAATGAATATTCTCCATAATTTTATTTCTCTAATTATCTGGGAAGATGTTGATAAAAAATATAAAAAGGTACTCTCCTGCCTTTCCTTTTTTTTTCCAATTTTTTTATTAGATATTTTCTTAATTTACATTTCCAATGCTATTCTGAAAGTCCCTTCCCCCTTTCCCCCTCCCTGCTCCCCTGTCCACCCACTCCCACTTCTTGGCCCTGGCGTTCCCCTGTATTGGGGCATATAAAGATTGCAGTACCAAGGGGCCTCTCTTCCCAATGACCGACTAGGCCATCTTCTGCTACATATGGAGCTAGAGACATGAGTTCTGGGGGTTCTGGTTAGTTCATATTTTTGATCCTCTTCTAGGGTTGCAGACCCCTTCAGCTCCTGGAGTTCTATCACTAGCTTCTCCATTGTGGGCCCTGTGTTTCTAAAGGAACGTAAAACAGTGGACTGATAAAAACAGACAAAGCCACTCTGTTTAAAAACACAATTGTGGTTAATAGAAATTTCAAATTTTTAAGTGAAAAACTAAAAAGAATACAAATATGAGGCAATGAGATATTTTAAGCTTAGTAATGCAACTTATTATATGTGAAAATATTTTACAATAGAGAATACATGAATATTGGCAACAAAATTTTTTCTCAGTGAAATAGTTTATGTTTTATAGAAAAAGAAATTTTCAAAATCCTTCAATTGGAACTTTTGAAGACTGCAAATTTGTTTGAAGTCTTCACAATCATAACTTCTGTATTAAAGACCATAATTAGTGTTCAATCTGATGGTATACAACTTTATTTGAAACAAAATGCTATATTACTTATTGACATTATACAAACTATTTTTGAAATATTTGATTGCAAGGTTTTAGCTCATTTTGCTCACAATTAGTGTTTATTGATAAAGTAAATTCATGTTTCTCATAGGCTAATCAGAGTAGTAATTGGTGCACAGCACCTTATGCCATAAACAAATCTATATTTCCTGAAAGAAATATAGAGATGGTTTTTAAAATCAACAGATAAAATCATTTTAAGACTTATTTGCCACCGGACAGTGGTGGCGCACGCCTTTAATCCCAGCACTTGGGAGGCAGAGGCATTCGGATTTCTGAGTTCTAGGTCATCCTGGTCTACACAGTGAGTTCCAGGACAGTCTGGACTACACAGAGAAACCCTGTCTCAAAAATAAAATACAAAAACAAATAAACAACAACAAAAAAGACTTATTTGCCTCAGATCATTGAAAAGTTATGTGTGTGTGTGTGTGTGTGTGTGTGTGTGTGTGTGTGTGTGTGAGAGAGAGAGAGAGAGAGAGAGAGAGAGAGAGAGAGAGAGAAAGAGAGTAACAAAGAGTGAGAGAAACAGAGAGAGAGAGAAACAGAGAGATATGTGATAGTTAAAGACCCAAAGTATTGGGGCTGGGTTCGTAGCTCAATGGTAGCATATTTATTTGACTAGTATGGATAGGGTTATGATTTTAGTCCAAGTGCTACACACACACACACACACACACACACACACACACACACACACACACTTTCAAGAATATAGTCTGCCATGTAATTTTGGTTAAAATTCACACCTCCACAAGAAATGTTGACTTTATATAATTGGAAAAAATCCTTGGCTGGCAGGACTTCTGTGAGAGGCAAACATGCTATCTCACTCTGTTTTCCAATTAGTCATGTTATTTCAAGTTATGTTCTTAAAATGAAAATGCCAACTTGAAAACCGATTTCACTATTTACTTGAAAACTGAATGTTTGTAACATTTAATCAACCAATTATTTGAGATAAAACCCTGGAGTTGAAAGAGTTGAAGACTAAAACCTTATCAACACCAGATGAAAGTAAAAAATGCATTCAAAAATAATTAAAAACCTGAGTTTTGCCTGTTGCTGACTAAGAACCAAAGGTAAAGGGAAATAGAGAGAGTCATGTTAAATATTTTTTTTAGCATTTTGAATTAAAAGGAATAAAAATGTTCTGAACTTATCCCTGAGCTAATCTCTTTGGGCACGTGTGTGTGTGTGTGTGTGTGTGTGTGTGTGTGTGTGTGTGTGTGTGTGTGTTTTCCTATCGTATTATGTTGTACTCTAAAAGGAACTGAGTCTCTGTGAAGAGTATTGAATTAGGGTTCTCAGATGCAGGAGCATGATTCTACAAAAGCAGCCCTTAAGAAATGTCAGGTTTATTAGGGAAAGCCTAATTCCAAGTAATAGAGTTAGCACCTAAATCTAGCAGTGCCACACAGCAAATAGATGAGAAGAAAATAAAATCATAGTAGATTAAGATTTATAGGCAAATAATTTTCTAGCTGGTTTGTATGGTATCGCGCTGATCTCTAATAGTGCCGGCATGTTTTCAGGTAATTTCAGAAATAGATTTATGTCTTTGTCTAATTTCAACACATGCCTTCACAAACTCTCCACGTGATTTTGCTTCTAATAACTAGGAGTATTTTCTCCACTTCTTTATGAAGAGCTTGGTACAGAACTGAACTTCTTTCAGGGCATGCAAGAGAGCAGGTTGGGAGATGAGGATCTGGAGGAGAAAACTAGGATTAGAATATATTGCATAAGAAAATTCATTTTCTTTTTTCTTTTCTTTTCCTTTTTTTGAGATTTTCTTTTTTTCTTTTTTTAGATATTTTCTTTATTTATTTATCAAATGTTATCCCCTTTCCTAGTTTCCCCTTTGAAAAATCCCCTATCCCCTCCCCACCACACCCCCACTCCCCAATCCTCCCACTCCCATTCCTGGTCCTGGCATTCCCCTATAATGAGGCATAGAACCTTCACAGGACCTCTCCTCCCATTGATGAGTGACTAGTAAAAACCATCCCCAACATTATCTTCTTCCCCCAAAGTATGAGTGTTTGAGAATTTTGCTATCCAGTGGGAAGAAAAATATCCCATGTCCTTCATAGGATTGGATATCATCAATAATGCAAAGTGGTTTGTATTTTCACCTACTCCTGGATGTCTTGGGCAGTTCAAATAGTTGTAGACCAAGGAAGGTTGGGAACCTGTAGATTTTGCTTCACCTTCCAATCATGCCCTTTCTCTGTATAAAAGAGAGGCAATGATGACTAAAGCAAAAGGAAAAAAATAAAAGTCTGTAGCTCATTCCCTATTTTTGTCTTTGGAGTCCTTTAATCTTTAGAATGATAAGTCCTTGTGCCAGTTGCATAAAAAACAATAATAATGAAAATAATAAAAATACTGATTCCAAACATATGATTAATCTTCTCTGTAAAATAGACTTTAAAAGAATTTTCAAGTTGAACGTTCCAAACATTTTTTTCTGCTTGGCTCCAACTGGAGGTGGGTACCACACACACAGATACACAATCGCACATGCAGTAAGGGGAGCACAATTATAATAAGCAGTTCCAAAAAAGCCGTCAGGACTATAGATGCATCATACAACCACAGAGTAGAAGCCAGAGATAGTCAGAAGCAAGTATCACAGCATAGCCTTCACTCATGGATCACTCCCTACAGAGGAATAGAAAACTATAACAAAAGCTGAGTCAAATAAACACATGTAAAGGGAATGATAATTTATAAATATTTCCAAGTACCATAAAAGAACCCAGATGTAACCATCACAGCTTGGTGGCTTCCTTTTTTAATGATAAAACCCTTTGAATATCTAATTTTATATCCATTTCCAATTTTCAATTTTCGTCTTGTACTCTGATATATACCACTCACTCAGGGCTGTAATTACTTTATACATAATAATGTAAATGAATGTAGTAGAACACTCCTATATTTCATGCTTTTGGTCCATTTGTCTTGGAGAATAACCAAATATGCTTCAAGTCTCTTGGCATAAGTACCTGTTCCTCAGGATGCATTGCTGACTTCTTCTCTCCAGGAAGCCCTAACCACTTGTCTGAAAATCTTTCATACCACTATTTAATTTGTCTCCCATATTACAGTGCATGATCTGCAATCAATAAGAAAAACACAGTTTACTTGAAACTAAAATTATAACATAATTCATTTTTACTCAAACTTTTCAATGTTTTCCTACTTCACCAAGCAAACCCTTTTTCTCTTTCATTCCACTGTTTCACATTTTTCTTTTAAATTACAGATATACATATCTTTGATTCACAAATACTGGGATTCAAGGCATGTACCACTATATCTGGCTTAATATATTATTTGTTAAAAGGCAAAAAAAAAAAAATTGAAATGACCTCTTAGTATTGGATAACCAGTTGGTGTGCTCTTCCTTGGGAAAGACCACCTCGGTCACTCTCACTTTTCCTGAGTTCCCTGTAGTTCTTCATAAAAGGGCTAAGCAATCCTGGTATTTCCCTATCCATATTAGCATATCTACTGTTGATGTCTTCAGTCAGCTCCCATTCACATGGCCATTTAGTAATCCTTATTCTATAGCTTTTGATATTGCTAGGAGACACAATCTCACTGGCTTTTTCAGTCTTTCTGCCCCTCTTCTCTGAGCCTTATGGGTGAGAGTAGAATTGTAGATCTACCCGTTAGGAATGGACTGCACTACTGGGTAGAGTTGTGGTTGACTGTAATGCTCTACATCTGTTTCAAAGAGAAGTTTTCCTTATGTGGATTGAAGTCTGTATTTATGGGCAGCCTTGAAAGCATATAAGCAAATTCATTATACAGACAGAACTGGTTGTACTTAAGCATCAGTAAATGATATTAGAATGCATATATGTATGCAACAGCACTTACGGAACAAAGAGGTGATGGAAGAGGGCAAAAAGGGTTATATGGGCATGTTCAGAGGGAGTAATGAGATGGGGGACATGATACAGTTATAGTTTCAAAAATAAAATAAATGCTCTAAAAAATAAAATGGTCACTGCTTTGATCAAAGAATTTTATTATTAGTTTATATTAGGAAAAATATCTGTCTCTTTGGCTGTCTCATGTTGGTGTATAACTCTATCACATACTTCCAAATATCTCAACAAAATGTTCCAGCAGTAAATTCAACCATATATAATTTATGCATGTGAGTGTATGAACGTAGGCAGTATTTGAGTATCTGGTAACTATGGAACAGAGATAAAATTTTCAGATCACTAGAACTAGAATTGTTAAGTAAGACTCTTAAACCAGATGATCAGTGACATGGCTTGTGTTGTGGATCCCATATTCTGGATTTCTTAGGCTGGAATCATGTGTAACCACAATGCTCACACAGTATGTGGGTTCTGGAGCCACAGATGCAGTTCCTCACATTTGCATAGCAAGGGTTGGATAGAACAATCTATCCAACCCTTTTTTTTTTTTAAGAATGTTCCAAAGACTAAAATTTTCATCTGGAAAATTAGCAGACATTAATGAAAAAATATTAGCAAATAATTTAGCCAAAACAAATTTAAGTAGGTTTGTTTTCTTCAATATTATTAAGGCAGGCACATGACACAAACATTAAGCATAGTATTTTGTACATTATGACTTCATCCGAGGAAAGAAAACCCCTTTCATTTCTGTACCTGTTATTGTTTCACAGTCTGAGGCCTTGACACATGCAAGAGAAAAATCAGTCAGTGTTCACTGTAAAATGGACATCTGTGAAGATCAGCTTACCTGAACAGCTCATTAATATCGATACTGCTGTTTGGGGATTCAATTCTTACTTATTTTTCAGTGAGAGAAAAGGCAACCAAAGGTCTTGGTGAGTTCTTTGATCCTTACAGAGATATAGCTTTTAGGGAATAACAGACACTCTTGTTAAATTTTGAATCCTTAACAACATGAGACTCATAGGTGCTGTAATTCTTTCTCCATTGAGTTTAGAAGTGAATCTTTTACCACTGGTGATGAAACATACATCAAGGTCCACAAAGTACTGTGTGTATTTAGGACAATGTTATACTGTTGCCTATATAACTCTGGGTCGGGTTGCATGGCACGAGGACCTACAATGTGATTAATGCCTACCTGACATTTGAGTTCTGGTTTGCTGGGTGGCATGAATTCCTACCTATAGTTAAAATCAGACGCTCCAAGAAGTTTAACCCAGCCAGTATCCTTGCATGCTTGCAAGCCTCTCAAAGAGGTACACAGATTTTATTTGTGTTTTAACCATTTGCAGTTTCTGTCTGTAGAAGAGATTCATCTCTAAACTTAATGCCATGGGCATTTCAATGGTTTAAGGCCCATCCACATAATCCATACTGAAACTCCTTTCTCTGAAGTGTGATTTGTGGCCTACAGTTTTCCACAGTAGACAAATCTCCTCTCCTCACCTTCCCGTCTGCTGTCTTTTGTGGTGGCCTCAATGGATCCACAATTTTTTTTTCCCCATAAACTCAGGTTCTGTGAAGCTATGCAGATGAACATGTTCTCTTATTCCACACAGGTCCCTGTGGGAATCTAATAAGATTCAATTGATAGAAATTCAAAACAAATCTTTCTTTGCTTTTTCTTCCAAAAAGATTAAATCTTCAGGTTATAAGGTGTCAAAGAGCCCCCTAAGTGGCTACTTATGAAAAGCTACTTACAGCAGACTACTAGAGAAAGGACATATAAAGCTGCTATGTGAAGGTAAAAGATGGTATAAAACCAAAGAACCCATGTCAGCATTAACACAAAGGAACAAACATTACAAACTCCTGCCTCTAGCATCCATATTTCCACACAAAGTATTCAATGTCTCTTGCTTGAACTCTACTAAGATCTCTTCGAGGAATCTTGGTGTATATCAGAAATAGAAACTGCCCTCCCCAAAATGAATTTTATACAATTTAAACATGAATTTAAGCCCAACTGTCTCTTGCCTGGTTAGTATATTTTGAAAGTGCCAATTACATATCTTTATTCATTTTGTAAATCATAATTTATGTATCTTGCTTAGAAATTCATTGGTTGGCTATTTCAAGACACAAAATACAAACTCAACTCTTGTTCTTGATTTTAAGTTTTTTATATTTTGTGATTGATCAAAGGTACTTTTGAATATGTTAACATCATAAAGAACATTAAAGGATTCATTTTCCCCTCCAAAAATATGTTGGCAAGTAGTTACTAAAGTTTGTTTTAAAAGCCTATTCATTTCATTATGACTTACTGTCACAATTAAATCAATGCTTGTGTGTGTGTTCATGTGTATGTGTGTGTACTTGTATATCTTTACTTATGTGTACTTCTATGTACATGTCTCTTTCTTTACTCTATCCTTTCCTTGTAATTTCATCTTTCTGCCAATAACATAGTATTTTTATGAATGTATCTTCAAAAAGGCATTTGAATTTCTCAAATATGTTTTGCTTAATCAAGACAATTTATGCCATTCTCCATTATTTAGAGTATACATGTATGTAACAATGATATTGAAATTCAACTAGACCTTTGAAATCAAGAGAGAAAACTTGGAGTTTTGTTTAAAAATCACGAACTCATTTCTTAATTGTTTTTAATAATATTGTCAATAAACAAACCCAAATTTCTAAATATACTTAAGAGTAATTCATTTCTCTTTACACTTTAGAGTAATTCGATGAGTTTTAGTTTGTAATTATCAGGTCTTGCTCACGGTCTGAAATGTATACGTAGTTCATAATTTCTTCCTTTTAAATGATAATTGAATAACATTTTCTGTTAGTCTCAATAATTTAAATGTATCATTAACTAATTTTAATTATTTTTCATTTCTCTTGACATAACATTTTATTTTAGGAGATATTCAACCTACCTAAAAATCCATCTTATTTCTTTCATTTCAGTGTCAAAGATCCACACAGATTTTCCTTTTTTATTATTTTATCATATANATATATATATATATATGTACAGTTAAAATAATGAGGAGAAAACCATCTTTCTTTTCATTAAGCAACAAATTCTCAACTAATGTGTGACATGATATATTTTGCAAGTGTTTATTCTGAGGCATGCATTGAAATGCGCACAGTGCATCTGATTCTATGAATAGAATGCCAATATTGACTGACAAAGACTAGAAACAAGCTATATGCTGATCAGCAGGATAATATTCAGGACAAAAAATAATTAAAATCGGGTGTCCTGAGCAATGGAGAATCAAAATGCATAATTTTGTTGAATTTTAATCCAGGAAATACCTGGAATCTGACTATGTATGCCGGCATAAAACATTGCTTTTGTGAAATTAAAAAAAAAATGAAATGCTGAAAGTACAAGGATGATATTCCCATACACACACACACACACACACACACACACACACACACTCACACACACATATATTCTTTTTAATGTTGTTGGAGAGTTGACAACATGCTACAGGCAAAGAGACTCATCAAGATGGCTTCTTTTAATACTGTATAAGTTATGTTGTAAGATATGCTGCACATCTTTGCAACAGGTTTGAAACATGCTTTCATGTACATTTTTAGAGAATTTAATGGTTCTTTAATTCTATATGGTAATGTGTGTGCAAGAGTGTGTTGTTTATTTGTTTGATTGTTTGTTTGTGGTATGTGTGTGTTCATGTGTGGTATGTTTACCACATTATAGACATTTTTAAGTCAATATGACAAATCTCTTTGAGTTGTAAGCAGTTCACATTCAATCCTATTATCAATTACACATTTTCTTTTAAAATATATGTCTAAGAATTAAGTTATGTTTGTCTCATAATGAAGATGTAAAAAGGTTCCCGATCTTACATAACTTGTTATTTGTATTGCATTGATTTTTCTATCAGCAGCCTTGGAGTTAATAGCTTTAGGATGGATGGGCATAATTTTGCCAATGCACCACCTACTCCACTGTCATAGATTTGGAGTTAGAAATTGATCTCTCATATTTCAAGCTCCAAATATTATTTGTTAGCAGAGAAAGGGAAAATCTAATTCAAAAGAAAAAGCTCATTTTTTTTTTCTTGTTTATTTTGGCTAGAGGTCCAGAAAGATTTAATATATTTCATCTGAAAGATATTTAGGATCGTGGTGAATCTAAAACCAGGATACAACATGAAAGAATATAAAGTACTTATTAAAAATTTACTTTTTAATGTAAGATAATCTTCAATTAGTTAACACAATGTATGCATCTTATGCAATTAAGCATTCCTACTTTGATTGGTGCTCTACAATTATCTGTGCCTTGATTAAGAACACTGACCATGTGGTCTAGCTCTACCCAATGGGTTTTGATCACATTTACTCCACAGGGTTTGTACATATTCACCATCTCTTCCCCAATATTTACTCAAATATCCTACCATAGAGATACTTGATCACTCATGTTAATTTCTCCTCTATTCACAATATTAAACAAAAGGAAAAAAACCTAGATGTCAATCAACCAATGATGAATGGATAGTGAAATTATGATATATTTATACATTGAAAGAAGCAATAAATAATCCTGAGTAAGGCAACTTGAGCTCAGAAAGACAAATATAATATGTTTTCTTGTCTTTGGAACTACTAGACCCTTTGTATTGTTAGAAATATTTGTTATATTTGCAATGGCTAATGGGCTCAATAAATTACTAATGGTCATAGGGAGGGACTTTCAAGGAGGAAGAGAAAGAAATCACTGTTATTAAGGATCAAAAGTGAATTTTGTACAGGATGAGATGATTTGAGTTTTAGAAGAGAAGAACAGAGTAGAAGAGGGAAATTGAAAAGAATAAATAATAGCAAAGACATTTCAAAATAGACATACTGAAATATAATAATGTATATTTATAAAATAAATTATACTCAGATATAAACGAGATAAAATGATGTTCCTATATTGGGACAACTTACTCCTAGTCAACACCAGAAGATAAGAAGTAAGGAGTCCAATGATGCTGGTGGTTTACTTCTTTACAAGTTGTTGTTGAATAAGGTCACAAAGTTTCCCAAATATTACAATTGTCAATGTTCCTGATCACCCTTCAGAATTGAACAGAAAGACCCCACTGCTGAAAGTACCACATACTTCAATTATAGAGCATGGGGAGATCAAGACTGCACTAAGCATAAGGTCTAACCTTCATAGCACTGGAAAGTGTTGTGCAAGCTTTCAGAGGAGAGAAATATGCATTAATCCTACCTAGCTGTGAAACAAGCAAATTATAGTGAATGACTTAGACGGCTTTGGCCACTGGAACAATAGTGATAGGAAAAGCATTGATTTAAATGACCCTTTGTGGCTGAATTAAAGGTCTGCTTTAGACGGTGAAAGTCTCAACATTATCAGTCTAAGAATCTATACGTAGAAAAAGTCCTAGAAGAGAATCTATACTAGTAGTCTTTATTAGTCTACTAGTAGTAGTCTACTAAATAGAAATAATATTAAATTAATTACTAATAACTTATCATCGTACCTTCAAATTAAGACCTCTATCAACCCTCATCACAGAAACTTTTTTTTTTTTTTTTTTTTNCTCCCCCTCCCCCTCCCTGGAAAACACCAAATGGCGAATGACACCAGTGCAACAGGAGGGCCCAGAAAACCCAGGGGCCCAGGATTAGGAGGCCACAGCAGCTTCCACAGGAGGATTCGGCAGCAGTCTTAGGGGGCACGGTCGTGGTCGAGGTCACTGGGCTCATGGAGGTATAGCTGAAGACAAGGAATGGATCCCCATCACGAAGCTGGGCCGTTTGGTTAAGGACATGAAGATCAAGTCCTTGGAGGAGAACTACCTATTCTTCCTGCCCATTAAGGAGTATGAGATCATTGACTTTTTCCTGGGTACATCCCTAAAGGATGAAGTTCTAAAAATCATGCCAGTGCAGAAGCAGACTCAGGCTGGTCAGCGGACCAGGTTCAAGGCATTCTTCACTATTGGGGACTACAATGGTCTTGTTGGTCTTGGTGTTAAGTGCTCCAAGGAGGTTGCCACTGCCACCCAAGAGACTATCATCTTGGCCAAGCTTTCCATCATCCCTGTGTGGAGAGGCTACTGCGGGAACAAGATTGGCAAACCCCACACTGTTCTATGCAAGGTGACAGACCGATGTGGCTCTGTGCTGGTATGTCTCATCCCTGCCCCAAGAGGCATTGGCATTGTCTCTGCTCCTGTGCCCAAGAAGATACTGAGGATGACCGGTATAAATGATTGCTACACTTCAGCCAGAGGCTGCACTGCCACCCTGGGCAACTTTGCCAAGGCACTTTTGATGCCATCTCCAAAACTTACAGATACTTGATCCCCAACCTTTGGAAAGAGACTGTCTTCACCAAGTCTCCTTATCAAGAATTCACTAATCATCTAGTGAAAACCTACACCAGAGTCTCTGTTCAGAGGACCCAGGCTCCTGCTGTGGCTAAAACATAAGGGTTTTTATACAAGAAAAATAAATGAATTAAGTCTGCTAAAAAATAATAAAAAATAAATAAAAAGAATACAGCCCCTACTAAGTCATTTCGTTCAGTCGAAAGCCACATGTCCAAGAGGTTTGGATAGTAAAAACTGGCCCTGATGAGATACAGCAATCAAATAAGTCAGACATTAGGGTGGGAAGGGAAAGGAGGTGTATCTAGGAGGTGTTGGGGTAGTTAGGGTGAATGTGTTCAAAATTCATTGCACAAAGTTCTCAAAGATGTAATAAACAAAACACTATTAATATTGGTGTACTGGCTGGTTTGGGGTGTCAACTTGACAGGCTGGAGTAATCACAGAGAAAGGAGTTTCAGTTGAGGAAATGCCTCCATGAGATCCAGCTGTAAGAAATTTTCTCAATTAGTGATCAAGTGGGGAGGGCCCCTTGTGGGTGGTACCATCTCTGGGCTAGAGAATCCTTGGGTTCTATAAGAAAGCAAGCAGAGCAAGACAGGGGAAGCTAGTCAGTAAGTAACATCCCTCCAAGGCCTCTGCATCAGCTCCTGCTTCCTGACCTGCTTGAGTTCCAGTCCTGATTTCTTTTGGTGATGAACAGCAATTTGGAAATGTAAGCTGAATAAATCCTTTCCTCCCCAACTTGTTTCTTGGTCATAATGTTTGTGCAGGAATAAAAACCCTAACTAAGACAATTGGTATGAAAGAAAATTAGCATTTTAGATTTTCATTTGCAAGGACTAGAGAGATGACTACTGTTAGTAACTTGTTTCCCTTATAGAGGACCAGAGATCAAATTAGAGAAACCACAGCAGGTGTCTCCCCACTGTTTGAATCTTGACTGAATTCCAAGAGCTATAAAATCCTTTTCTGGCTTCCATAGGCATATAGTGGAAGTGCTGAAAAGCAGGCACACACATACAAAAGTCAAAACAAATTTTAAAAATATGTATAAACAAACTGTAACTTTTAGAGTCTAATACACATGTAAAGTCTATGTGTGTGTTTGTGTGTGTGTGTTTGTGTGTGTGTGTGTGTGTGTTTGTGTGTGTGTGTGTGTGTGTGTGTGTGTGTGTTCAGTTAAAGAAAAATATGCAACCTTTCTTCTAATTCCTTCTGGAAGAAAAACACAGGTTGTCAAGTAGCTATGTTGATTATTTTTGGTGGGGTTGCCTGGGAAGAAAAGTGTTACTTCAGCTAACACTTATTATTCAGCAAAATCCATCACAAGGCAAAGAAGGGCAGGCCAAGGAGCAGTGCTGCTGACTGGCTTGCTTCTCATGGATTGTTCAGTTTCTTATCTTATAGCTCCACTACTAGTCCAGTAGTGGCCTCACCAACAGTCATCAATCTGTAATTATCCCACAGGCTTGCCTAGAGGACAATCTGGTGGGGAGAACTTTTCATATGGGGTTCCCTCATTCTAAATGACTCTGGCTGTATTTCGCAGTATGTTCACAACTGCTTTACAGTTCTTAAATGTGTGCATTTTAATTTAACTAACATAAAACCTCATAATAATGATTTTCATGCTTATAAACCTGGGCTGTCAGTTTCCTGTTAGTGATGTTGGCTGTAGGGAAGGATCTCGAGAAGCCCTCCATGGTTATGACCTAAAAACAGAAAAAAAAATTATATATATATATATATATATATATATATATATATATATCCCAGAAGGGTAAAAAGAATAGTTTTGTAGAAACCTGTGGAAGAGAGAAATTAAACAGTTTATCGAAGCTGAAAATTTAATTTCTGATGCACTAAGTTGGAAAAAACTAAACCATGTAAAATGTTTCAGGCCATGAAATCTGAGCAAGTTCAGACTCCAAGAAATGAATTTTATTTGGTGCTATGTACCATATCCAAGAGAAAATGGGTTTATTATAACATGCTGTGTCGTCCTTGATATCAAATCCTGTAATGTAAAATGGACATGTCTCTACCACTTAGCTATTAACTTCTAGTGTGATGGGCATATTCTTTCAAGAACATACCAAGCAAAATTTAATGTTCTTCCTCAAATATTTTATAGACTTAATAGGAGCTCACATTCTTTATTCACAATATAAAAACTAATATGAACTATGCCTTAAAAAACAATAGTCAAGAGTAAGTATGGGGGACAGAGGGCGAGAGTACTGGGAGAGAAAACTGGATAAAGGGGAGAGATCTCTGGGATAAGGTAGAAACTAAGGTCAATGGAAACTCCCAGGAGTCTATGATGGTGACCTTAAGCATGACTCCTAGCTATAGCAGATAGAAATCCGGAATGGACATTCTCCTGCAACCAGGCAACACTTGCAATGGAGGAAGTGGAACACTAACTCAGTCACGAAAGTTTAGAGGCACAATTTGTTCTGCCTACAAGATGTCCAGGGCTAGAGGATGAAGTAGATTTTTAGGAAGGACCAACCAATGACTGGCCCACATTGAGACTTATCACACAAGAAAGAGCCCACACCTGGTACTAATAATGATATGCTGCTGTACTTGCAAACAGGAATCTAACCTAAAAGTCATCAGAGAGGTTTCTCCCAGCAACTGATGGAAGCAGATGCAGAGACCTACCATCCAACAGTAGGTGATGCTCAGGGGATCTTATGAAACCTGAGGAAGGAGGGATAATTAAAGGAGCCTGGGGCAACAAGTACACCACAATAAAATCTCGGGAATCAACTAACCTGGGACCATAGGTACTCATAGAGACTGTACTGTCAGCCAGAGAGCATGACTGGCATGGACCTAGGCTCTGCACAGATGCAACAGTTCTACAGCTGGGTCTTCATGTGGGACTCCTAAAGCAGGAGCTGGAGCTGTCTCTGACTGTGTTGCCTGTCTTTGCATCCCTTTCACCTAACTAGCTGCCTTGTCTAGCCTCAGTAGAGGACATTCCTAATCTTACTGCAACTTAGTAAGGCAAGCCTGGTCCATATCCATAGGGAGTTTCACTCTTTGTATGGAGAAGGAGAGAAGGAGTGAAGTAATGACACAGAGGGACTAGAAAGAGAGGAGGAAGGGAAAGTTGTGATCAGGATGTAAAGTAAATAATAATAATAATAATAATAATAATAATAATAATAATAATAACTTATGAAGAAGCATTAGTCAAATGGGACGAATAGCTAAAGATCTATATAAGCAGTAATAATGTATAAGAACCATGCTGCCTTGGAAGATGCAGAAGAGTGACTGCAGATACCACTAAGATTATAGACAACCAAACAGAGGAAAGTAAAAGAGAGTAAAGCAGGCGCTCGACATGACTGGAAAGTGATGATAGTTGGGACAAAGATAATTCCTAAACTACACAGATAAACAAACATATGAATACTTCTTCGTGAAATATTCCAGGTATCAAGTTAACCTTGAATGCAAACAAATTCTATAAAGAAATTTAAGGGTGTGTAATGATTGAATTATTGGAATAGATAGCTCTGTTGAGAAAATTGACTAGCATGGTGTAAAACTCCATGATCAAGAACATTAAATTGTGTTTCTATATACAAGTAACTTGGATTTCATAAAACAACAGAAATGGAACCATAAAACACACACAGGCACACACACACACACACACACACACACACACACAAACACACACAAACACACGCAATACATATATAGATATGTTTATGTAAAATGATAGATATGTGTGAAAATTAGCATTTGAAAACAAGATCAATACCGTGTAGCAACCATTTTTATGTAGAGAAAGGTGAAATTATGTTACATAGGAGTTCAAGATTGTTGAGATGTAAGAAAGTTATAGTAGCAGCTCTTCCCTACTTTCTATCCAGCCCTCATCTGATTTTTGATGGACTCCCAGAGTTCAGTAGGTAGAGTGTGCTCTTTGATATGGTATGAGAATCAATTTTCAATTAAAGTTGTTTAGCATCATAGGTACATTCAGCATAGTTTGTACTCCATAAGGATATAACCAAAGCCATGAGATTACAACCCTGTAACAGAGTTGAAAAAAACTGAGACACACATGGAACCAAAGACTGAGTTTAATTGTCTGCTAAAAGTTAACATCATTAGTGCATGTGTTATTGAAATATATATATATATATATATATATATATATATATATATATATACCTCCAACTGACATACAAGTTAAGTAATGTGTGATTATGTAACCAATACCCAAGAGCAGATCATAGAAGTTAAGCACAATTAACCATATTCCAGTGTAGTTTTCTATCTTTATAAATAGGCCCTATGTTTTAATTTGCACAGTCTCTTTTTAATTAGAATTTATGTCAGTACACATGATCAATTTACAGCTATATAAGAGAAGTCTTCATGATCCAGAAGACTGATATACCTTAAATCATTTTTTAGCTTATTAAAGTGATTGTCAGTGCCCAAAATATAAACATATCCTAAGCATATTCACATAGTGTATAAGCTCTCTTTAGTGAAAGAGAATTATACAAATCATAGAGTAAAATGGTGGTTGAGCAAAGGTGAGGGGAGTATTGGGAGGGAACTATAAAGATGTCAGGCAGAGTAGAAGAAAACTATTTTCAGCATAACTATTTGTGCAAAATGATTGCTATAAATTAAACCATGTTTATATATTTGACATGTCCATAAAAGAGAGTTTAAAGGTTCTAATAAAAAGAAATAAAGAATGATACAGTTATGTATATATTCATCAGTTTAATGTAATTATTTCCTAAGGTATGTCTATCCATAGCAACATATTTTATACTGTAGAGTCATATAAATTTTATATGTTAATTAAATACATTTGGGGGAAATATAATAAACAATGTAATGATGAATACCCGTTCACAGTACAAATTGAAAAAAGTGTAGAAGGTGGTTTATGTTTAAAGAAATAACTTGTATGAATTGAAAAAAAAATCCGTAATTGCTAGATGTTATGGAAGTATCTAAATGTAAGTGACTTTCATGGCACAGAAAACCATTTTCCTGTGGGTTACAAAGTGGTTCCTATTTGAATGGAATCAAAATCCAGTTGCAATTGCCAACCCTAGGGAGACTTGAATGTATCTTTTTGTTTTTATAGCAGGGACATCATAAATTGCATGTACTTCATTTAAATTGAGGTGAATTCCTGCAGACTTAGTGCAGCAATCTCAGAATGTTTGCAGATTTATTCCAATTATATTTCTGCCTCATAGAGGGAAGATGACAGAGAAAACACAGTGAACTGCTTTAATGGGAATGGTGACATTGGTTTGAAGGGTCTTTAGAAAGTTCCATTTTTTCTTCCATTTTTCTTTTTTTCTGTTTTTGAATAACACACTAAGGGCTTTCTGTCTGAATTCCCAATCTTCATAAATCATACAGCATTTCATTTTCAGTATTACTGTTAAAGAAATGGTGTTAATAAATTGCCAGGAACTATATTTCCCTTTCTTTGCACTCAATGTGATGCAGTTTTCTGAAGCGATGTCCTATCATTATTGAAACAAGGTAAGTATTCATCTACTTTTGAGAGTAATGTGAACATTGATGTGACATAAAATACAGTAAGATTATGGGTACATAAGGTAGCCCATGAAAGAAGAAACACTCCGTTCTGAATATACACAGGGATCTTACATTGAAGTTTCTTAACTGATTCGGAAGCTATGAGTACCTTAGTTCTGAAGTTTTGTCTCTCAAAATAAACCTATGGATTTGCTTTGCTGTTCATGAAGAAAAATTGGCCTTTAGGAAATTACGTGCTTCAATAAATTTGAAAATATCAGATAGGAATAGTAAAGGTGGTAATGTCATTTAGCATGGTCTAGAGATACTTGGCATAATAAACTAAAGACACAATTTTTCATATGCCTTCTGATTTCCATGTTAGCCCTTCACTCAATACCACACATTTCCCAAAAGATCTCTTTGGCATCTTTGGAAGCTCTAGAGAATAGCCTCACACTTTCAGTAACATTGTCAACAGTGACTGCTAAATAAAGATGTTAAAATGGTTCATGTATACTTTCACTAAAATATGATAAATAAATTTAGGTTTTTCTTCTAGTGGCCTGGGAAGTGTTCCTTGAAGACTTTCTCTGTGGTTCCACATTCATCCCTATGTGTCTGTTTCTCATGGTCCTTTTCCCTAATCAAGTAGTGCCACTTTAGTGGCTTACTTACTGGTAGCTCCCAGGGGTCCAGATTAGTTGATACTATAGGTTTTCCTGTGGGGTTGCAATCCCCTTCAACTCCTTCAGTCCTTCCCCTGACTCTTTCATAGGGGTTCCAGACCTTCGTCCAATGGTTGACTGTAAGTATCTGCATCTGTCTCAGTCAGTTGCTCTTAGAGCCTCTCAGAGGACAGCCATGCTATGCTCTTGTCTGCAAGAATAACATGGCATCAGTATTATAGTCAGGGTTTGATGCCCAGGCTGGTTCTAGGCCACTCTTATATATGTAGCAGAGGATTGGCTTTTCTGGCTTAGGTGGAAGAGGATGTGCCTAATCCTGTAAAGAATTAATGCCCCAAGAATATTGGGGGAAGGGGAGAGAGAAGAGCACCCTCTCAGAGGCAAAAGGGAGTGGGGATGGGGTGAAGAAAACTGGGAGGGAACATTTAGAACTGAGAGGGGCAACCTTGAGAGTATAAATAAATAAGGTAATTAATTTTAAAAGTATTGCCACTTTAAATAGATAAGTAATAGACAGATATATGTGAAAAGATAAATTTTGAGGGCACTTTTCTCAAGACTTAACTCCACATGATACATTTTAGGTAGGATATTATGACAATGATAAAAACTGATGGATTCTTAGATATTGTTTTCTTAAGAGGACTTCCTTTTATCATAAGATTAAAAAGTTAAAATAAAACCTGCCACTAATCCCAACAAAGATAATTTCATTAACCTTGTCATTGACAATTACTTTCCATTTATCATAAACAATTAACACTAAAATAAAAAACCAAACAAAATAAAAATTTCCTCAATTGTGGTCAAGTGAGAAAGATGCATAAATCGATGTAAGTGTAATGGCAATACCAAGTATATTCTGTCGTGTGGCAGTGGGTAATTACTGTCATTCTGTGTGGGTTTCATGAAGGAAAAGAAGCTGTACAAAATTGTGAAGGAAATAGCACAATCAGAATCTCCCTTCTTGATTCTCAGAAAGGCACACAAAGCCAAGATGGTAAGCCAAACCAGGGTAAAATTCCAGAAAAGAAAATACAAAACAGGCTTTTACCTCTTGTTTGTTGTAAAAGCTTTGTGTTTCTACACAGGTGCATGATGGGAAGGTTAATGTCAGTAGCAGCATTTGACATTGTATCTTGGTGAGGAATTGGTGAAAAATTACTTTATGAAAGCATAGATGTGCATGTACTTAGTAGTAATGTTTAATAAAATGATAATATTAATTAGCTGTGTAAACAATATAAGTGCCGATGAGCATATACAGACAGGAATAGGTTCACTTAAATGCTGCATAGGATTTTTAAAAGCAAAAGCACATAAAAAATGTAGATTTAGTGAATATACCAAAAATAAATATGTCTGGAGGAAATTAAAACAAAAATAGCATTTAATATTTTCCATTCTGAATTCAATTATTGGTCATATTTACAACTATAATATTTTCAAACATGATTTCCCATACAAAGAAAAGGGAAAGCTATTGTCTCCTTAATATTACATTATTAATTATACTTTACATTAATGGCATCATTAGTAATTTGTTCTAAATCATCTTTTTAGATTTCACATACACAAATTTAATTGAAAAAAATTCATGTTATGTATTATTCACATTCGCTGTTTCTGCTCAGGAAATCATCAGAAGTTGAATTGTGTGGATATTTCCAACCTTTTCCAAGACAGCAGTAAGATCTGTATTGAAATTTCCTTATTTCTCAGGTTGGTACTGCAATCCTGGAAATCTTAACACATAATTTCAAACACTAGATGCCAATGGTTCAAAAAAAAAAAATATGACCCAGCTGTCCTCTTTTACAAACAAGATAACTACTAATATTTTCTTTTAATTTTCATTCTTTGCTGGTCCTATATAGTCAGATCATTGATGTAGGTCTGACCTTCCGGTTCAAACCCTCTGGAGGAATGAAGGCAGATGTCATGCACATACAGTAGTTCCAAGAAATGAAATTCAGTTTCACCTTGAATTAAGAGGAGACAAAAGGCATTAGCTACTATGTGACCCAGAGTTAACGATTTAATATCACCTATGCTGTGCTTTATGAAAATATATTAGGAGACCCCCAAATACTTTCTCAACCTCTGAGCAAATAGGAAGGTTGTTGGGGGAAAGTTTCTCAACCTAATGATGAAAAGCAATTTAGGGTTAATTGTGAGATCTTGAGGCAGCAGTAGTAGTTCTTTGGTCTCTGGGGGGGAAAGTTGAACCTGAATGGAGAAGAGAGATTACTCCAGAAGGAAGTATAATGGAGCAATTTGGTGAGTTTGTGATTGCAGGAGCAATGGTCTGTTAAATGATGCATAATCCTCTGGAGAGGAACTTCCTGATTCAGAACTCACTAATGAAAACTTTATCAGGAACAGACCAATATAATAGCTTTCCTCTGCATTTGTAAAACAGACGTAACAAAAAAGGTGTTTTTCAAGCTAAAGAACCTTTGATAGGAATTCCCAACAAAGGATAAGATGAGATGGACTGAAGAATTGGAAAGAAGAAAAGGAAATGCCTGCAAAAGCCTGCCTGGAAGTGTGTGTGTGTGTGTGTGTGTGTGTGTGTGTGCGTGTATGCATGTATGTATGTGTGTGAGTGTATGTGTGCCTGGGTGTGTATGTGTATGTGTGCACATGCATGTGTGTATATGTGTGTGCACTTTTGGGTGTACTCGTGTGTGTGTGTGTGTGTGTGTGTGTGTGTGTGTGCATGTGTGTGTGTATGTGTATGTGTGTGCACGTGCATATCCATGTATGTATTTACAAGTATGTGTGTTTTACCAAATTAGGTTAAAGTGATTTTCAGCATTTTTCAAGTTTGAATTATAAACATTTAAGTGGTTATTTAAACTATGCTATTTGAAAAATGTATAGTCAATTTGGATCATTTTTTGTGAGCATTAAAAGATTTAACCTTCAGCACTTAAGAAATGAAAATTTTGATCCTTATAGATTATCAAATCACAAGGAATTTGAGAAATTGTTTCTGAAGATTTTCTTAGAGAATTGTTAGTCATTAAACATGATTTATAAAACTATACATGACTTAAATACTAATTCTTTTTTTAAATTTATAAATATATATTAAGGATTGTTTTATGCCATTTTTACACATATCTCATTTATCTCTTTTATTAGTTAATGCTCTAAAATATTACATATATTTTGGAAGGAAAACCTATAACTTTATGACAGTCTAGGATAGTACTAAATAAATTTAAGTATTTTGAAAGCGATAATACAGAAAAATGAGGTTAAATATATTATAGTTCGTATTTAAGAAAAAACAGCTAATGAAATGCTATCTTTTATTTTGAAATATGTAAAAATACTCAAAAAGTTAGATGGTCATTATTTATGTTAGCAAAAGACCTATTTTAAAATAAGAATAGAATTCATTTAGTCTATATTCAAAACCCATATCATTTAATTTCCCCCTACACTAGTTGCTATATTAAGACTAGAACAAGAAATATCTTCCAAGTAATTAGATTCAATGCTAATAACCATGTTATATTGCCAGGATAATTCAGCTGTGTGATTCACTAAAACCACACAAACCGGTAAAGAAAAATGGTAAATATCCAATCAAAATACACTGACTTGAATCAAATCAAGATGTGATTCTTGACTTGATTCAGACCTGAGTTGAGACCAAAGGAGTAACTTTAAACCAAGGATGGTGTGTTAAGAAATGTAGAATGCTACATATTGGTTGCTATTGATTGGAGCCTGCACTTTTCTGAAGGGAAAGGAGGAGGAGTAGATGGGGGGTTGGGAGAGGAGGAGGGAGGGGAAACTCTGGTCTGTATGTAATAAATGATAAAATAATAGGTTTTTTTTTAATTTATTACTTTTATTCTTTTGCAGTCTATTCGTTATCCCCCTCCCAGTCCACCCTCCAACAGTTCCTCATCCCATCCCTCATCCCCTGTCTCCAAGAGGATGCCTCACCCCTTACCCCCCACCCCCACCCCACCCCCTACCAGGCTTCCCCACTCCCTAGGACCTCAAGTCTCTTGAAGCAGATCTTTTCGCTCACTGTGGCCAGACCAGGCAGTCCTCTGCTGTATATGTGTCAGATGCAAGGGGGTGGTGGCTCATATCTGCTAGTGCATGCTGCCTGGTTGGTGGCTTAGTGTCTGAGATATCTCAGGGTTCCAGGAGAGTTGAGACTGCTGGTCTCCCTATGTTGTTGCCCTCCTCCTCAGTTTCTTCCAGCCTTTACCACAGTGGTCCAAAACTTCAGTGCATTGTTTGGGTGTAACCTTCTGCTTCTGTCTCCATCAGAAGCTGTTTGGGCCCCTCAGAGGAAAACAATGCTAGGTTCCCATCTGTAAATACATCATAGTATCAGTAATCACGTTAGGCCTTGGAGTCTCCCCTTGAAAAGGATCCTAATTTGGGTTGGTTCACTGGACCTCCTTTCCCACAGTCTCTTCTCCACTTTTGTCCCTGAGTTCTTTTAGAAAGGAACAAGCAGAATGAGTGAAAATATGCAACCTCAGGAGGAGGAATGGGAGGTGAGGGACCATCTAGAATGCACCAGAGACCTGGGATGTGAGAGATTTTCAGGACTCAAAGGGAGGGACCTTAGATGAAATGAACACCACGGGGGAGAGAGAAGCTGTAGAGTCAACCTTCTATAGAAAGACAGGACATCAAGTGGAGGGATGTGGGTGCCATCCCACAAAACTCTGACCCAGGAAGAAGGCATTTTAAGAAAATGAATCTGGGCAGTGGTGGCGCACACCTTTAATCCCAGCACTTGGGAGGCAGAGGCAGGTGGATTTCTGAGTTTGAGGCCAGCCTGGCCAACAGAGTGAGTTCTAGGACAGCCAGGGCTACACAGAGAAACCCTGTATCGAAAAACAAGAAAGAAAGAAAGCAGGAAAGAAAGCAAGAAAGAAAGCAAGAAAGAAAGCAAGAAAGCAAGAAAGCAAGAAAGCAAGAAAGCAAGAAAGCAAGAAAGCAAGAAAGCAAGAAAGCAAGAAAGCAAGAAAGCAAGAAAGCAAGAAAGCAAGAAAGAAAGAAAGAAAGAAAGAAAGAAAGAAAGAAAGAAAGAAAGAAAGTGAGAGTGAAAGAGAGAAAGAAAGAAAGGAAGGAAGGAAGAAAGAGAAAAACCAAAATGTAAGCAAATTTTAAAATCACATATCACACACACTTGGAAAAATCAAGTTTAAATTGAATTAAGAGAATGATAATTGTTCATCAGATAAAAACTTAATCAAATTTATTGATGAGTTTCTAAAAAATAATCTCTGGCAAAGAGATATTAATTCTCAAATGATGGCATTAAATAATTTTTATAGAAATTTTTATTGTAATTTCAATTATCATTTTAATGTTTGATATTATAAATACATCATTTTATTACATTATTCTATATTTAATACCTTTAGTATAAATATATAAAAAGGAAGACAAACAAATTTTAGAAAAAAATCACATAATTATTGAAAGTCACTATTATTAAATATTTAAAATTATTTAATTATAGTTATTGTGATATATATATATATATATATATATATATATATATATATATATATATACATTTACAAATGAGACAAAATCATTATTCTGACTTAATTTTCATAAATCTTCCAAAATATCTCTCGGGGCTTTTTCTTGTTGGTGGTGATGTTGTTTTGTTTTGTTGTTGATACAGGGTTTCTTAATAAGCTCTGGCTGGTCTCGAACTCAGGAATCTGCCTGCCTCTGCCTCCCAAGTGCTGGGATTAAAGGCATGCGCCACCACTGCCCAGCTTATTTTCTCTTTTGTTGTTATTATCTTAGTTTTTATTTGCTTTTTCAGCATAAAGGGATTTTATGAGATCTTCTCCAATAAGTGCAGTGTGCATGCCCACCACATGTATAAGGTCATAAATTACTTATGTAAAATTATACACCAATAAGAAATAAGATAGAGAATGAATATTCCACTACATCTGTCCATGTGTTAGTGAGTAGATTTACCACCTTGTGTAGATTATGACTTTCCTGGAGAGCAATGATGCAGTAGGAAGCACTGTTTAAGCACATACATGTTAACTTAGATGAAGTGATATCTTCCTTCACTGCTCTTTAAATGTGGTTTTTCCTAGACTATATTTTTTATTTATTAACAATACCCTTTTCTCATTCAAATTCTGATGACTATTTTCCCTCCCCCACTTCTTCAGCTTGTCTCCAGGCTCCTCCCATCAGAATTCACACAATTTCTGTTTCTCCTTTGAAAACAAACAGAAATCTAATGAAGAGTAAAATAAAATTAGATAAAAAAAAAAAAAAAAAAAAAAAAAAAAAAAAAAAAAAAAAAAAAAAAAAAAAAAAAAAAAAAAAAAAAAAAAAAAAAAAAAAAAGGCAAGCCAGAATAGGGTAAAATAAGCAAGCAATTTTAAGGAAAAAAAAAAAATCAAAGCACTAGAAACACATATAGATGAGGAGACAAACACATTTATACACTCAGGATTTTTTTACACAAAGAAAATAGAGCATTCCTAATTTGTGCACAAAGACTTGTAAACAAACAAATGGAAAACTATAACAAATGAGAACTTTCAAGGATTCCATTGTGTTAGTTTTGGGTCAGCCATCAGCTGCTGTACAGGGCATACCCTTAAGAGTGGTATCTTTCCCCCATTAAAAAGAACTCATTTCTTTTTTTTTTTTTTTTTTTTTTTGATTTTAAAAATAATTTATTTTAAGTGTAAAGGCTAGGCTCACAACCATAAATATAAGAACTCATTTCTTTATTTGTGAACGACAAAAATTTGGAGCTAGGGGCTGCGTTAAGAATAGGGCTGTGTCCACCTCTCCTCTCAGTATGGAGACCTCATCTGGCATAGATCCATCCAACTCTTGTGCATGCTACAACAGTCTCTGTTGTTTCTTATTCTTCTGAGTTTTGTACAGTTCTGCAGACCTTGTTTTCCGGTGACCTCATCAACTCTCCCACATCTGGTGCTTCCTTTTCTCCTTGATAACAGCCTCCCATATAGGACTGAGTATCCCAAGGTCTCTCACTCACTCCAAACTGTCCAGCACTGGATCTCTGTATTAGTTAACATCTCATGCAAGAGGGAGCTTCTCTGATGCCCCTCAGTCAAGGCAACTCTTTATGTGTATAACAAAATGTCTTGAGACGTCATTTGTATTGCTACATTTTTTAACAGAAGAGTAGTATTTCTTTTCCTGTAGGTTTTCTGTCTATATTATCTTCGGTTCTTAGTCACCAAAGAATATGGCAGATATGTTCCATCTCATGTAGAATTCCTTAAACCCAATCCAATGTTGATTGATTATCCCCACACACTTTGTGCCTCTCTTGCACAAGCACATCTTACAGGCAGGTTATCATTGTAGACTGAAGGGTTTATATCTGACTTGGTATTTGTACTTTGTTTTAGAGTGCATGCCAAGTACATTCTGATACCTAAAATTCTAGTGACTAGGGTGAAGGTTCAAAACAGGCACTGGCTTGATTTCTCTCTGTTTATAAGTTGCGTGTTTTCTTCAGCACTAGGTCATTATAATCAGTTTGTGCAGAGCCACCAATACCCTTAGCATCTGCTTGAGTTCTTTGCCAGTTTTCTCTGTGGCCTCATTGGGCAAAACAAAATTAGATGCAACCAATTCCACGGACTGGAAGTGTTATCGAGTGACTAGCAATGTCCATTTGGGGCTACATCTCTCTGCTATTTGGCCATTTCATTTAGATCACCTTTGCACATGTATTTATGTTAAGAAGCCTCTACTGCATTAGGTTTCTATATGACCCTGAAATACCCTGAGTTCTTGGTGTCTCTCATTATATTTCCACCTTCACCCCTACTCCTCTCCAGTGCATCCTCCTGTACCATGCCATCAACCCTTGCTTCTGTCCTTAAATATCTATTCTATTCTAGACATTTTCTAGAGCATTTCAACCTCTTCCCTAGTGCCTTAATTTATACCTAACTTCTGTGGTTGCATAGTTGTATCTTATTTTTCTGAGAATTATAAAATATAATTGGTTATGGTAAGTCCTTATTAAAAAGCATTTATAACTTTGAGAAAAATATTTTATATATTGTATTATAGTATTTTTTTAAAATCTTGCTTAAAATTTAATAAATGAAACATATGAACATTGAATGGGTTACTAGTGGTTAGAAATAATAAGTCAACCAAATGATTCCTTAAGATGTACATGCATTTAGAAGACATGAATTCTACAAAGTTCAGAAAGGTTGTTTGCCTTAATATATAATGCATATGGGTATAATGCTTTTTTAAAATCTGATTTCTTCATATATTTATTAATAGTATCACCTTGATTGATGCTTGAAATTAAAATCAGGAAAAATATGTGGTTAGCATTTTAAATAAAAATAATTCAATAAACAGCCTTAATATTTCTTCTTAGGAATACGAATAACTTTCACATTATTATTCAATAAAACTGTCATATTAAATGTTTTACTTTTAGAATAATAATTAAAAACAATATAAGTTAGGAATTCAATATGCTTGCTTCTAGTTTCTATTTTTATGTAATATTTTTACCAACTAAAGGTCAGTCATTATTATCATAGGGAGTATAAGCATCACTATAACAATATTTGTTTAAACAATGTAGCCTTTTACATAAAGGAATGCCAATTAAAAGGAATTACAATGACAAGACATAATGAACCTCATGCAATAAAAAAAAATACTATAAAAATAGAGAAGCAGTGATTTTAATCTTCAGAATAAAACATCTGATATTTAAACATTGCCAATAAGGAAACCAGCCTTTATTACTTTAAGTATCAGCTATGTATGAATGAAAACCAGGAACACCCCATAGTCACGCACATGTGATCATGGAGGAAAGCGATGAACTTTCCAATCATTTTATTGGAAGTCACAAACACTTGTCTTTAATCCAAAGAAAGCGTGAGTTGCTAGGGCAATACCTGTCAACTTCACAATGAGAGCAGTGAATAATTTAACAGGCAGTGCTGAATATAAATGGACATTTAATTTTTAGACACTACTTAAGATTCATGGATGCCAAAAGGCAAAAATGTTCAGTACTTTGAAATGTAGAATGCTCACATAAATGGTATAAATGAGGGGCATGATGGGGAAAACATGGAGCAGGTCCTGAAGTTTGTTCATTTGATGAAATGGGGATGACTTATTGAACAGATAGAGAAATAGGTAGACTGAAAGGGTTCAGCATATAGTCCAGATATTTTTTAACAGGAGAGGAGAAGGTACTGCTTTATTCAAGTGGATAAAAACTTGAATCTGAAGCAAAGATTTAAATACACTGATATGGTACCAAATGTTCAATATCAGGTTTATTACTAGCAGGGATAAAGGGTATGAGTGTTTTTCTCTGTGTGTGTGCATGCATGGGTATTTTAATAATTTATATATTACAAAATGTACTTTAAGATGTAAAGCATGTACTGCCATTGGTCACTTTCAGAATTAAATAAATATGGTACTAATAGTGCAGTTGGCTCATTAATTGGAAAAATATGCACGAAAAATTTGCTTGAAATACAAATTAGCTCAACCCATGCATCCTAAGAGACATTATAACATATACAGAGGCAAAAGGATTTGAAATCTATTTGCATGCTCCTTGACCTGTTTGTGTGTTTTAAAACTTAATACAGCTAATGAAAGTACATTTACAGTTAATTAGTAGCCTTTATTCTATATTTCCATTTTGTGTTGTTAATTGAATACCAAAGCAAAACATATACTTAGAATCATTTATACTTACCTAACACGTTTTTCCTGAAAAATATTTCCACACCGGCAAATACCTTTATTTGTCAATGATTACAAGAAAAGAAGAAATTGCAACAATCTGTATATGAGGAAGGGAAGGAAGAAGAAGATGGAGATTAAGGAAGGAGACAGGAGCACAGCTTACATGACAAGGGTGGAAGAAGAGAAGTGGTCTAGATGGAGCAATCTGGAGAAACGCCTCTGTGTGTTTACATCAGTACCCACTCAATTCTGACATCTCTTTCTGCATTTGTTGCTGTGACATACCTATCTGGCTCGTTCCCCATGCTTGATTTTGCTGTGTTCCTACATGCTTTATTTAACTGAATTTTAACCTTTGTTTAAACAGAGTTTTCAGAGGCCTGAGGAAACGTCATGCAATACTCTCAGGGTTAATGGAATAAGGCTGCTGTCTATCTCCTCGAGAGGAGCTATTTAGTGGTTCTCTATGAAATTAAAAATCACAGAGGAATCAGCAGTAGTGGATATAGTCAACATGGGAGCAATACAATTTTGAATTTGTACAACTATGAACATTTTTTTGTCAGAACATCTCTTCCCTTCCAATTTCCAGTTCTGACGAGAGAAGTCCACACTGCCAATAACTCTTCCCCACCGTCCCCCCTCTCCCCCCCTTCTCTCTCTCTCTCTCTCTCTCTCTCTCTCTCTCTCTCTCTCTCTCTCTCTCTCACACACACACACACACACACACACACACACAGTGGTCCATTTACTCTGCCTTTGGTGCTCTAATAACTGCACTTCTAAAGCATCCTAGTGAGATGAAGGTAAAAAAATAATGACTGTCAGACAAGAGATGTCATCCAGAAGGTCAAAAACCACAGCTTCCAGGCTTCTACACAGGATAAAAAAAAATGATATCGATTCATTTCTACATGTCAGGTTGACTCAATCTGGCTCCACTGTGATTTGTCTCTAAGCAGCATCAGCTGAAGAAACACACCTAACAGCATTTGTGACTGAGAGAGGTCAGGGGTCAATGAACAAATTGCAGTTACAATCTTCCTTGGATTTCTAGGTCTTAGAATCAAAGCTCTGGATCCTAAATATGAAGTCCATTCTGCTTGAAGAACAAACAAGTAACTGTGAAATAAAAGTACTGTAACTTCCTTGTCACTGAAAATTAAGATGACATCGTATCCATTACAAACACTATTCCTTGGACAGGGGTCAGAGCTCCTGTTACTTCCATAAACAGAAAGGAGCTATTACCATTCTATGGGCATACCTGATACACTTTCATGCCAATTTCTGCATCTATTTTGCCTTGAGATTTATAATAAAAATTTATAAGTCTGTCTCTTTGTCTTCATCCTTGTGAGAGCGAACAAAATTTATTTTTAAATAACCTTTCACCCTTGAAAGACTTAGCTTTCAGGATATGTTTCCTGTTCATGAAATAAGAAAAAAAAAAACTTAATGTGGATATAAAGAGTTAAATATCAGACTTTATTTCTTAATGTATTCTTACTAAAACGATCCCAATGTACCCTAAGGTAAATGAATTATAGAATGATATGTTAGGGACAAAGTAAGAGCTCATATATTAATACAAAACAAATTTTATAGCACATATTAAAAATGTTTAAAATCCTGACCTCCTTACATGAAAATTTATTATAAAGCTTGGAGGTTATAGAATTGAATAAAACAGGCATGTTTAAAAAATTTGTGGAGATTATAAATATTTTAAAAAGACTGAATCTATACTTTCTATTCTCAACCGCAAATATTTAATTAACATTCTCATTACAAGCCATGATAAGGTAAAGACTGTGTAAGAGAGACATTTGGGATGAATTCCTATAGAATTAACATTTAAGCCGAAGACCAGAGAGGTAATAATAATCACAAAGGCCTTGGGAACAGCAGGCAGTCTGTGGGAGTAAAGAATGGAGTGATTCCAGGAACCACCATGCATCCACATCCACAGACGTGGGAAGCACACAGCAGGAATGAGCAAGGTACCAGACACATTACTCAGTGGACAGATTTGTTTTTTAAAACTTAAGTTCCTATGATTAATTAGAATATTGCTTAAGATATAGTTAAGATATAGGATAATTAGTGTTGGATTCACATTAAATCTCTTTTTTTTTTTTTTTTTTTTCTGCAAGATGCTGGGTCATACATTTCAGGGCTTCCTTGCTTCTATGCCCAAGGGTAACAGGAACATCACAGTATTCTAGAGACAAACAGTGACAAAGTTGTAAGTGTGAGGTGATAAAATGTAAGTGATGGTCACACTAAGAGGGTGACTATGTAAAAAGAGGTGAAGGTTTGGGGAGTGGGAAAGAAAGGAGCAACAGGGGAATCAGCAGTTAATGAAGCTGATCAACGGGAGAAACTGATTCAAACACTAGTTCAGTTTGCTTATGGTCAGGGTCACGGAGTTGTCCTCATTGTGGAAAGGCGATTGCCTTCCAATTCTGACTCTGTGAGATTGACCCCATAACAATATGGAGAAAAGAAACTGCTCTCTCCTGTAATATTTACTTTGATCTCTGTCCAGGCAATTGAAACTATGGAAGGGAAGGAGAGAAAGAGTAGAGGAGGGAAGGAAGGAGAGACAGGGAGAGAGAGAGAGAGAGAGAGAGAGAGAGAGAGAGAGAGAGAGAGAGAAGGTGAGAGGGAGGGAGAGAAAGAGAGACAGAGAGACAGAAAGCAGGAAAGGAGAAAGAAGGGAGGAAGAGAGAAAGTAATAAAGGGGAGGAATGAAAGGAGGAGTAGGGGGCATGGAGGGAAAGGGAGGAGATCAAAAGGGAGGTGAGGAGGAGGGAGAGAGAAGAGGGAGGGAGGGAGAGAGAGAGAGAGAGAGAGAGAGAGAGAGAGAGAGAGAGAGAGAGAGAGAGAGAGAGAGATTAGTTTCTGGACAGTCTGTAGCATATCCTTATTCAGTATACCTCCCCCCTTTACTAACTACCTTTATGAAAGGAAAAATCTATGGACCTCACCTGTAAATTGTAAGTCTGGGGACATTTGTATTTTTTCTCTTCTACAATGAGTTATAATTACATGCTCTAAGTAAAGCATTGAATTCATTAAATCCCTCCTACAAGAGAAAAATCAGTACTTCTCCACCATCACAGCCATGTTCAAGTTGACTTGCAATCATAACAGCATTAAGAGACAGAACCCTAAAAAGTGAGTAAGACCCAAGAACTCCACTTGCAGTCATTAGGACTACAGTATTCAGGAATGGGAAGTGTGATCCTTTCGTCTCCTTCTTGTCTACTTCCAGTTATGGGATGATACAGTTCTTGCCAGGTGATAACATTAATTTGGATCAGCCAGCACCCAGAGTTGTGAGACAATAGATATCTTTTCACATTGATTGTGTTAGAACAGAAATAAGAAAAAAAAGTAGAGATGACAGATGCAAACATGGTAACATCATAATATGCTCCTGTAAACCTCAGTCTTCATTCCTCATTAGAATTACTGTGTTGTCAGGGGCAGCAGAAAAACAGCACTCTTACATTTGGTTGGGGTCATACCATCTACTAAATCTTATGATGCAGAATCAACACTCTGCCACAGGATGAGTTATTGGTCCATGTTTCAGCACCAATGAAGAAGGGAAAAACTGAAATGATGGTAATCTCACCTTCTCTGAGATCTTCAAAGAAACTGTCTCTACAGCTACATAAATATAGCATTAAGGTATAGAACTGAAGACAGAACATCTAGAGTAAAAACAGTCAAGAAAAAGAGAATATGAAGAACAGAGGTATATAGTAAACACATAGTGAATATTGTTGTATAAATAAAGTATAATTTCAGTTGTGAAGTTAATAATTCGCACGGCCATCATACTTGTATTTCAAGAACAAGAACGGTCAAAATAAATGAAAAGTTTTTAAATGAAGTGCCATTTCCAATTTAAAGACAGTCGTTTCATACTTTTAATAACCAGGCAATTTTTGCTATCTGAACAAGAGCACCACCCTTCTCAAGTGCTATGTTGAAGACATGATGGTTTTGAAGATTTTTACTGAAATTATCAATGACTGTACTGGTTCATTATACCCTTTTACTGTTATAAAAGCTTGCTACTTTGATATGCAAAAACAGTAGCAATTTTTTTTTCATTCTCCCACACAAAGGCATGGGTAATTAACTACTGAGTTGTAAGGATGATTAGCATTTAAAAAAAAAAAACCTGCCTGCTTAACTGCTAAATTTACATTGCTTTCAACATAATGACTTTCAACACAATATGATACAGATTCCTGGGACTTACTTGAAAGTGGCAAGATGTTGAAATTTAGCTGTCTTTGATTTGTTTTGCATGGATTTCATATTTTTAAGAGTAGTAATCATATATACTGTATTGCCAAAATATCCTTGTCCAGTATATTGAACCATGTATTTTGCAAGAATGTTAAATTACCCTTCTAACATTTAATACATCTCCACTTAACACTGTTGGGATAGCATTTTGGTACAATATTTGACTGGATATCTCTGTCTTTCCTCACTCGCCTAAGGCATTATCTGTTTGGCTTTAATAATCATCTGGTAGCCAATAGCTGAGAAAGAGGTAGATGGCAGGACTGCCTGGTAGAGAGAAAGACTCTGTGGAGAGGGATGAAGCACAGGAGGATTTGCCAGTATGACATAGAGGAAGTCAGTCCTGTCATAGTAAATGACATGTGATGCCCAGTCTGGCAGATGTGCACTAGAATAAACAGATTAATTATGTCAGGCTAGTTGGGAGGTAGCCTTGCTATAGTGTCTAATCTTTTTATAAATTGTAAGAGGTCTCTGTGTCTTTATTTTTAAAAATGGAGGGTCCAAGAAAGTCCAGCAATACAACACTCAGAAAATGTGATTATCTTTTACACCTGGAAATTGTAAATAATGTCCAATTAGAATATATAGTTGCCCACTCTATAAAGATCATAGATGGTGAGTTATATTTTTATATCATTATCTTATTTATTTTCAAATCATACCTATTTTAAATTTTATCATAGCTCAAGTTTCAGTTTCTTTATGCTGCAGTTCTTTGTAATATTTTATTTTATTTTAAATAATTAATGGAGGACCTCAAATATGATAAAAGTCATTTCAAAACTTATGTTATAATTAACTTGGTAAATTGTCTTTTGAAAGAGAAGGTTCAAGAATATATCAAGATGGTCTGCAGTGGTGACTCTATTTTAAAGCAGACAACAGAGCAAAGCAGAAATTTTATAATCTGGTTCCAACATTGTAACTGTCTCCTCTAGGTGATGAACATTCTATCATGGAAGGAGATAGAAGGCTACTGGGTTATATAAACTCACAAGGTTGACAAGATAGATCACTGTGGTTTCTCTGGACACTGTAAGAAGTTTCATGAACATTCAAAAATTGTTACAGTAAAGGGTAATCTTCAGTGGTATATCTGCTTCATGTTATAAACTCATGTGATGCAAATTTCACTTGCTGTCACCCATGCAGATGAGGACTTATTCTGTGTATGTAACAAATACCTATAAGTAACTATTCAAACAGGCTTATGTAAGTAGCTGATACAGTCATCTGTACATAGGTAGCTGGACTCAAAATGATTGATTTATTTTGTCATTGCCTATTTATGCAGGTGGAAGAAGATAGTTTTCAGGATAAGTGATGTTTCCAGAAATTACTGTTTTAACAACTAGTTAGAAAATGCCATTTTCTGAACCTAACTGTGAATGGATATGAGGCAATGATTTCTTTCTACCTGTGAAAATCAGGGTAATGAATTTGGTCTGTGAGCATATGCAAAAGATCAAGAAGTATTTCAAAATAAAAAGGGAGTTATCCAGACTGAAGAAGCTACATAGATAAATCCACTAAGTAGTTACAAGTGTCAGGAAGAATGTGTAGAGTGGGCATGAAGAAGACAAAGATGAGGATTTCACAAGCAGTAAGAGAAGCCTGATGCTGCAAGAGAACAGCTTAGTAATCAATCCTGATAGTATTTAAGAAGATCAGAATAAGGGCAGATGAAGAGTACAGAAGTCCAACATACCTCATCATCAGTAATGAAAAGTGCAGCAAGTTTGGTGAACATTTCCAGTAAAGAATTATCCTACGAACTTTGAAGAAAGTCGCAGTGTATAGCCAGTGTATCCATGTTTTTCTCTTCACTATTCACAGTAGGCAAAATACATTATCAAGGTAAATGTTCATCAACAGATGGGTAAATAAAAAATGTAACATATGCAATGACCATCATTACAGATAGATGGATAGAAAGATTATATATATATATATATATATATATATATATATATATATATATATATATATATGTGTGTGTGTGTGTGTGTGTGTGTGTGTGTGTGTGTGTGTGTACATATATGATAGATAGAAATATATATGATATATATAGAAATATATATAGATGATAGAAAGATTATATATATGATAGATAGATAGATAGATAGATAGATAGATAGATAGATAGATAGATAGATAGATAGATAGATAGATAGCAAATCGGACAGGACTGGGAGGATTTCATATTGAGTGAAATAATGAAAGTCTACAATTGATACATAGCCCCAATCATATGCGTCCTCTGAAGTGAAATGGGTGATATGCAAAGGCATTAGACCAAGTGAAATATGTCCAACTAAGAGAGCTAAATGCCCCAGGTTTTGCTTCCAATATTGAGGTTACAAAGCTGATGAGTAGGGTGTATGTGAGGGTATAAGACAGCTTAAGAGTGCCCTGGAAGCAGGTTGAGAAGGTCTGAAAGCAGAAAGGTGTACAAGAAGCAGCTCCAGACAATACATACAGAGGAAACAAATTCCAGAGTTCTAACAGAAGTGAAGGGGCTATAATTGGAAATTAATGAAAATGTATTTTACAAATAATCAGAAGAGCTCAGAGTTTCTATAAGTAAAGCAATGCTAAGACAGACAGTCATTATTATTTTATTATGGCCTGAATGGCACCTGCTGCATTCACATTTTGAAATATTTCAATGGCAGGTTACTAAAACATAACCAAAACATTCAAAAAAAGATTTTGTTAAAAGATACTGGCTAAATCTATACATATCACCCATTATGTATCAAATTATTGAAATACAAGCCTTTATTTTACAATGAAAATAAGTTGTAAAAATGAATAGAATGTGATGCCAGTGACAAAAGAAGAAACTTTATTCACAATGACTGCTTTCAAAGTCACAGTAAATTATGACCGACTTTGTGATACTTGTAAATGGAGCAAGAAGGCCCAATCGGAGACTGGAGTGCTGAACTTTTGGTCTGCTCTAGATGTGCATAGACATGTGGGTAAGGACTTTGAAAGGGAGTGCAAAGCAGCCTGCTGTATTGCTGAAATCACTATGGCTTACACCTCATTTTCGCCTAAACAATCACTTTGGGAGAAACAAGTGTAGTTCAGTCATTCTATTTATGATCACCATAAAGCATGAGAGAGAATTACAATTTGATTACATATAATAATTATGAAAATGCTTGTGCATGCGGATACTGCTTTGTTGAGTATTTCACAACTGTAAAACATCTAATAGGACTATGCAATAATAATTTTAATTATATTACAAGATTTATGTGTGCTTAGACTTCCCCTTGGAAATACATTTTGAAGAACACTTTTAAATAAATTTATTTCATAAATCCTATTTGCAAGGAATTTTACGGTCTCCTTTTGCCATGAGGTAATCTATCACAGCAAATGTGCCTTCATTTAAAATTGCATGGTATTTCATAGAGATAGAAAGTGTTCCATTAGACATACTATATAATTTTCAGTAGATAAACATGGGGTAATATCTGAGTAGGGACAATGATGTCCAAGTTCTTGGCCATGATTCATGCCCTCAGAATTCATTTAAATGGAGGGGATTTCTCTATATTTGTAAAGATTAATTTCTCAGAATAAAGGCTTGAGGGCAATGTTCCTTGAACAAATCTACTTGCATTTTAAACGTGAAAGATTCATCCCCAGGTATATTTTAGCTCAGCATGTATGTATATCCCAATGAATAGTAGAAACCATCAGTAACACAGAGAGGGACCCTGGGGAAAGCATTAAATGCATTCACTTTATAAATAACAATAGCACACAAAGTGCAGTTTTCCTATTCCTCAGTCAAGCAGTGACTTGTACATAGCTTATTAGGAACAAATTATTGCTTTCAGTGCCAATTCATCACCAAGCTGCTTTCACAGTTTGGGTTTTCTGAACACATACATCCAGTAGAGTCTCATGTGTTTGAGCCTTTGGCAATTGATGTCGATAATAAGAGGAAAAAGACTCTTACATATTAATTATTTAACAATGCCTCTGTTTTCACAGATATTAGTTGGTTTACTGATTAATAAGAAAACTGTTTTGCTATTATAAAATAGGGCTGCTAAGAACATAAAGGAACATGTACTATTGTACTATTCCCAGTTGGATCATCTTATGGGTATATGACCAGGAGAGGTATTGCTTGATCTTCTGGTAGTACTATGTCCAGTTTTCTGAAGAATCACCAGACTGATTTCCAGAGTGGTTGTACAAACTTGCAATTCCTCCAGCAATGCAACAGTGTTCCTCGTTCTCCACATCCTCGCCAGCATCTGCTGTCACCTGAATTTTTGATCTTAGCCATTCTGACTGGTGTGAAGTGGAATCAAAGGGTTGTTTTGATTTGCATTTGCCTGATGACTAAGGATGTTGAACATATTTTCAAGTACTTCTCAGCACTTCAGTATTCCTCAGGTGAGAATTCTTTGTTTAGCTCTGCACCCCATTTTGTTAATGAGGTTATTTGAATTTCTGGATTACAGTTTGTTGAGCTCTTTGTATATATGGCATATTAGTCTCCTATCATATTTACGATTGGTAAAAATCCTTTCCCAATCTGTTGGTGGCCTTTTTGTCTTATTGACAGTATCTTTTGCCCTATAGAAGCTTTGCAATTTTATGAGGTCCTATTTGTCAATTCTTGATCTTACAGCACAGGCCATTGCTGTTCTGTTTAAGAATTTTTCCCATGTGCCCTTATCTTCAAGAGTTTTCCATACTTTCTCCTCTATAAATTTCAGTGTCTCTGGTTTTATGTGGAGGTCTCTGATCCACTTAGACTTGAGCTTTATACAAGGAGATAAGAATGGATCAACTTGCATTCTTCTACAGGATAATTGCCAGTAGTGCCAGCACCATTTGTTGAAAATGCTGTCTATTTTCCACTGGATGGTTTTAGCTCCCTTGTCAAAGATTAGGTGACCATAGGTATAGGTGTGTTGGTTAATTTCTGGGTCTTCAATTCTATTCCATTGATCTACCTGTCTGTTGCTGTACCAGTATCATGCAGTTTTTTTATCACAATTTCTCTGTAGTACAGCTTGAGGTAAGGCATGGTGATTCCCCCAGAGGTTCTTTTATTATTGAGAATAGTTGTCCCTCAACAGAGGAATCAATACAGAAAATGTGCTACATTTACACAATGGAGTACTACTCAGCTATTAAAAACAATGAATTTATGAAACTCTTGGGCAAATGGATGTTTCTGGAGGATATCATTTCGAGTGAGGTAACCCAATCACAAAAGAAGTCACTTGATATGCACTCACTGATAAGTGGATATTAGCCCAGAAACCTAGAATACCCAAGATACAACTCCCAAAACACAAGAAAATAAAGAAGGAAGACCAACTCGTGGATACTTCATTCCTCCCTAGAATAGGGAATAAAATATCCATGGAAGGAGTTACAGAGACAAGTTTGGAGCGGATGGACCATCCATAGACTGCCTCACCCAGGGGTACATCTCATAATCAGACAACAAACACAGATACTACTGCATATGCCAGCAAGATTTTGCTGAAAGGTCCCTGATATAGCTGTCTCCTGTGAGGCTTTGCTAGTGCCTGGCAAATACAGAAGTGGATGCTCACAGTCAGCTATAGGATGGAACACAGGGTCCACAATGTAGGAGCTAGAGAAAGTACCCAAGAGCTGAAGGTGACTGCAACCCTATAGGTTGAAGAACAATATGAACTAATCAGTAGTCCCAGAGCTCATGTCTCTAGCTGCAGGTGTAGCAGAAGATGGCCTAGGGGGCCATCATTAGGAAGAGAGTCCCCTTGGTCTACCAAACTTCATATGCTCCAGTACAGGGGATCACCAGGCCCAAGAAGTGAGAGTGAGTGGGTAGGGGAGCAGGGCAGGGGGAGGATATAGGGGACTTTTGGGATAGCATTTGAAATGGAAATGAAGAAAATATCTAATTAAAAAAGAAAAGAAAGCTGTTTTGCAAGAAGAAAAAAAGTTAATTAATGTCTATATTACTGCAGTCATGCTGCAAACAATTGGTATCTCATTAGGAAGATACCAAAGTATATGTAATTCTTTTTCTAATTTAGCATCCTTCTTGAGGGTATATGTGTATGTGTAAGTTGTAATGACTTGTACAGAGCAGTAAATGTCATAACTAGGGCACACCAAATGGCACAGTGGATAAAGGTACTTGCTGAGCAAGACTACAAAGCTAAAATCAACCCTAGAGGTTACATGAAAGTCTTGCTGCATATATAGCAAAAGATGGCCTAGTCAGCCATCATTGGGAAGAGAGGCCCCTTGGTCATGCAGACTTTATATGCCCCAGTACAGGGGAATGCCAGGGCCAATGGGGGGAGTGGGCGGGGTGGGTAGGGGAGCAGGGTGGGGGAGGGTTTAGGGGATTTTAGGGAGAACATGTGAAATGTAAATGAAGAAAATATATAATAAAAAATGAAAAAAAAAAAGAAAGTGCATGAAGAGAACCAATTCCACAAGGTTGTCCTTTTAACTCTACACATGGGTACTGTGTACATACATTTCATACATGTAATAATAATAAAAAATTTTAATTGTATACTACATACTAACTAGAGTAAGAAAATCTGCTGTTATTTTATGACAAAATTGTATGTAAATCCATGTACATTTTATAGGACAAGATTAAAGTAAATACTTAGATTGTTTTCTCTTACTGGGATAAAATACTCTCGAAGCAATTTTGGAGAAAGGGGGTTTATTTCATCTTACATTTAAGTGGTATTTTGAATAGGAATGTCCCCTTATAAACTCATGTGTTGAATGCTTGGCCCATAAGGAGTGACACTGTTAGGAGGTATAGTTTCATTGAAGTAGGTATTGCCTTTTTGGAGGAAGTGTGTCTCTGTAGATGTAGGCTTTGAGATCTCATATGCACAATATTGGCCACTGTGGCTCACAGTCATTTTCTACTACCTGTGGACCAAGATGGCTAATCTTCTGACACTTTAAGCCAGGTACAAATTAAATGTTTTTTTTTCTTTATAAATAACACCCTGTCTAAGAAAATTTCATAGTACATTATTGAGGAAGTTAAGGCAGAAACTCAAGGTAGGATCTTAGAGCAGAAGCCACAGAAGAGGAACAGAAGAACCATGCTTACTGGCTTGTTCCTCTGGCATGTTGGCTATCTATCTCATAAAGCTCAGGCTCTGTGGCCCAAGGATGACAATACATAGTAGACTAGAATATCTTATATTAATTAACAATTCTGACAATGCCTCAGTGATCTGGATGCAGGTCAATGTGATAGAGGCAATTTTCATTTGAGATTCTTTCTTCCCTGGTGACTATAGGTTGGAGCTGTGTTGAGACCTCAGTGTAGCTACTACAGTGAGTGATCTGGGGATTTAGGGAATGTGTTGATATGAGTAGTATTTTAAGTAGACTACAGATACTTCAGTGTTTTGAGGTGAGAATAAAATGAGTTCATGATATGCATATATGTGGATATTTGCAGAAATACGTGGGAGTGACTGGGGCTAATTTTCACTTCAGTAACATTTCCAGTCCTAGATCCATTCTTGAAATCTGTAATGAGTAGCAAACATTGCTCTGGTGAGCTGTGAATGTACAGAATGATCCTGTAGGAGTCCTTGTGGCACTCTCAGAATTCCTCAGGTCAGTGTTACCAAGTCCTTCTCAATGTAACATATAATGAGCCAAGATGATATATGTTTGATTTCTTATTTACATAGAAGAGCAGAAGTAAAAACACTAAGACATTTACTGAATGGAAGTGTGTGTGTGTGCGTGTGTGTGTGTGTGTGTGTGTGTGTGTGTGTG